>JBBCBC010000004.1:7736035-8280444 GCA_037126765.1 Stenogyne calaminthoides | reverse complement strand
TGTGAATGGAGGATTATAGGGTGTGTTTAGGGCTCTCACACTTTTACATTAAAATAAAAAATTGATCCAAAAATTTCAAACACCTATACTTAGGGGACACTATGCATATTTTTCTCGCAGAAATCGTATGAAATATAAAAAATCATTTAATTCAACAAAAAGAACGTACATTTTTTCCTACTGAATTATTTATTTATACATAATATAATAATTAGATCAACTAATTCAAGAAATACGGTAATCGAAACAATCAAAGTAGAAATTAAAACAAGATTACAAAAGAATATTATCTAACCACCACCACTGCCACCACCACCACCGCAGCCGCTGCCGCCTCCATCAGCTCCACCACCGTCGCAGCAGCAGCCCAAGCGCAGCAGCCACCATAATCTGGCATCTGCTTCACCTTTACGTTTCTTCTTTTGTCACGTTTCTTCTTGTCTGATTTTTTCACGTTTCTTCAGCTCATTTGCCAAAGCCTGCCAAAGAGCAAAGACATGATCGAAATGGACAAAAACAAGCATGCCAAGTATTACTAATGGCCCTGATGATGACATCACAAAACCCGCCAGATGTTGAAACTAAAAACTCTACCCATTTTAAACTTATTGATCGATCGATCGATCGATCGATACTAGTATATTTTAACTTGATGTTACATATCATATATATATAGTGCAATATGACTTTACATATCGTATTATCAATTAATTGATGAATTTTCCCGGAAAGTGATTAATTGAGGGGTAAGATATAGTATTCAATTCGCATTTTATCTCTGAGTCTTTGGCAATACACTTTATCACATTTTGGAGAGAGGTGTGGTAGGTATAGTGTTCAATAAAGATGTGGCAGATCGCTGACATTTTTCCAAATATAAAACATAACATTTAAGGAATTAGATCATTTGTTCCATACTCCAATTGATTCCATATAGTGAGACAATACGCGAAATAATAAAAAATATTCAATCTAACTATTATATTCCGAAGTTCAATGTTGCAAAATTAAAAATAAAGCCAAATAAGAACAGAACTGGTGTCAGAGAAATCGAACCGAAAATTTAATTATCAAAACTGCGGTTATGGAATATAATGATGTATTAAAAATTATCTTTTTCAAATAATAAAAAATAATATTCACTTTAGTTGAGAAAAAATAATACTGATTTTTTTCTGAAAAAATTTTTGCTTTACCTACTAAAAATATAAAAATAAAATAAAAAACATATAATGTTAATTTTCTCTACCATCAATATCAAAGCAAAGAATATTTATGTTGACTGCTATTTAATTGTACGGATTGTTTGAATTTTCAGGTTCACACCACACCGCACGCCTAACTTGTTACACATTTTGATGCATGAAAATTCATGTATTTCATCTACAAATTATCATACTTTTCAATATATTTATAAATATTTAAATTCTAAGATATTGCTAAAATCGAAGATTTCAAATCATCATCAAAACTTAATCATTCGAATATTCCCCTTCTACCCCTTCCTCTCCCATTCACTTTCCTATCTATTTCATCTTCGACAAATCATAATTTGAATACATACATTTTTACATGTATTATTTTTCAAATCCATTCATTTTAAATCCTTCATATTCAAATAGAGCCTATGAGTAATGGCATTTTGGATGATTCACCCCTGTGTCTGTATGACAAATTTTTGTACTTTAATAAAAAAAAGTGATACTCCATAAAATTGTCACTTATTTATTTTAACAACAAATATTTCATCATATAAAATGACTAAAACTACTTATATATCACGTCGGGTGAGTCCGGTCATTTATATTGTTTTAACTAGTAATAAGTTAATATTCACTTTTTTCAAAATATTAAAAGTCATATCATTCAAATTATGTCACCGCCTTATCGTGAGATCGATAAGCTAAGCAAGTGTCCCCAAATTTTTTTTTGTGTTACCATGCATGCATGTCATAATAATACTATCCAATAATAAATTAAACATATGATTAAAATCCAAAAAGTAAATATATATTTAAGTATTGAGGATTGATGAAAAATAAAAGAGACATATTAAAAACTATTAATATTGTATGTCATGCAAACTCTCTATATATCTGAGAGAGTTGCATGATTTTCTTTTAGTATCTTAAAGCTTAAGTAGAGGATTATTATTATTGAGTCTATCTATTAATATTGTTTTCGTGTCTAGTTAGACCGTCCTTGATCTTGGAATATTGGGATTTTCAGCCGTGAGGCGTGGGACGGAATTTTTCCGTATTGTCATTTATTTATTTTCTGCATTTTATTTAATATACTTTTTAGTACATTCGTGAGTTTGTGTAGTCTTGACTCTTAACATTGTATGTATATATAGTTAGTAACTTAGTATACGCTTGGTTATTTTTCGGGAAAGAGTGCCATCTATATCTGAAATTTCATAGAAATTCATTATTCACTGCAGCTCATAATTAATTCCTTTCTTTTTCAATGATTTTTTTAATTTTCAAAAAGAATAAATTCTTCTCCCAATCTTATTTTATGAAGGCAGAATTCAACTATACATATGGATCATCTTCAAAAAAAAAAAATCTTTTTATGATTGGTCAATAGCTGAAAAGTAATCAAATTGTGTGCTGTGATATCGTAACGTGTGTGCAGTGATCTCGTAACGTGCTCGATTGCTACGTCAAATTTTATTGTGGGAAGAGAGAATATATTAGTTATTAAATATTAACACGTCTTTAGAAATGGCTAGCCTTGTATTACCTGGTCTTGATTAAGACCTATTTCGTAGTCGTTTAAGTGTCGCGATTTATTTATCTTTGAAAAGCGCGACTTATTTATTAGAAAAAAAAACGAATCGCTAATATGGGAACATAGTTAAATGCTTTTGTTTGGAATAGTTGTATGCGTTTACATTTTAAATAAGACGCTTTAAACCACTAAAATCTTATTTATACCCGGTGCAATATGAGACCCACTTTTTAGAATTAGTACTTCGAGCTATGTTTTAAAAACCGAACCGGAAGTTGAGCAGACGACCCCAAAAAAGGCCGACGCAGGCCTGAGTAGTGCAGACGTCATAATAAATATTATATATATATGCATGATTTTTTAAAAATTCAAAATATAGAGTATGATAAGTGAATATAAAAGATCTAAAAATCACTAAACTTAAATTATAAAACATAATAGAAACGCACGTTAACATAAATAGTTCCAACTTCAAGTTTCAACCCAAGCATAATAAAAATGTCATCAACAATACAAAAATTACAAAAAATCCCTTTTTTTTTATGAAAACCAAATTAAATCGTTGGTTCACTTCGATTTCACCATTTTCACCTTTTTAGCTGGGCGTGCTCAATAGCGGTTCTAGACACCCCTATTGAGCCGCCTAATACCGGGTCCGACTGTCCGAGCGCCATCGACCCGAATTTTAAAACATAGCTTCCTAGTCTAGTTTTTATACAAAATGAATAAGTGAAAATGAAAATTGAAACGGTTGTCAAAGTTGCACGGTTTCATTATAAAAAGTTTGACCTTTCAATATAAAAAAGTGGCATGTTTTTAAAAATGTGCTATGAAATAAGACTTGTGGTGATTCGGATGCATACGGCATCCACTCTCCTTATATTAGTCTTACACTTTTGAGCAAACCTATTTAGGTCGATGTGGTCATGAAGCGTTCGAGTCACTATGAGATAATGAGTAGGTTTAAATTAACTACTATTTCCTTAATTAAGTGTACCAAAGAGAGTTGGTTATGTTTGCTCCTGGTGCCAATCATGAAAACTCAAGTGCATTTTTCAACAATATTAAACAAAAGATTAATTTGGTGCACAAGAGATTTACTCACTATAAAAATAATCAATTTAACGGGGTTATTAAAGAGGAACGAAACCCCTTTGATTCGGGCGAGGGTTTTAAAGAGGGTTTGGGCTTAAGAGGGTTTTAGTGTTTAAATCGGCGAGAGTTAAAACCTCACCAAATGTCGACGCATTTAGCGAGGTTTAAAACCCTCGCCAATTTAAAAAAACCCTCGCCAACCCATGTCGAGAATATTTCGATCTCAATTTGAGCAGAGGTATAGGCCCCGGAATCGACACACGACACGTCGATCTCGCCAAAGCCACTCAGCATTTAATCGAGGGTTTAAAAAATCCTCGCTAACCCATATTTTAGAGGGATATTCTCCCTCGTTAAAGCCCTCTCTAAAGTCTTATCCTCGTTAAAACCTCTTTTAAATTACTTACATTTTGTGGTTACTCCACTAAAAAATGTATCTAATCGTTTTGTAAGCCAAATTTACTATATCCCATTTGTTTAACAGGGCCAATATTTCATTTCTCTAAATAAAAAAAAAATATATATATATATATATATATATATAAATTGAACTCAAGCACCAGCAGGCAGCAGATGATCACATCCACGAAAATATGCTCCAAGCAGCAAACCCTATTATATACTACAACATAAGGTCTTTCCTTTTGTACAAACTCATTTCTTCACTTTTGCTGCATGAATCTGAATGAGCGAATCACAACTCCATCTACTAGTGTCTTATAGACGATTATCAGGATTGTCCTCTGCACGTTGAAATTGCAATGTTATGGTGTAATTTATAAGAGAAGAGAATACTCTAGTGTAAGGCGAGAGACTAAAACAATCACAGTATAATAAGTAGACTCACTGACAGATTCGGGGTCTATATGTACGAAAAAAAAACTAGCAGCGACTATAAGATAGCAGAGAAAAGTAGCATCAGTCCTTTTGAAGTAATTTGATGTTCCCTTCCTGCAAATTCAAGATAAATAGAATAAATCAACCAGGTATTTTGAAGATATAAGAGGGGGTTAGAAGATTTTCGATGAAATGACTAAGAGCCCGTTTTGGCTAAAAAAAGCTTATTTTAAACATCGATATAAGCTTATAAGATATAGTAATTTTTAAGTAGCTTAAAAGTTGTTAAAAGACCTAAAGTGTTTGGCTAATAAAACTTATGAACTCTTTAATAATTTGAGATAAATATTTTAAATTTTATTTTTAATATAAAATAATCTATTTTTATTTTGAGGTGGGGGGGGGGGGTGGGGGGGGGTGAGTTCTCTTAAAAAAATTATTCTAAAAAAATCTATTATTTAAGTATAGCTTAAAAAATTTAAGAAAAATAAGTTGAGATATTGATACTTTTTTTTTGGAGCTTATAAGCGGTTAAACATCTTTGTTTAACAAATACTTTTGGAGAGCTAATAAGCTCCTTAAAACAAATAAGTTAGGCTAAACGAGCTCTAAGAAATATGAGAAAATTGATAAAGCCTGATGATTTACCTGCAGCATGAAGGCCACTACAAGAACTGTCATAATGAGAGTTGCTGTCTCAAATAGTTGAAAATTTAAGTCCATGGGACGTCCCATTATCCATCCCAAAACCACGGTGAATGGGATCTGCAGTGCAGCAGCAGAACAGGTCTTTCAAAATTGTAATATATTCTAAATATAAGAATAAAATAAATAGCAACAAACACTATGCACTTTTTTATTGCATGCTTTATGAACCAATATTGATTTCTGAAATAAAACTTAATGCCTACCATGATCATACCAATCTCTACCCAAGCCACATATTAGTAAGTTCACTAATTTGGTTCTTTCATTACATGTCATTATATGCAAATTTTATTCTTAGGCATGACTATATATTTTTCATTGTTCCTTGACCATTGAACTCTAGAATTGGAACATAGTGTAAGGTAATGATACAATACAATTTACAGCCTAAACACCTTACTTGGATAATTTATATATATCACCCAGCTGGTACACATTTTTTATAATACACACAAGACATACCAAAAACATCGCTATCTGTGTTGATGAGCCTATCGCCACTCCCAGAGAAATGTCCTGCTCAGATAAAAAGGAAAAAAAAAAGATATTTGATTTTACAGAAAACATGTCATGATATAAAATATGAACACTTACAAGCTTGTCTTTCACAGCAAACATAACAGCACCTGCATGTTCTGCTGCATTCCCCTACAATTGGGAGTAGGATAACACTTATAAATGCTACTGGAATGTTCATTGCAATAGATGCCCCCTGAAAAATATTAAAATATAAAAGAACCACTCCCTATGCGACTGATGGTGTGAAGTAAAAGATTCACTTAGTTACTGATATAACAAAAATAAGAAAGGGTGTTGCATGTGTAAATATAACCAGAGAGTTCAAGAAACAAATTAATTACCTCAATAGTATCAACCAAATATTCTGATGAGACTGATATCAAGGACGTCAATATAAATAACCACGTGATTGATTCCCACTTTGATATATCAGGTGCTTCTTCATCCTCTGAGATCTCGGATTTTGGACTCTCCTAGATTTATATCAATTTAACTCAAATAGATTAAGCATTAAACGAGCAAAAACCACACAATAGAAAAAAAAAAAATTCCCAAATGCTCATATGATTAATGATTTAGAATGAAATATGATTAACAATATCATGTACGATTTAGAATGATCAATATCCGTTCTCCCCATACCATGAAAAAACTTAAATGGTTAACTTAAGGGGTATGGTTGACTTGGGATTAGAAAACCATGTTTGGGATTTGAAAAACAAATATGGTTCTACTTTGGGATTTTAGGATCCCATCCACCTCTACAAATACCTAAACCCTACTACAAATACTATTTTTTTCCATCACATCTCTCACCAATGACTCAATTAAAGGCAAGTATGATTTATTTTATTTTCACTCTTCTTTTATTTATCACTTTTAAAACTTATTTTTCTCACTTGTACAACTTCCATTAGGACACACTAATTACTACACAATCATTGAATCATTACAATTACTATCAATAATAATTTAATCATACAACATCACACACACTTTACACATCGACTTGACAAAGAGTTAAATATTACCCTATTTAAATCTCCAAACAAACACACTCCGTTACTATTAGCAAGTGTGATAGTAGGTTTTATAGGTGTTGTACTTGGTGTGCACAATGGTTTAACAAGGAGAGATCTACCTCATTTATAGGGCTATAGAGAATTTTTTGGTTAGTAAGTTGGAAAAAAATGTATGCGCCATATGCTACCAGCATAACACAACTGCTAAATCTTGAAAGTGCCAGCTCAGACTTGCCAAAATGCAACTCAGCACGCTGTTACGTGGAGAACAGCGGGAACAAGAGACCCATCACAGCCATCAAAAAGCAATCCCGAGTTCATTGCTGCAGATGCCTATCAAAGTATTGGAAGAAAATTAAACTTGTAGTTAGATAACCGTAATTCACCCATGAAATCGTGTAATCAATATCTCACAAAAAAGTTGGTCTTATGTAAAGTGCAATTGATTTGCATCTGTAACTTTATGGTAAAACAATTAATACTATGAAACTAGTATCTTTTAATAAATCAACTAATACTGTTCAAAAATGCACAAAAATGTATTTTCTTTTACAAAAAAGTAGTTTCTTTTAGACAAACACATGATATACCAAGATAAATAACTAACTTTGTTGAACACTTGTTCCCTTCGAAAATGAACGATTCCTCCTCCAAAAGTGCACATCCAAGTACCAGCAACATATTAGAAAGAATGGATCCCAATAATGATTGCTGAACAACACGCAACATGCCACTTTTTAGTGCATGCATAGATATTATCAACTCCGTTGCATTACCAAATGTAGCATTTAAAAGACCCCCAACTGAAAATTCAAGAAAAAATGAAATGTCACCGAAAAGTGCCTTCTTATTGGGTCAGAGAAAAACATATATCAACCAATTGATTTTTACCCACCTCATTCTGCTTCAGACAGAACTTTAACTAAGGACTACGATATTGAATTTCAAGATACAAAAATATATGATGAATAAATATAAAATAAAAAAGCTAAAAGAGCAAGAAAATATCCCCTGCAAGAAAAGTTCACACTCTATGGAAAGGAAACATTAAATTATAGGAGTACATATAAGCATTTTTATTTTCAGCATGTAATTCCTCCAAATGAGGAGCTTGGAGGGCAATATCATAAAAGGTGGGAACTGTGGACTTAAATCCATTTAAATATGGACAAAGGTGCAAGTTCTGATAAATAATGCTTCAGATACATGAAATACATTGAGGAACAGCATACCTGTAGGTCCAGTAAAGAAAGCAAGCTGCCTACACCAAAAAGGAACCAAAATCATATTCAACTACGGTTGGTAGCACTTATGCTTCTAATTGTATGAAGTTATGCAAAATACACATTGAAGATTAGATATTAAGAGCATACTCTGTAGCCCATCCCAAACGTTCAGCCAAGGGAATGATGCCGAGTAAACTTAGAAAAGAAGACCCATCCCTGAAATTATTCCATTACATTATTAGTCCAAACAGAGAAGAAAAGATGAATATCAAAAACTGGTTTGCTGTTTGTAACTCACAAGATGGTCCGTAAGGTTATCAACTAGTATTGCCAAAGGAGCACAAGGTATTAGCAGGTTCAATTTGTTTGAAAACAAAGCAATCTTTATACTGCGAATAACAATACTCAGTATACTTTTACTGGCAAAGTCTTCTGATTGAGGAACAACAAAATGACTCTGGGGAGAAATCTCAAGAGGAGATGTTTTGCCACTATTACACTGAGGGTCGACAAGAGGCAGGCCTTCAAGATCTGGTGATGATTTTCTCTCTAATGATCCCATCTGTTGGAGAATTCTTCATATTTAGTTTCAAGATTACAGGAAATGAATCATTTTATTACTATAAAAACTAGAATCAAGAAGGTAGAAGTTACAACAAGTAATTTATGCAGGTTTAGCTAATATTAAATTCAAGAATGATTTTTACCGCAACAGCTGATCGAATGCTTGGATTCTCAGTATCTAAATTGTTTCTTGGGCAGTGTAAAATAAATTGGAAAAAGCAATCCTCGCTTCCCAACTGAGTTATCTAACAAATTCACTTACACGATTTAGATCAATATATTCACCAAATCAAAACCACTAATCATAACTTCATGAGAAAGAGAGGAACTTCAGGAAACGAATAGAGAGAATATTTTGATACTGTACCTAGTAGTAAAGTGAGAGTTCATTTAAAATTCTGACATTGTTTACTATCCTAAATAACTTATACATAATCATAGTTCCAAAAAAAAACCCTAACCTCGATCATATCTGAATTAGAACTGGCTATCTACTAGAACTTTTTATATCAGAACAAGAATAACAAACAGCTATATGTGTAATAACTTGACCATTACAGCAAAAAGCCCTGAAGAGGGGGGGTTTGCAAATTCAGGCACCAAATTCATTCAAAATTATAAACCCCAACCCAGAATCAATCTGGCAACCTCACAAAACAACACTTAAATCCACACAACACAAACAGAAGCAGATTAAAATAATAGTGAGACTCAAATACCAAATACGATGGCAGGAATCTGCCCACTTTCCTCTGTCCCACAAATTCCACACACACACAAAACGCAGAAGAATCAGAGTGTTGTGGAGTCAACAACTGCTGCGGGCAATGGCCAGAGAGTACTGTCCATGCCTTTGTCCGATTGTAGGACTAATTTAACTTTTTCCTTTGATTGAATTTACAACTGAGGATTCGTAATTCGATAATTTCAACGATTTTTCTCTCTCCCGTATACGTGGGGGGTGTGTTTGTTCTACGATTCGATTGATTGTTGCGGTCGAACGATGTTTGACGTGAAAGTAGAGGAAGAGGGGTGTATTAGGTTTACGCGTGAAGACTTTTCAGGTAGTTAATGTCGTTAATATACAGGGATCCAATTTTCAAATCCTATAAAATTAAAGACTCCATTAATAATTAATTGTCCAGTCGATGCTCATGTGCATATTGCATTCACGCCTTTAAATTTTGCGTTTTAAACATCTCAACTTATTATATTTAAAATATAATTTATTTATATTGAAATGTAATTAATTTTTTTATATTAATAATTACACTTCGATATAAATAAATCAGATATTTCGATATAATAAATTATATATTTTAAAATCTTGCGGTCTTGTAAAACAAAGAAAACTTAGTCTTAAATGTTACGTCAATGGAGTATAGCGTGTTCTTTATTCCTCATACTTTTCTTTTTGGAAATTTGACAGATGCTTAAATTCCTTTTGTGGAAAAAAATCACTGCCTTAATATTAGGGTGATATCGATGCAGGAAATTGATATTTGCAAAAAAAGTCAAACGAATGATGGAGATTTTATTTAATACCTTAAATTTTTAAAGACTATTATAATAAACTATTATGCATGTATTTTATTTAAAATGATGAGTAAATACAACTCGTTCAAGCAGAGTGTACCATTGTGCAATTTAACTAATTATCACGTATGAATCGAATTACATATATTTAACTTTATTTGTTATGTATAAAAATTATCATTATTATTGATAAAAAACTTTCACTATATTTTTTAAACTGTGATAGTTTTTATACATAACGATAGTTTTTTATACATGTTGATGATACTAAAAAATCATGTTCACGATGAAACTCGGTTCACAATTTTTTTTTTGTGTAATCTTGACCAACAAAATTTCTACTATTTTTTGCGAATTATAAATAAACAATTGAAAAATATTAGTTCATGTGATGAAAAATATCAACTCATTGGATATCGAAAAAAATATTTATACTCTTTTACATGACAAACTAATATATATTTTTGATGAACTAATTTTTTTATAATATGAATTAATATTTCTCTATATATTTCACTTTCAGTAGATTTTCGATAAAACTTTTTCATAATATGAAATTTATATCAATACACTTATCAAATGATATCATTCTGACTTATAAACCGAGAAAGATGGTATTAGATGCTTTATAGGTACTAAATCATAAGAATAGTGGTATCACTTTATAAATGTAATGGTATGAATTTCATACTATGAACCTTTTCATACAAGATTTCAATTATTATTATTGAGAGTCAAACCGGCGAAAGAGAGCCAGAAATACATCGAGATTCAAGCCCAGTTGGTTGAAACAAATAAAAAACTCGGACTAACCGGAGAAACCAGAATAGAAACTAATCTGTACTCATCAAATTGAAACTAATTAACCAGCAAAATGGATAACACATATGGATTCCCGCCAAAACGAATCAGAAATCGACTATGAATGTCCAGGACCAAATTATGCAGAGAGGCTGTCAACGGAAACTGCAAAGCCCATGAGAAACTGCAAAGATGAAGTTTAATAATGAATACCGTAGGTTTTTGCAACAAGTGCATTGTTTAAACATGCACACTATTTCCACTTAAATGCTTGCACTTTTAGTGAAAACAATTTACATTTTCAAAAATGCACTTGAGTTGCAAGATATAGCTACATAAAATTTGGTGGGTTGGCACATCTAAACCACCCCTAAATCAACCTAGAAGACACTCAGATTTACAGTGGGCACCATAATCTAAAAATAAACATACATACCCTGAAAATATAACAAAATCCAACACATATCGAAAAGGCTAAAATTATAAAGTACGCAACAACTAATTTAGGTTTCAAGACAATCGCTAAAGCCGAAGTACACATGAAGTTGGAGGTAGGGTATAGAATAGATAAGCAAAAAAATTTCGACCATACGCAAAACCGTTTCACAAAAGGGAACCACTGCTTTATGGACAAAAATAGTAAAACACATCATACGACCTCCTTGGATTTCTCTGGAAAGGCAATGCTTAAAGCCTCTTGCAACCATATTGCATTCTCTTCACTCTCATCATCCCTCCACACCTTAAACTTGGAGGTATATGAACTCTTCTCGCTCCATTTCCTCAATAGGAACAACGAACACTTGTCTGGCTGTTCACCACAGGGCCCCCTAATGCACCATCTATCCCTTTCCACGTCGTCAAATTTTCCATTTCCATCATCACTGTCGAACAACTCAATTTCATCAGTCTTTGAGGCCCTTTTGGCCATTTTTTTTCGCCTCTTGAAAGCACATTTCTTCCGACTCTTCTCTCTCTCCAATTTGGTGTCTTTACGGTTGATTAGCAGTGAGTTGCAAATGCTTTGTGTTGGTAATGTTATCATGCTCAAGTTCAGAGTCAGGTGAATGACCGTGTTGAGGTGGTTCTGTCACTGCATCGCCATGACGAATCTTCACGTCTGTCACAAGAAAATACTACCATATTAGTCCAGTTAAATCGAGGTGTATATATATGAATGCAAAAGGATCCATAATTTCCTGATTTAGCAAACGGCAAAGTCTTATGTAAACCAGTTTTACCGTGCAACTGGTTTGTATTTCGTGTGTATTTGTAAATAGTATTAGTTGTTACATTAAAAGGTATCATTTTGATAGTATTAGTTATTTCATTAAAAAGTATTAGCTGTTTTACTATAAAGTGATAGTTGTGAACTAGTTGTACGGGGAAACTGTTTTACTTAAGACTAACTCTTAGTGAACATATAGCATTTCACATCCATACGACACAAGCTTGTTCAATGGCTTCCTAAGGTTTGCCAAATTGTCCTTGGGTATATTCAGACATTTGATTGCATATAAAAGAACAGATGCTCTGTACAGATGTCCTTTTCAGGTAATCACTGGTGTGGGCAAGTATAATACTTAATTATGTGCAACCTAATTATTTGATAAGCTTGTACTTAAGCAGATATCTAGATAGTTCGATCGCTAGGATCCTTAAAAGACATGCATCTGAGATCTCATAATCTTATTAGTATTGAAGTTATATATTCATTTACTGTTTAACCTCTGACAGTTAATTCCATTATTCTCAGGTGCAAAGTTTAAAGAGGCACAAGCATTTGGAAGGCGGCATCTAAAACAGAATGGTCACTTTATCTCTAAATTGATGTCATTTATTACGGTATACACACAATAAAAGCACGTTCATTGAATTATTTCCACTTGCACGTGTAGAAGCACTAATTCAGAATATTAAAAAGCACAAAGACTTAACATTGATGTAAGAATCAACCATAGTGAACACTCAGATAAAAAAACTATTCACGTATGTCTGATGAACTACATACACCGTGCATGCTGATGGTTACAGTACATGATGCTATGCATGAACTATTGCCTTTCTAGGAAAGAGTGCCTAATATCATGTATGATGATACTACGAAACCAATACTCTAACAGTATATAAGAAATGATAACAATTACAATCTTAGAAAATGAAATTGTTCTTTGGGTCAAATTTTGCAAGTCTTGCATTAACAAGGTCAATCAAATCCACTAAAATAACGATGCTTAGTACTTAATATAATATAATCATGGAGTCTCAGTCATCCAATGTACCTGATGCTCTATCTTCCTTCCATCCAGTGTTGGGAACAGAGGAATTGCATGGGAGGATTGATTGGGGAGAGCCTTTATCACTTTTTATATCAATGTCTCCAGAATTAGAATTGAGCTCACATACATCTGGAATCACTTTTGGAACATTTTCAAGCAATTTTGACTGTTCTGATGGAGTTTCTAGTCTCCTTTTCTTCTCCAACAACTCATGTAATGTAGAAAAATATAGTTAAGGCCACAAATCAGAAAGCAAACTTTATTATCTTCCTACACTAGGACTCTAAGAGAAATTTTACTACATAGTACTACTATACAGTTATTTTTATTTTTGGGTTGGAAATTTATATAATATACTAGATATTTAATCAAATCAATTCATGAATGAAAAATTAAATGTAGCCTAGTTTCCCATAATATAGCAACACATAAAAGGATATTCACGTCTCCATCCTTTGTCATTGGCTCGATCAATATATCTTTGCAACAAGCCCAGCTCTCTATTGATCCACTGCAATAATTAATTTTCACATAAGACAATAAATCATGAGATGGAATTTTGATGTCATTTCCGTAACTATGACGCGAGATTAAATTTTCATCAGTTGAGAGGCAATAAGAATTGACAGGAAAATTATTTAACAAGTATATATGAACCCAACTAATTTAAGTAAACAGGCAATTCAAATATCCCAGAAATAATGATAATAATAATCTGCAAAAATAATCTACTGATGTCCTGCTAACTTGAAGCCCCTGCTAAGAACCGAGTATGAAATTTATAGCATACATGCAGTTGAATCAAGGGGAAACGTATTCAATCATCCTTTACAATTAAATTAACTAAAAGAATGATAAATTTGAGTCCCAAGATTTAAATTACCCACTGACTTGGAAAAACTTTAATAGATCATGATTGTAGTGTTATGAAGAACTTCAAAAGATGCCCAATGAAAAAATTTATAGTCAACCACTTTCAGCCAATGGTAAACAACAATAAATTGAAAAAATTGCAATGAAATACACAGACAAGAGGCATACATGCTTTGTTATATCCTCGTGAAGAATGTTGGCCTTCTGTTGAAGATCCCCCTGTAAAATAAAATAATAATTACGATTTTAGAGAAGCCCACCTCAGCACAGAATCATAGTCTCAATTATAAAGAGGACCAACAGAATCATTCTAATATAACAAAAAAAACAAAACTAATTTCAAGTAAGAATTGCACTATCGTATTACTCACCACTGTAGGCCTCTTGAGCAGACCATCCACCATTTTTTGTCTCAATTCGTCACATTCTTCCTGTAACAAATGGATAACAAATGTAATTTTTTGCTTAATTAAATGCACAAACTGCAGGATATATTGTAAGTAGAGAATCATTAACTATCATTGATTTCCAAAGCTCTTTTTTAGAGCTATACTGAGCAGCTTGACAATTTTGGCATTCGTAGATTCCATGACTAGCCTTAAAAGAATCTAATGTAGAACTGCATTTAGTAGCACCATTTTGGTAATTTTTGCATCTGAGAAAATTATGTTTGCTCCCTTATTTAATTTTTAGAAGAAATTTCTGTGGATAAAGAAATGGAGAAAGAAACTAATCATCTAAGAATAGAACTGTGATAATAGGGTAAAGAAACATTAATCTCAGACAACTTGATTACCTTTAAGAAATCACAATCTGCAAGCAGATTTATGGAAATTTCTTTAGGCATATTTGAAAATAGAAGGACAACCTCCATATTGTTTTCAACATTTGAAACTCTTTTAACACCTGAATGTACATATTAATATAAAATTAGAAAGAATTCTATAATTTGTGCAAGGAAAGTAGGCCGCCACACAATGTATGGTAGAATATAAAGCTATAGCTGATCTAGAAAAATTGATACATCGAGAGTATTTGAAGACTAACCTTCAACTTGCCTGAGTTGATGAGAATTTCTGGTGGAAATATCACGTGGATCAGATTTAGCTCTAACAAAGCATCCTATCACCTTTTCCTCAAATGTTTTGGGTTGCTTAAGCAGTTCATGCAACAAACTTCTCTTCAAGTAAATAAGTTTTATATTTTCAGCAACAATGGACGCCAAGCAACTCTGATTCACATTATCTTCCACATCCATTTTTGGGGATTCATTCTCCGTTTCCAACTTTCTTTGCCTTTTACATACTTTGAATGCCTTCATTTCCGTCTTCAGGATCATAGCCCAGCTCATCCTCATCTGACTCATCATAATTCTCAAAGAAATGGGGCTCCAGAAGCTCATATACCCTGTTTTTACTTATCGTTCTTCTTCGAAAAAGAGAATATAATTGTGCATCACACGTTATCATTTTCCTCTTGTTTGGATTCAATAGTTTATTTTCTTTAACATAGTCATTTACAATTGAAGCCACATCATACTTCGACATTTTTTCTTTAGCACTTTTACCGATTGAAGTGAGGAACTCAACAAGCGATCTCGAGGCCCAGCCAATAAACTCCTTTTTGTTTGATTTTACAGATGTTTGAATTGCAGACCTGTTTCTCTTTTTCTTTTGCATTTTCTTGCATTTGCTCTCAATCTCTGTGCCATCATAATCAGATATCTGGTCTTCGTCTTCCTCGTCCTCTTCCTCATCTTCTTCCCAACCAGATGCAGATTGATGTTTCTTTTCTTTTTTCGCAGCATATAGATCCTTTAACTCAAATTCGTTCTCTTCCTTCATGATATGATAATATTCTGCGAATAAACCCTCAACTGATCCCAAATCTGTAAAATCCACCTTGGCCTGCAAATAAATAAGGATTCAGACGAGTATCCTTGTTTACTCGAAACATAAAAGGTAGCAGAAAACAAGCATCTCAGGCAGGCCAATAGTATCATCATGGACAAGCGTTGTAATCAAAAGGTAAAACTAAGGTAAAGAAGGCCACATTTCCAACATTCATATAATCCATATCCAATAAAATAAACTGTCTCATTCTCTCAAACAAATTTGGTAATCTATAAAGAAAACAAATAAAACGTTTCACAATGCCTTTAAACTTAATCATACCCCGTCAGAATCGTAATCCCTGTTTTCTTCAATAAGTAACACAAGTTTTAGGCAGACATCGCAGAATCCATATTTCCCTTTAATTCGTAAAATATCTGCAGCAGGAAAACAGCGGCTGCACACTGATTTTTTGCAGGTGTAGCAATAAAGATAGGCAGATTTACCGCAACGAAAGCAAGTATGTCGATCTGCAAAATATTAAGCGACTCTCGTTCAATTTATCTTATTGGTATGAAATTGTAATTCAAGTGAAACATACAATTGTTTAAATGAAACATGCTACTTGTTTTGACTGAAACATGCAGTGTTTTCACTTGCAGGTTTCAGTGAAAACAAGCTGCATGTTTCAGTTAAAACAGTTGCATGTTTCAAAAATGCACTTCAGTTTCAATTAAAATAGTTGCATGTTTCATAGCAGAGATCAACTACAACCTCAGTTTCATTTTTTATCTTTTTGGAACAAAAATTATTTCTTGTGATATAGGTTCTGGTGATAAGTGTGATAGATGTTCACTTACCGCACACCCATTTGTCGTCGCTTTCTATAAATGAATCGTCCTTCCCCACGCAGACGGGGATGAAAGCATTTCAGGCAATCCCTGTAAACAAATTGCCAAGCAGTATACATTATAAGGATGTAAAGCATTTGCGGATTGACACCAATAGTAGATTAAAATGACCCGATGAGGACGGAGATAGTCGCAACTTGCAAGGGAAATGTCAACACAACAACCCAGTCGGCATTTGTAGAAATTTAATCAATGTGAATGTAGAAAAGATTTCTCGACGGACAATACCATAAACAAAACTTACTATACAAATAAAAGATGAACATCATTACATCAAGATACTAGTGCATTCATTCATAACATATGCATGCAATAATTGATATATCGTGTTTGGAATATAGCTGCAATTGCAAATATAATACATTTACACTACCCCTATACGTATATATAGTGTATACTGTTCTCAAACTCGGTCATTCTTTACGACAAAAGCGTGTATTGGTTGAACTGGAAGTATAAAAGGCCTTGATAAGTTGTTCAAACCTATGAATTATATACCTATTTGTACTTCACCAATAACTAGGGAAATAAGAAATTATCTGTACCAAACTCCATTATTAACTTTGTGGTATTTTCTCAAGCAATTGCATTTAAAATGGCTAAAAAAGCTTCACTTCTTCTACTTGTATCAAAACACAAAATGTCAATAGGTTTGACATTTTAGCACAAAATGCACATTTCTAACAATAGAGAAATCAGAGAACGAACACATAAACAGGAAAATTGAAAGAGGGGGTAAAAAAAAACCTATGATCACATATCAGAAGATCACCACCCTCTTTTGCAAACAAAGCAATAGCTTTCAGAAATTTCTTCCTTGTTCATCACCTCCTCCTTCTTGCCTTTGCTTTTCATACTTAATTCCCTGTCTTCTACTTTACCAAAACCCTTCTTCTCTTGGAAAAAAAAAAACAAAACCAGGGCAAGATGGTGAGTGATTGCAACGAAATTATAACAGAAACATGTTTGAATAATCAAAATAGACAATGAAACCACTGAAATTCAAAAATTAAGAAAGAGGGAAATTCAGGGGTATGCCAAAACCTGGGTTGATGAAATTGGTTAGGGGAAACAGCGCCAAATTGTGCGAATAATTAATGTTGGTCACCCCATCTCCAAGCAATTAGCAAATACAAGTTCCTTTTGTGGTCAAAGAAGAGAGATGCAGGCAGGCAGAAATAATTGAATTGGATGTTAAAGAAAATGTGGGTGAAAAAGAGAGAGAGAATGTGAAACGGCTAGTCATACTCATAGTGATGCATTCTGCAAATGGAATGTGTCCAACAAACTGGAATATCATTCACAAGCAATGCAGGTGTACTAAAATAGCAAAAAAACATATTTTAAATGTTGTTGGAAAAGGTAAGTTTAGTATATATCTAAATGTTTTATATATATTTAAATGCATCGTGAATTTATAATGTATTTTAAAAATATATAATTTATTTATTATATTAAAATATATAATTTATTTATATTGAATTGTATAACTATTAATATGAATTAAATAAGATGTGTCTTTTAGTATAATAAATTATATGTTTTCAAAATACACTATGAGTGCACGATAAATAATACACATGAGACCCACTTTTTTTCTATTGTTCTCCCTAATTCTTTATATTTTAATACACTATTCCACGTATTTTGGGGAAATGTAATTTTTAAGTTATGTATATGAAAATATTCTGGTAAATCAAAAGGTAATCTCACGGCTAGAGAAGAAATTAGAAAAATAATAAACCCTATAGGTTGACGACACAGGAAAACAAAATACGATGATTTGTACCAATTAATAATAAAGTGGATAAACAGTAAAAATATAATTTATTTTTATCAATAATTGCATTTTGAGAATTGAATTTTTAGCGTAAAAAAAAGAGATACAGGCAAAAATAATTCAATTTGGCGTTAAGTTAAGTGTGAAAGAGAGATAATATACATATTAGCGGCAAATCATACTCGTACTCGTACTGAGAAATGCAATATTAAAGCTGGCAAATCATGAAGTAGTAATGCATTTGTACCAAAATAGTAGTACAAGATATTTAAATGTTTTTTGTTTTATTCTTCTCCTCTAATTCTTTATATTTTAATACATTTGTATATATATGAAACTTCCCACGCTAGATGACAAAATATAGTATGCTTTATACCCGTCATACAGGTATGTTTAATGTTTTAGGGGTGAGCATTTTATTTCAAAATATCGGAACTAGAGGTGCTCACGCTTCCCGAACCGTCGCCCAGGTTCTTAATCGGCGTTTCCCAAATTTCGAGGCGGTTTCGTTCGGTTTAACTACCGGTTCCGTCGATTTTTTTTTTCTTGTGTTTCTTAGTTTTTTGATCTAAAATTTGAAGGAATGTGTAGATGGAATTGGCCATTGTTAATATGAGAATTTAAATTGAAGATTACATTAAGAATTGAACTATTACAAATTAATTCCAACGAGTTGCCACATCAAGAGAAATTTTTTTGGGATGCATATTGTATGTTCTACAAAAAGTTTTCCATTTTTTCAACAATTTTGAATGTCTCGACATATAATAAATAGCGGATCTAATAGAATCAACTTGTTCTTTCAAAGCATCTAAATCATCTTGAACACATAAATTTAAAATATGACACATACATCTAACATGAAAAAAAATTCCACCAAGATATGGTTGGCAAATATTTGTAAGATCTTCAATAGTAGCCGTATTTGCACTAGCATTATCAAAACCAATAGAAAAAAAGTAGTAAGAGCATACTCATTTAAAATATCATGCAATTTATCTCTAATATTAACGGCATTGTGTTCCGTATCAAAATCTCTATAAGCAATATTCAATCTTTTGTTAAGAATTCATGAATCATCAATCCAAGTGCATGTAACTCCTATATAACTATGCTTTTGAAAATTATTACTCCAAATATCCGCACATATACAAACTTTAACATTTAAATCGGCAAATAGATTAATCAAAGCATATTTATACTCATAAAAAACTTTACCAATATCACGAGTAGTAGTATGACGTGAAACTTTTTTTTCCACGGGTTGAAGACCAAGTTGGACAAAATCATTCCAATAGGGATTATCGGCAAATTGAAAAGGAAGGTGTTGTGTGCACACAAATTTAGCTAACAATTTTCTATATTTCATTTGATCAAATGTAAATAGTGAAGTGCGGTTACTTACCTCCCCTTGAACTCCACCACCGCCACCGGTTGACGTAAATCCACGAAGTTGTGCTTGGCTTGAATCAATTCCAACTTTATCCGGGTGAATTTTTTTCAAATGCTTCTCGAATGTCCCATATCCTTCTCCTTTGACAAAAGAATATATTTTGGGACAATAGTTGCAATGAACTTTAATAGTACCATCTACCTCGTTGATCACTTTTTTTAAAGTAACGTGCAAAAATATCTGATTTAAGTTGTTGAGCTCGACTTGGAGTTGGGATTGGAGTTGGCTCGGCCTCGGAGTCGGTTGGGTGGTTTTGACTTCCTTGAATAGGACGTCGTGGTGGTTCTTCATCTTTAAGAGGATTCTCATAACTGGGACCAAGTGTGTGCTCAATATCCTCTAAACTCCACTCGATCTGTGCCGGTGGTGTTGGAAGACGAAGGAAGAGGTGGAAGAAGTTTTTCCTTTACCATTACCCTTGTTGCTTTGATGGCTTGCCATAATAGTAAGTGTATATGTAAATAATAATTATAATATATAGTGTAGTATAGTGTAATACTAACATGTAAGTGTATCAATATATAGAATATGTAAATAATATAAAATTAGAGAGATTAGAGTAATTAGTAATATAAACTTTGAGAATTGAGTGAGAGTTGAGAGAGATGAGAAGAAGGTAATGCTTTGAATCACTTTTGGGAACCACATGCGTCCCCCAATTTTATATTTTAATATATATATTGTTGGAATTTAGAGGCACGTAAACACGTAATACATGCGTAGCGGAATTAAACAGTTCACCAACAACGAACACGTAATTGCATAATTGAATACGTATAAACATAAAGAGAAATCTTACTATAAATCGTAAGCATATTTCTCTATTATGGTATCCACGTAATCCCCGTTCACGGACTTGCACAGAATTACCAGTGTTGAATCTGAAACGAAATTTGCTAGAAAAATTCATATTCTATATATTATGGAGAAATATGAATTAACGTTGTTTGTGAATTCCCAAGAGCTTGTATATATAGGAAAAATGCCCAGCTTAAATCTTAAGCTAACCTGATTGGGAAATAAAATCTCTAATCTTTATTTAAATTAATTTCTTAGATTTATTTTCTACATATAATATCTCTACGGATTTAATTCTCATATAAGTCAAATATCTACGATTTGATTCCATATATATTAAATCCTATAATAATATTCCATATATTATTATTGGGAATTCTTATTTAATTAAATCCAATTTAATTAAACATTAATAATAATTAATTCCAAATTAATATATTATTAATTAATTCTCCATAAATTAAATATTAAATCCAATATAACATTTAATCAACCAACTATAATCCGTAAAAGGGAACTACTTGTTGTGTGACCCATAGGCCCTCATATATCGAGCGATTAGTCAAACTAACGGTCTTAATTGAACCCTAGACAATAAATCAGACATTTTCAATATATGAGGTACGTTGCGAGAAACGTGCGACTACCTGTAACTGAAACATGGGCTATTACGATTTCCTCCTTTCTTTCGCGAATACTCGATTAAGTCTTGAACATGATGAAGTGTCTATTCAAATACCTTAATCATATTATCTCCAATCACTAATTGGTCATGTATGTCACACTTAGCCACAAAGTCTAAGTTCACGTGCATCGGCAGATGACTTAGATCCAATTATGATGAGAAGACGAGTATTCTCTCTAAATTCACATTGAGGAATGAATCCTATTCTTGGCTCAACTACCACTTACATGCATTTCGTGATGAACTCAATCCAAGCCATACCTACTCATGGAAGGGTGCAAGCGTCGGTCATGGTCAAAGTTCATCATCTCACACATGTCGTGCGTATTGACCTCAAGTCAAAGGAGTATCACATCGCTCCCACTAACCGAGACACCCGTAGACACATATAGTGGAAATACATCAAACAGTTTCTCGGATGGGTATACCAATACTGTTGGGATATTTTAGTTTTGATGAATTATGTCAAAACATTATCAGCTTGTGCTTTTGAAGCTAATCTACAGATAACAAGTTGAGGGGGAACGAGAGAACAAATTGAGGGAACTCACGAAATCGATCGTAGATGATCGAGATCGACGAGGTTGCGCATTTAGACCGATCGAGATCAAATGAGTAAGATGAGTTCCGAGTTAACTAATGAGTTGAGCAAAAATCGTAAGAGAAGAAAAGTTAAGTCACCGATCGTAAGATCGATGACCGATGACCCGATCGGATGACCGGAAGAATGCACGAAATGATCCGGTGATCGAAGAGCGCATAAGCCGATCGTAAAGAAACCGACCGGAAGATCGGAAGAGAAGGTTGCGGATCGAAGAGGAGCAGATGAGACCGACGAGATCGACGCGATCGAGATCGATATGAAGATGAGCAGATGATCAAGATCGGGACGTGATTGAGATCGGATGTGCTAAACCGATATGCTAACCTAATATGCTAACTCGATGTACTAATCGATGCGATATACCGATATGTTGACCGATCTTTATACTGATCCGATCATGTGAGCCGATGATTAAGCGAGAAGAAATCGATATCGAGAACTAGAAATCAAGATAACAGACGGTGTTGAAGTCATCTCAAGAGAAGTCATCCGGTCATATTCATCGAGAATCGTAATGCTACCGATGATCGGCTAGCTGAAAAGCTAGTGACCGAGGGTCGATTGTCCGAAGACAAAGAACCGAACTCACCACTGAAAGTGTCAAGATGCTCGACGTATAAGGTCCGCCGAAGAGAAGTCACCAAGGCTCGAGATAGACCGGGGCTCGATGGAACCGAAGACACCGAGACTCAGAGAATCCTCGAATGATTCCAAGGCGAGGAATCGAGGAATATAGCCGTTAGAATCACCGACGTGGACCAACGAGAGGAAGACAACCAGGTACCGGAAAAGCCGCAAAGAAGTTAGAATAGTATGGATTTGAATGTGACTCCATCCAACGGTAACATTCAAATCCACACTATATATACAAGTTCTTCCTTCATTATTTGTGTGGATCGTGGAGAATATGCAAAAGATGCTCTGAGAGCCAAGAGTCTTATATTCAAGCATTCCCACCATAGAACACTGAACAAGAAATACACGCATATATTCAAAGAGTGTTCTAGAACCCAATCTAAGCAACCCACGATGTATCCTAAGCTTAGAGAGATTTTCCCAACCTTAGCATTGAGGCTAAACAAATGTAAGGAAAATCTCACCATAGTTGAAACCAAACAAACCTTACCCAAATCGGGTTTGATAGGATAAGTTTGTAGGTGAGTGTGAACTTCGAAAACATCTAGCAATCCCGGAAAGGGAGGGTAGGCAATCCCGTGAGGAGATAAGTCCCGTTTGAGTGTGAACTCGGTAAACATCTGTTGGGTGTTGGACTAACACGTTAAACTAAGTCCAGTTGGTTAAGTAGGTGCCCCTGATGATAGGGAATAGTGGATGTAGGAGTTGGACTCCGAACCACTATAAAATCGTGTGTTCTTTACTGCTTTATGTTCTTACTTGCCATATGCATTCGATTAAGCAAAACACACATTGTTCTTAAAAGGTGAAAAATCTGGAATCACTCTGCCCTCACCCCTGTTTTATATGCATCGCTTTCAAAATGTTTGCTTCCGCACGCGCAAAATCGGTTTTAAACGGGACCTCACAAATACCCTCCAAGGTATCTGTGTATCCATCATGGGATACCTAATATCTCGTAGTAAGTGAGATCTTACTACACTCTCTAAGAGTATGATCACGGATCGCATTAATTCCAATCTCCATTGTATCATCAATATCCCATTCTTGATGATCCTTGATCGGGGTTATTTGAGAATCATGCTTAAGTCATCTGAGTTCTCACAACCTCAATGACAACAATGACTCATGGGAACACTTGTATGAATAAATGCAAACAATCAAACATAATATTCAAACAAGTGTATTGCCATACATTAATATTAAGTGAACTATAATATTAAATCAAACTGAATATCATCGAGTATTATGTCCTTACAAATGATTGTCTCTAGGACACTAACACTAAAAATCTCCCACTTGGATTAGAGTCAATCACCTGCATGTCTAACCCCTAGACCATCAAATGTCTAGTGTGTACATGAACACTCAGTGTTATGGTGAAAGGATCTGCCAAATTAAATACGTGGGAATACATTTTAATTTTATTTCTCCTATCGTTATGATCTATCGGATCAAATGATAAGCCTGGTACTGCTTGTCGATCTCGGTTCCTTTGCTTGCGCAATCGCACCAACGTTGTCTCAATACAAGTTTATTATACAACTGGCACTCGGAACCACCCATAGTTCTCTTAAGAACTATAAAATCCAGACAGCCTCCTTGAGGCTTCTGATACAGCAATGTACTCAGCTTTGGTTGTTGAATATGCGGTCGTCTCTTGCTTGGAACTATTCCAACTGACCGCCCCATCATTGAGAGTGAAACGTAACCAAACTGTGATTGTAATTATCACAGTCGGATTGAAAACTTGTGTCAGCTTAACCAGTCACTACTAGTTCAACTGTCCACCATAGACAAGGAAACATTCTTTAGTTCGTCTAAAATACTTCAGAATGGTCTTGACAGCAATCCAGTGAGACGCATCCGGATTCTGTTGGTATCTACCAGTGATGTTGATAGTGTAGACCACGTTTGGCCTAGTGCAAGTCATGGCGTACATGATTGACCCAACTACATATGCATATGGGACATCTTTCATGTGCTTGATATCAGCGTCAACAGAAGGACAATCCTTCTTTGACAGCTTTATCCCATGATTTGCCGATAGAGATCCTCTCTTAGAGTTCTCCATCGCTAAACGCTTCAACATCTTGTCTGCATAGGTGGACTGTGACAGTCCCAACATCCTCTTAGATATGTCCTTGTGGATCTTGATCTCTAGGATGTAGCAGGCTTCACAACGACCCTTCATCATGAAGGTCTTTGACAACCAATCTTCAACAGACTGCATTAACGGGATATTGTTTCCAAAAATCAATATGTCATCGACATACCCGATTATGAAAATAATATTCTTCCCGCTGCGTTTACAATAAACGCAAGGATCTTCCGAGTTTCTGATGAAGTCAAAAGACTTGATAATTTCATCAAATCGGATATTCCAACTCCTAGAAGCTTGCTTCAATCCATAAATGGATATCTTTAGCTTGCATACTAGATATGAATTTGGCTTAGATGTAAAACCTTCTGGTTGAGTCATAAACACTTCCTTATCAATGTTTCCATTGAGGAAGGTTGTTTTGACATCCATCTGTCAAATCTCATAATCATAGGGTGCTGCTATCGCAAGTAAAATTCGAATGGACTTGATCTTTGCAACTGATGAGAAAGTCTTATCATAGTCAATTCGCGTTGACTATAACCCTTCACCACCAACCTAACTTTGTAGGTTTGTACTTTGCCATTTGCATCGGTCTTACGCTTGAAGACATATTTGCAAAATGTGGGTCTAACCCCTTTAGGAAACTCAACCAAGTCCCAGACTTGATTGGTGTACATCGAGTTCATCTCGAATTTTATGGCTTCATGCCACTTCCCTAAATCAATAGCTGATATTGCTTCAGAATAAGTATTATGATCGTTCTTATCCGGTATGTCCATATTATCGAGTTCCTCCAAGAGGTAACTGTATCTGATGGGCGGATTACGATTCCTAATTGACTTACGGAGTTGTGGTTGTGCAGGTTGTACATTCTGATCGTGAAAATTTTGTGGTGCATCGATTTCATCAATGTTCGGAGAGTCCTCAAGAGCTACACTTTCAGATGTCTCTTGGGCGGGAGTTTGAACTATGATGTTCTCATTCAGTCCACTTGGAGGTTCTTGCACAGGCAAGCCAACTCCAGTTACTCTCCCACTGGCTGAAAGACGATCACCTAGTGAAAGACTCCCACCGTGAAAGTTGTTGAATGCTCCCACTGATTCCTTGTCATGTTGCTTTGACAAGATTTCAGTCTCTTTGTAATTTTTGGTTCTTGAATTTCTTCAAGTTCTATCAGCTTACGGCCTTGTTCCTTAAAGACATAGTCTTCTTCTAGGAACTTGGTCTGCCTGGAAACAATCACTGATTATTTCTCAAGTAGATAGAAGTAATATCATTTAGTTTCCTTAGGATATCCACAAAGTAACCCTTTTCACCTTTGGATTCCAACTTGTCGGTAAGCATCATTTTCACAGTAGCGGGGCAACCCCATGTTTTGATATGTGTAAAAGTTTGCTTCTTGCTGTAGGTCCCGAACGGGTTTAGTGAGGGCAGAAGTCTAGAGGGGAGGGGTGAATAGACTTCAGAAAACTTTTTGTCTTGGTCGGTGTGAGGGCGATTAGCTTTTCCATCAAAGTGAATGAATTTGGTTTGATAACCAACTTCTTCGATCGCCAAGAAGATCGATTCGTAACTATCAGTTTAACTGATGTATGCGGAAGCTTAAGTTTTACCCGTGTGAAAAACCAGTTTTGATAAATCAGATTCCAAAGTTAATCTTTTAATCAGTTGACTGAAGTGTCAAGTTTGATCAGATCAGAAGCTTGGTGCTAACTGATCTCAACTTGGAATATGTATGCGCTTTAAAGGTTGTGTGCGATTGTGTCACTTAATCAAAGCGGTAAAGGCACACAAGATTTATAGTGGTTCGGACAAACCAGTTCCTACGTCCACTCTTCCCTATCACAAGGGCACCTACTTAACCAACTGGACTTTGTTTTATGTGTAAGTCCAACACAGTACACCAACTAGATGTTTAAGGAGTTCACACTCAACCGATCCCAGAGATCAGAACTAGAAACCCTAGTCTGAAATCTTGCTAAACAACTTAACCTAACTTGGGGGTTTGGGTAAGATTGTTTTTGGTTCCAACTATGAAATCTTTTCTTGCGTATAAGCAGCCTAACAGCTAGATGAAAAGATTTCTATGCTAAGAACTTATGGGATGAACACTTAATAAAAATTAATCTTCTTGTTCGTGTTCTTGTGCGGAAATCCCATATTAGCTTGAGCTTCTTGATTGTTCAGCGTTTCCGTTGTTTTCACTCTAAAGTGTAATCCCATATATATAGACCTTGAAATCAAAGAGCCGTTGGAGAGCAATTTGAATTTCAGGCTATATTTGGTGAACTTGCGAGCTTGATGTGACGAGCCGAGCGGCGGCATGGCCAAAAAGCGTGAATTTGTACTTTGTAGCCGTTCTGAGAGGTAGCATCAAATCCGCAATTGCTTCGGCTCGATCATAAATGTCTTGTTCTTATTGGATAGCAGACTCACTTTTCAGTGTTGTTCTTCCAACTAAGCTTGACATTCTTCTTGTTCAGATCATCGACGTATGATTAGGTGAAACATCAGATTTCACCTGGTGAGCTGACCTGATCAGTCAGAACTTATCAGTCTACATGATGGAGTCTTCTGGTGCCGGTTGACTTAGCTTCAACTAGCAGACTCGGCTGATGTAGGTCTTCTGGTCTGATCTTCTGGAAGTCATCTGATCTTCAAGTATTCTGAGTTTGAGCTTCATGACTTCAGCTGAGATATCTGACTAGATCAGATCGATCTGATCTTTTGTTCTTCTCTAGCATTCTGGCCTGTCGGATATCAGTTGTTCTTTGGATTTTCAGATCTGACTTATACATATTGAGGTTCCCCCTCAATATGCGACCTATCTATTACATCAGTTGTTCTATACAGTAATTATCAACTGGTCTCCTATAGCAGGTAATATAAACATCAGTCAGCTAACAGGTCTGACTGGTCCTATTACATGTGTTTTTGGAACTTTCATCAAAACTATAAATTTCCCAACAATTTCCCCCTTTTTGATGAAACCAAAACACTTTGAGAAACCAAATACAGTTGATAAAAAATAGAACTGTTAAGAGCATATAATCAGAAGACAATGAGACTTTGTCTTAGGATCAGAAGATAAACTTTTCTCATTAAAAAAGTTGATTACATGTTACATCAGAAAAGTTTGAAAATAATAACAGCTGATCCTGAGTAGTCTTCTGATTCTTCACTCTTTAGGCTTGTATCCTTCTGGCATCTCTCTTTGATCTTGAGGTACGTTGAAAATCTGATAAAGTTTCCATTTGACATCACCGATCTGGCGAGGATCGATTATGCGTTTCAAGCGGGATGTCAAAATAGAATCTTTGAAATGCCAGTTTGTCAAATGAGCCATCTGCCTTCTTCGAGTACTCCAACAGATCATACTCTTGGCGAGTTATTTTTACATTGATAAGCTTGGCCTCATTTTCCGGATACTTGAAAAAAATCCGGGTATTTATTTTCTAACCAATGAGGAATTCTTCATCGAGATTCTTCTTGTGGAACAAGATTAAGAACAAAGGCATCCGAAGCCATTCACTCCTGATCTTATTCCATTCCTCAAATTTCTTAAAGATCTTGTGCTTTTTTGGGATGATCTCATCAACTCTTTGCTTTGGCAAAACTTAGGTTACGTACGGATTTTCCGGCCATTCCTTTCTTCGCTCTCGTCTGAATTTCTTCTTGATTTTACGCCTCTGCCATTTTTTTCGCCCTTCTTTCTTCTTGGCTTTTTTCGGCTTCTTCTTGACTATCTGCTCTTTGGACATCTTTTTCGCCAGATCCGAGTTTGTGATGTCCTCCTGTTATGTCGATTGGTTTCTCGATCTCCCTTCCCCTTTTGGTTTGATCAAAAGAGTAGTGAGGTGGGAGGTCGAGAACCAAAGTTGATCGATCGCCTGTTGAGATCTGGCAACATATATGCCTTGAGTTTGAGAAGTTAGATTTTGAATCTTCGATATCGGCGATCTTGGCAATTCCATGGCGATGAGAGAGTGTTTTAATCGGTTTGTCAAGTTTCTCTTATGTCAATTCTAGCTTGTCGGTGAGCATCGAAAAAAAACTTGTTGTTTATCCACCGAGTCGGTTTGGCATCAACGGTCTTTATCGATTCGGTACGCTTGATGGGACCTGATTTGGGAGAACCCGATCTTTGATTGCCCTAATCTGAAATAGCCAATTCCCTTTGAATTATTTCTTTGATGGCACCTGCCTTTGATCGCCTATCGGTCCCTCAACTTCTTCTTCGGGAGATCTTTGAGACAAGATTTGATCTCCTCGAAGTTGATCGATAGTGGCGACGTGATGTTGGAATGTTGGGTGTCACTTGATCCGATTGATTGTTTGTGCCTCCGGTGGTTGGTCATGAATCGCAAACACCGGCTCCACTATCATCGGCTGCTCATGCATCCTTCATGATGGCATCCGCCGGGAGCTTTGTGAGCGATCTCCGATTAAATCTGTTAAAGCAACCCTAGCTTCTTCGTGGATCGAGCTTTGACAGATTTAGCGATTATCGGCCTCAATTTGGTGATCCCACTTTAGCAGATTTCCTCATGTCGAAATCGAAGTCTGCAAACTCATCCGCACCGCCCATCTGTTCAATAATTATTATAAAGTCTGAGAAGCTTTTTAATCGAAGATCTCTCCAGGTGAGGATCTCCATAACTTCCTCTCTTATGGCAGGATGGGCGACCAGTTCTGGATACAACTCATCAATTTCTCTTTCGATTCGCATTCTGATCAATTTCCCAGTTATGATCTTTGTTGATCTGGACTCAGGAATTGTCTGGCGTCGTGATTCGGTTTGATGAGATGTGGAAGGTTCGGTTGTGCATGAAAAAGGCGGAAGTAGGCCGATCGGTTCGACCCTGCAGAGGTTTACATTGTGAAGCAGTGCTTCGGTTCCACATCGAATTAAGCTTTTTACGGTTCGCGAATCGATTTCGGAGTTAGCGTTCGCTGGAAGAATAGGAGAGACATGCTCAGCAGCCATTAGTCTGAGTGGTGAATCAGCTCGAGCTTGAGGAGAAGGAGATCGATCGGCTTGTGCTTCTTCCTCAGAATGATCTGGCGAGCTCTCAGCTTGAGAAGCCTGCCTGTCTGATTTTTCACCTGATGTTTGTGTTGCAACAGACTGATCTGGCGCTCTTTCTTCATCTGACTCATCTTCCAGCATCAGAGTCATGGAGGCTTGCTTCGCCTTCTTCGGTCTCTTCTCCTGGGCCTTCACCAGGTTTTCTTTTTTCTTCCGGGGCATCTGGTGTAGACGGTTGCTTTCTTTTTTTTCCTTTCTTTGACTTTGGGGGGTTGGCGCGATATCATCGTCTGGTGGCCCAAAGATGGCTGAAGTGGCTGTGAGAAATGCCTTATAGGACTTCAGTCCAATATGTTCCCATTCAGCATTAGGCAGTTTATCTTTCAGAATAACTGCAACCTTGTTGAGATTGCTGATTTTTCTCTTCAGATATACCTGCCTCAGTTCATTGACTCCAAATTTCTCATGTTCTTGGAGCGAGAATGGCCTTCAGAACCCGTGCCAATTGATGTTCTTGGCTTCATCAATTATTGACCATCTTTGTGTACATTTTGACGGATGTAAGAGCATCTCGGGTGAATCAATACCCATAATTGTTTTTGACAATATGTCAAACAACAATCGGTATTTCCTCTTGAGCATTGGCCTGACAAAACCTGACGTATGATGTTTGTCAGCCTCTCTGAAGAGCTCTTTTCTGATCAGCTCATCTTCGTTCTCCCTGTAATGAGCGAGTGAGATCCGTCCTTTTTGGTAGGTTTGAGCAGGGACGGGTTATATCATCATTCGTCGATCGATTTCTTCTCCGTTGACCGCCGAGAGCGATTCATTTCCCGAACGTCCGTATCCACTCTTAAATTCCTTAGGAATTCTAGTGCTTCATCTTTGCATCCTTTGGATTGCGTTGAGCGGTATAAAAAATTTCTCAAGGCACGCTTTTTAGAGAATTTGCTCGACCTCCATGGATTCCGGATCTGAGTGATATCGAATCGCATTTAATTTATCATCCACAATCTTTGTTGCCGTTCCGCATAATTGCACATTATCTTTCCCATTCCGTGGGTGGCCATCTACAAAGGATGGACCCGATTAAAGTTGTGCATATATATATATATATAGAACATCATCACATATCACGAAACCAAGAAACAATAAAGCATAACACGGATAAAAGCATTTAAGATCAATGGATTAAAAAAAAATACATCAAATAAACATAAATTACCAAATTACATTTTTTTCGAAGATGATTTTGAAACTTAGGAAAAACACTTTGAATCGAGAGAAGTAATCTGAGTTTTCGGAGAATAAATCGCAAGTTTGTGAAATGGAAAACTCTCGGTATGTTTTTGATGAACTTTATAAAGACGAGGAGGGAAAAAGAAGACAAGATTTGGAAGATCAACCGCTTTGAAAAGATTAAACGCTCAGATAAAGCGGTTTTGATCGTAGGGTCGAAAAAGCACGTTTAAAAACCTTTTGGATTTAAAAGCACATTTAGTAGCAGTTAATACATGTTCCCTACGTCCGCATTAAATGATTTGCAGGGAATACGTCACAAGGATAATGGGTACAGTAAGGCAAATAATATCAGATAAGATCCGATAAATAAGCAAAGAACAAGAGAAAAGAAAAGCGTATTTGGTTGACTGATATTGTAATCAGTCAATACCACTTGTCCATGTTGATTTCACTTGTTGATCTTAGTATTCTGCCTAAGCCTTAAAATTTCCCAACTGATCCTTTTAACTGATCTTCTTCACTTGCATCTGATTTGTTGAAGTTCCCTTTTCAACTGATACGTCTGATTTCCCTTCTGATCCTCCTTGATCAGTTGAAGTTCCCCCTTCAACTGATATTTCTGTTTTTCCCATAGACTGATGTATCTGATTTGTTGAAGTTTCAAGCTCACCGATCTTCCTCATCCGATCACCAGATGTATCGATTTTTGGTTGACCTAATCTGATTCTTCTCAAATCAATCCAATTCTTGGAATAAGTGTTACCGCCAAAACTTAGTCTAGAATAGTAGTCTCTATTCCCTAAGTTGGCGCGATTTGACATATCGTAATTATCGTCCAATCTTTCGATATGTCAATCCTCCGTAAATTTATCCAATTATCGATCGCGTGATTCCTACATCCCTTTTTGGTCTTGATTTCTCTAAAAGGTTTTGAGAACTCGATTTGCATTTGCACCCTTGCTTGGCCTCTATAAATTGGACCAATTGTTTTTACACAACATAACCCAATCACCATACTTATCTTCTTTGTAGAATCATGTATCCCGGTGAACCCTTATTTCCTGAAACTTCCCAAAAACACCTTTACCCCTTTTTCAATGATTTCACTTCTCAAATCAACCATTTTTAAGGCCCCTTATCACTATTTTAAATGCGTCATCAAAGATTTCACATAATGATTGTTGCAAAGCTTCTCTACCACCATTATCGAAGACTTTCTTTGTTGCAACCCGAGAAGACACTTCTCCTAACCGTATGCACCTTGTGTGTCTATCGTTATGACGTAACTACCATCAACAGACTTAGTCTGAAAATGAACGTGAGTTTGATATGCGATCTTGATCAGTCAACAACTGATCTTCGTGATATCAACCCGACCATTTAACAGTGGAGAGCCCATCGACTCTTTCTTAGGGCTCCCGGCTTAAAAAAAATCCTATCAAGGTCATTTGTCGCTCCCACCGGTTTTAGCTTCACTAGCGGCTTTAGGATTTCTTTAAAAGCCTCTCTCACCCTTGTTAAGTGGGGAAAATGAGAGCATCAGATTTAAAATCTCTCTCTCTCCCGCACTTCTTGGGTTAGGATGAGGGTTTAGGGTTTATGTACTGACCTCCGGGTCCTCTTGTACTTGTATCTTGTAATGTAACCTGACCTTCGGGTCTTTATTAATGAAAATTTACATTATTTCATTGTTGTGTAAAATTCCCATATCCTTATGCGATTTTAAGCTTTAATCTTGTGAATACCACTTGTGAATCTTGCTTGTTGAATATCGACTTAATCGACTTACAAAGTATAACCGAATGATTTAATCGATAATCCTTTAAACGATCGATTCCTTTAATCGATAAACTTTAAATCGATCGAGACCTTCTCATATCGGTTCCTTGACTTATCTTCCGATCGGTTGAGATACCAAATTCAACTGATTTCACTTGAACTCGATTAGTTTCTTAACCACCGGTTCGAGATCATTCCATCAAACATTTTAGGTGCATTTTCTCCAAGATCCGTAAGCCCTAGCTCATTGCATAATTCTCTGAATCGATCTCGGTAGTGGCTTGGTTAGAATATCGACTTTTCTCAGATATCGATATGAATCTTTTCCATTCTCGATATTCTTCTTTTCAACATGATCTCTTATAAAATGGTGTCTCGACATCCACATGCTTGCATCTTGTATGTAGAAACGAGATTCTCGAAAGTGATTGCAATAAAGACTATTACGCGCCACGTAAAAATAGGTACATTCTTAGCTTCAATGTTATAATCCCTCACCGGCCGACTAAGCCGAGAGCGATTGGGAACAACAGCCTTCGCAGCCCATATATATTCGCTTGATAGTAGATGTTGCAACCGATGTCCGCTTTTTGAAAACCACGAGATCGGTTTTTACTTCTTAAGAACCGACAAGTTCTCGAAAGTGGATTTTCATCAATCTTGCAACCTCCATAATCGTAATCGAGAATACCCACTAAGCTCTAGATTATCATTTGATGGGTAAAATAAACCAAGGTTTATTGTCCCTTCAGATACTTAAGAATCCGCTTAGTCGCTTTCTAGGTGACTTATCATTGATTTGCTCAAATCGGCACATGCACCTATCAAGAAGGTTATATCCGGTCTGGCCGGGCAACGGTATAGTAGAGATCCAATGAGAGCCCTATATTCCTTCCGATTTGTTTTTCGACCATCCTCATCTCGGATCCATCTTGAATCCAAATCATCATAGGAATTTTGGCTTCCTTACAATTTTGAATTACAAACTTAGCCAATAAATTCCTAGTGTACTTTGCTTGGCGAGATGAATATCCTACGTACTTTGCTTTACTTGAAGACCCGTAAAGTAATTCATCGACCCATCATGGACATCTCGAACTTCCCTTGCATCGGTTCTTTGAATCTTTCACATAGACTCTTGTTAGGAGATCCAAAGATGATGTCGCCCACGTGATCTGAACCATCGAATATCTTCTCCATCTTCTATTCTCAATAAGGTTACATCCATCGCTCCTTTAGTGAACCCACTTGTCGTCAAGAACCGGTAGAGTGTATCATACCAAGCTCGAGGAGCTTGTTTCAACCATAAAGAGCTTTTCTTAAACGGTACACTTGGTTGTTCTTTTTTTGAAGCACGGAGGTTGTTAACATAAACTTCCTCTGCTAGTACCCGCTTTAAAAATGCATTATTTACGTCCATCCGATACACAATGAACCCTCTCATGGGGGAAGCATATGCGAAAAAAACCGAATGGCTTTTAGACGAGGCGATCGGTGCAAAGGTCTCATCATAATCAATTCCTTCCGATTGTGAGTACCCCTTAGCAACAAGTCTTGCCTTATTTCGTGATGACATTTTTCTCATCTCTCTTGTTCTTGAAAACCCACTTCGTGCCAATTACGTCTTGATGATTTGGTCCATCTACCGGTTCCCAAACTTGATTTACGTCGAATCGTTTCTAGCTCTTCATGCATGGCTAGAATCCACTTTTTGTCTTGTGAGACTTTCCTCTTTGTTGTTGGTTCCTTCATAGACGGATAACAAAGAAATACATGGCACTTTCACCAACGATGTCTAGTTTTAACTTTATCGATGGGTCTCCGATTATCGATCGGTTGGATGACCGGTTATCCGTGTCCTTCGCTTACGATTTGCGTCGGTTTGGAGAACATCATCCGTTTCTGATAAAATTTCATTACTAGCGATTGGGAGTGGTGCGAGTTATGATCCACTTGATAAGAACAAGTCTCGGTGATGTTGGACTCATAATGTCTTGATGTCTGTTAAAGTGGGAACTTCAGATGTTCCCCGAACCGGATGGTTCGGGGCTTGATACTTTCTCACCAGACGAACTTCTTCATCGACGCTTTTTTTACGTACCTTAGGATCTGAATGATCCGTGAATCAACTAGATCTGGAATGTATATTGTTACAATTTCGATTCTTTTTCCTTGATCGTTAGGTGATCCATTTTCCAACATCGTGTTACGGTTGATCGTGTACTTCTTGTTCCGAGGCGATTTCTCTTGTTCGTAAGATGCTTCATCAAAGACTACATGGGGTGTTTCTTCCACAATTAGGGTTAAATGCATTGTAAACCCCCGAAAGCCTTGCTAGATGAGGAATATCCTAAGAATATACCTCATCCGACTTGGCCTCAAAGGTTTTCAACCCGACTCTTCCCATTGTTGTGTATGAAACACTTACACCCAAAAAAACATGGAAGTAAGAGACACGAGGTTTTCTGTCCTTCCACGCTTCATAGGGTGTTTTGTAATGAGCCTTAGTCGAAGACATCCGCTTCGAGTATGGCATGCGCATGTTGATTATACGCCTGAAGCGGCTTGGTATCGCATGTTCACTAACATCGTGCGGCGAGCGGCTTCTTTGAGAGTTATGTTCCTCCGCTTCGGCTACTCCATTTTTGTTGTGGCCCTCCTTACGGATGTTTCATGTTGTATACCAAACTTAGAGCAAAAATCAAGAATAAAAAGAGTTCGTAAATTTGTACCTTTATCGATCCGATTTTACTACACCGACACCCTTCTCATTTTGTAATCTTTTTAGCGGCTCGGTATCTTCGTTGTCGCCTCATTCTTCTTATGTAAGAATATAACCCGTAAACTTGGAATAGTCATCCACGATTACGGCGGTATATTTAAAATCCGTTGAGATCGACCGGTGTAATCCGGTCCAAATAGATCCATATGGAGCATTGCGGCACTCTTGGCCGGATGCCGGTCCGGAAATTCCTTGAATGAAGCTTTGACTGTTTTTCCTTCCGACATGCAAGACATGTCCGATCTTTTGAAAATACTTCATTCGGAAGTCCTTCCACTAGAGACATCCTTGCTATCTTATTAAGAGTTTTAAAGTTCGGATGGCTCATTCTTTTGTGCCGAGCCAACCGCTACTTTTGGAGCTCTTAACAATCGTGCATGCATTTCTTGGGCAACCGTTCCAATCACCGTGTAGATCGTCCCTTTCCTTGAACCCGATTAGCAAAATCATTGAGTGGCTCGATTCTTGATAGTGCATTGGTCGATCGAGAACTCAACACCGAATCTGTTGTCGCAGAATTGTGAAAACCGATAATAGGTTGTGCTTCGGACCTTGACATCTGAGACTCCGCCATTTTGTACATCATCATTCTCTAAGGTTACAATCCTTTGGTATAACCAAAGTTATCTTCACCGAAGAGTACACGCTGGCCTTCTACGTTCTATGTAAGAGCCGAGGAGATGTTTGCTTCGAAATCATGTGCCTTGAGCATCCACTATCGATGTACCCGATAGTTTTGCTTGCACACCTCCTTTGTTGGCCGACCCACGCGATCCTGCAGACCAAATCAGGGCTTTAGGTACCCCTTTTGGATTGGGTCCCGAGGGGTTAGGATTAGTTTTGGGGATCCATACAAACGAGCACTTCTATTGTGATCGGTTAGATCGGAAGGCTGATTTGTCTCCCATACCTATCAACATAATCATACGCCTCTTTATATGCTTTCGATTAGTATGATTATTAGTGTGAACCTTGGGTGACTTAGAAGACTTGGGATTTATCTTTTTCTCGTCTTCTCTTCATCTAGTGTGGTTACGTGCGCGACCCTAGATTTACGATTATAGGGGTAGGTACGATTGCTACCATCAAAAGATTCATATCTTTTTTCGGCATAGGTGGTTTTTGCGGTTTACGAAGCATGCTTATTAGGCGGTGACCTTGATTGGGTCTCGGATTGTACTTCCCTTTTCTGAGTTGTCTTTTTCGATTCTCGATCCGTTGATCGAGTTGAGGTCTCTTCGAAGAACCGGGTTCTTCTGTTGATTCCTCGTGATGCTTTACCATTGGGGTCCATTTCGTTCCCCTACGGTTGGGCACCTCCTTACCTTTCAACCGGTCATTTTCCTTATTAGATACATGTTTGGCTTTTGGTGTATCTTTGTCAAAACTCGCCTGATTACACCTTTTTGAGATGAATCACCGGGGCTTTTTGAGGATGTGGAAGGGTTCTCATAGCCAAGTCCTTCTTATTAATCGTTGTTCGAAAATAGGCGTTCATGTCTTGAACGGTTTTAGATAATTTTGAAAAAACCTCTATTTTCTTCTGCAGATTATCCTCGGATGATTTTAGACTTTCATGCTTTTGGAACAACTCATCGAATTTTGCTTGCGAGGATTTTGAAGTCATCGACTTTGTCGCTTTTTAATAGTGCCGGTGATCTTTGATTCTTCTTCTCCCGATCGAAGCTTTAACCGAGAATTTTAAATTTCTCGATTGCCTTACGAAGCGATTTCAATTTGATCTAAGTTCGAGGCTTTCTTGAGATCATTTTTCTTTAGCAAAATGATTATTTACGGTCCTCGACTTATCATTTTAAAACTTCCACTATAGCATAAGTGTCTCTTGCATTGGAGAGATCCTCAAGCAATTGCTTTCTGAGTAGAGTTGCAGTCAATCTCCCGGCCGTGTGCTAATGATAGCGAGGTGTAAAGCGAAGCAAGCGAGTTTGTAGGTTACCTCATTGGTCCTCCCGGCCATCGAGGCGATCTCATCATCGTCAAGAAGAATATCGGATCTTCATTTTCATAGAAGTCAACAAAGATCTTGTCGAGTCGGTGAAGTCTTCTCTGAGGAGTATCCAGAGTCCTCGGAGGCGGATAGGAATCGTCGATTCTGGCGTGCTCGGCAACCATGGCTCTTACGTCCTATAACGTTGCTCTCTTACATTCCTCTTTTCTTCCCTTTCTCTTGGCGTCCCGAGTGCAGGCGTCTGCGCTATAGTGACTGGCTTCTCACAGTTGAAGCACGCTCCTTGATCCACGAACCTTTCCTTCGGGTGAATCACTCTCTGTCTGTCGTATGACCTGTCGGTGACTTCCCTTTTCGATAGTAGTCTCGCTTCTTACATCGATTGGTTATCTCTTCCTTCCTGCTCTACGATTATCTCTTTTCCTTTCATCTCTCGTGATCCCTCCGATCATCGGATCAGTTCTTCTCCGGAGATCTGTTGGTTGATCTCCTATCTCTCCCTCGGTATGTTGATAGTCCTTATAAAATCTTGATACTTACCAAGTTGGACTTTTGACTTCTCAAGCTTCTACAGTAAGCGAAAAGTCTGATACTGCTGACTCATTATATTCCCAACAGTTCGTTGGCCTTCGTTCTCTTTGGTTGCCTTAAAAAGGCGATTTTGAAGATTGAGGCTTCAAATGGCACCTCATCTTCATCGAACATCCTCTTTCAATCAAATCGAACTTCGTGAGCTTTAAGGCTCAAGAACAAGCTACTTGGCTTCATTTTTTAAATGTCTTGGCAATCCTTGATTCTAGTGACCTTCATATCCCACTTCTTGGTGAGAGACCTTAATATTTTGTAGTTGATATCTTTATCGACACATCTCTACCAAAGTTCTCGCTTGTTTATTGACATAGTAATCCTTCCATCGAGTTCGTTGATGGTTTTTAGTTGAAAGATTCTTGAATTTTTCGAACTTCACGGTTAAACATGTTGCCAATTTGTCTTTTATCCGCTCATTTCCTCGCATATCTCGGCGAGTATCCCACATTGCTTTCCTGATTTGAGATACTTAATCTTTTCCTTGGTGACCTTATCCATTGTTTTCATGCTAATATGCCTTGCGATAGTATCTAGAGTATGCAGTTTCCTTTCCTCTGCATCCATCAAGGCTGGGCTTTTTCGTACAAGACTTCCCGGGGCAAAGTCTGGATCTCCTCCGACTGCAGGGTTGTCGTAATAAATGATGATGGGTCCTCTTTCGATGACATCCATCATTACGCCCTTTGATCGAGCCTAGATGGTTGGACATATATATAGCCAATCTGCATACTCATCGATTGAGAACTTCAGCAGATCATGATACATACCTGAGGTGTTATCCATGCTGAGTGATTTTGGAAAATGAATGAGTTTTGAAAACTGTTTTTCAGATCAGTTCAGTTGACCACAAAGATTCTTCCTCAAAAATCGATGATACACAGAGTTAGTGGTCTGTAGAACCAACCGCTCTGATACCACTTGTAGGTCCCGAACGGGTTTAGTGAGGCGTAAGTCTAGAGGGAGGGTGAATAGACTTCAAAACTTTTGTCAGATCGGTGTGAGGCGCTTAACTTTGATCGAGTCTTGAGTGAATCGGTTTGGTGATAACCAACTTACTTGTCGCTGGCCGGATCGATTCGGTAACTATCGGTTTAATCGATGTATCACGGAAGCTTAAGTTTTACCGTGTGAAAAACCGGTTTTGATAAATCGATTCCAAAGTTAATCTTTTAATCACTTGGTTGAAGTGTCAAGTTTGATCGGATCGAAGCTTGGTGCTAACTCGATCTCAACTTGGAATATGTATGCGCTTTAAAGGTTGTGTGCGATTGTGTAATCAGTTAATCAAAGCGGTAAAGGCACACAAGATTTATAGTGGTTCGGACAAACTAGTCCTACGTCCACTCTTCCCTATCACAAGGGGCACCTACTTAACCAATTGGACTTTGTTTTATGTGTAAGTCCAACACAATTACACCAACTAGATGTTTAAGGAGTTCACACTCAACCGATCCCAGAGATCAGAACTAGAAACCCTAGTCTAAAATCTTGCTAAACAACTTAACCTAACTTGGGGGTTTGGGTAAGATTGTTTTTGGTTCCAACTATGAAATCTTTTCTTCACAGTATAAGCGACCCTAACAAACTAGATGAAAAGATTTCTATGCTAAGAACTTATGGGATGAACACTTAATAAAAATTAATCTTCTTGTTCGTGTTCTTGTGCGAAATCGATATTAGCTTGAGCTTCTTGATTGTTCAAATAAGTTTAGTTGTTTTCACTCTAAAGTGTAATCCCATATATATAGACCTTGAAATCAAAGAGCCGCTTGGAGAGCAATTTGAATTTCAGGCTATATTTGGTAGACTTGCAGCTTGATGTGACGAAGCCGAGAACGGCATGGCCAAAAAGCGTGAATTTGTACTTTGTAGCCATTACGAGAGGTAGCATCAAATCCCGCAATTGCCGCTCCCGATCATACGTGTCTTGTTCTTATTGGATAGCGTACTCACTTTTTTCTGTTGTTCTTCCAACTAAGCTTGACATTCTTCTTGTTCGGATCATCGACGATGATTAGGTGAAACATCGATTTCACCGGTAACCGATCGATCTACATGATGGAGTCTTCAGTGCTTGGGTGACTTAGCTTCAACTAGCGGAGACTCGGTGATGTAGGTCTTCCGTCCGATCTTCCGGAAGTCATCTGATCTTCAAGTATTCTGAGTTTGAGCTTCATGACTTCAGCTGAGATATCTGACTAGATCAGATCGATCTGATCTTTTGTTCTTCTCTAGCATTCTGGCCTGTCGGATATCAGTTGTTCTTTGGATTTTCAGATCTGACTTATACATATTGAGGTTCCCCCTCAATATGCGACCTATCTATTACATCAGTTGTTCTATACAGTAATTATCAACTGGTCTCCTATAGCAGGTAATATAAACATCAGTTAGCTAACAGGTCTGACTAGTCCTATTACATGTGTTTTTGGAACTTTCATCAAAACTATAAATTTCCCAACACTTGCCACACCATAGTTCATATGGCCTGTGCTCAACCGATTTAGATGGAATCCTATTCAGAATGTAAATTAGGGTTTGTAACGCGTATCCCCATGAGAATGTCGGAAAAGAGGAAAAGCTCATCATGGACCTTACCATGTCTAACAGGGTTCGGTTTCTTCTCTCGGGCACACCATTCATCTGAGGTGTTCCGGGAGGAGTCCATTGTGACTGGATTCCATGTAACTTCAAGTAATCAATGAATTCATGGCTAAGGTATTCACCTCCTTGATCTGATCGAAGAGTCTTGATACTCTTACCAAGTTACTTCTCTACTTCAATCCTTAAACTCTTTTAATTTCTCAAAAGATTCGATTTTGTGTTTCATAAGATACACGTATCCGTATCTTGAGAATCATCAATAAAAGTGATGAAGTATCCGAAGTGACCCCTAGCTAGAGTGGGCGATGATTCACATACATTGTTGTGGATCAGCTCTAGAACTTCTTTGGCACGCACCCCTTTCCCAGAAAAAAGGTTTGTTGATTATCTTGCCCTTGAGACAAGATTCGCAATCTCCATAAGACTTAAAGTCAAATGGGGTTAAGTAGTCTAACTTTCTTAACCTTGCAATTCCTTTCTCGTTTACGTGATCAAGTCTACAATGCCATGAGTAAGTCGGGTTTTCATGATTACTAAGTTTGAGTCTTTTATTTTGTATATTAAGAACATTATATCCACAATGCAACAAGTATAAATCATTCACCATAGGGGCATTCCCATAAACCACACCATTCAACGTGAAATGACAATTATTATCACTAAAATGGAAGGAATAACCCTCAATGTCCAACATGGGAATGAAAATAATTTTGCGAGTAATAGGAAGAACGAAATGACAATCGTTAAGTTCTAATCTAAAACCAAAGGGTAAGTCTAACACATAAGTCTCACACGTTCAGTAGCAACTCTTGCTCCGTTTCCACGTGTAAGACGACTTCACCAGGCCTAACTACCTTAAGACATATGAGCCCCTTCACATTCGTACAAATGTGTGAGCCATATCCGGTATCTAATACCCAACAGTTAGTGTTATTTGTGGATATGTCTATCTTAATAACAAACATGCATATTCTAGTGCCAGAAGCACCCAGTGCCTTCCTTTTAGCAACCAGAACCTTATAGTCCTTCTTCCAGTGCCCTCTTCTACTTATAGTAGAGGCACACATCCTTGTCTACTCGCTCCTTCTTTTGAACACCATCTTAGTGATAGTGAACTCAAAAGTCTTGAGCACGTTGTGAAGTTCAGGTATGGTCGCATCCGTCTTATTCATATTGTAGTTCATAATAAAGCTAAAATATGAATCCGAGAGCGACTGGAGGATAGCATAAATGAAAATGTTGGTCTTTTAGCTCAAAGCCTAAATTACCAAGTTTCTCAATTAGACCTATCATCATTAGCACATGAGGTGAAATCTTCAGAACCGGCATCTGAACAGATCCCTCATCACTTCATAAATCTCAGAATGAGATTCAGAATCAAAGAGATCCTTCATATGCTTGAGCATCTAGAAGGGACCCATTTTCTCACGTTGCCTATGTATATCGGGAGTCATGCCGAACAACATCACACACTGAGCCTGAAAAGCATCCTCTTGATGCTTCTTCTGAGCTGCTACGTCAAACGTGCCTGCCTCAGGGAACCAGATTCAGGGATAACCGGGATTTACGTGTCCAACACATACTCAATCTTTTTTTGCCTTAGCACCAAGCGCACGTTTCGGTGCCAGTCCAGAAAATTTGGCCTAGCTTTGTTTGTTTGTTTCCAAAACACATCTCAATAACAGTTATACATTTCAACTAACCAAGAGAAATAAAATAAAACGGGAATTAAACACATAATTCCTATGATCAATATTCAGCAATCAAAATAAACATAGTCTTTCTTTTGTGTTTATTTTGTCTCCGTTATTTTCACATACTCAACGGCCTCATTGGAAAAGTACGAATTTATATCAAATATAAATTGTAATGGACTAGGATCCACATTCCTACTATCATGATCCCTGCTTTGGCTGAATATCACAATAGCATAACTGGTAGGTCTCCAAACCAATTGCAAAACTGCAACTCCTAGTTGATTGAACCTAGTTCAATCGGATGTCCCTTAACCTTCGTTTCCCTGCTTTGGCTGGTGAAACAAGGTTAAGTTGGTTTACAACCATCAAGCGACGACATTACGTGTTCCTATAAAAGTCCCGTTGAATGTAGATCCAAGCAAAAGACTTTGGTCTTAAATACCCATTGGAACGAAATCCCCGGTTTACTTTTAATTTCGATGGAAGACATCGTTTCAATTTAATTAAAAATCATATTTTAGTGAGGAACGTTTTAAAGGCGGGGTATTAATTGCTTAATCGAGATCCAACATGTTAATCTACATCACATTTGAGCAATTATTGGGCGCCGCCTACCCAAACATGACATTACACGGACTAACATTTATATGAGCATCGTCTACCCAAATAATTAATACGGTCTGACAATTATTGAGTGTCGCCTACCCAAACAGTTATAATGCGGATTATAAAAGTGTTAATAAATTATATAAATTAGTTAACCAAGTGAGATTTTAACAATCATCACAACCCATCGAATTTCAAAAATCCAATTTTAATTCAATTTCAAAGTTTGAACAATTTTAAAATAATAATTAATCCAATTAATTATTCTTTGGTCCAACCAAACAAGCCCTTATTAATTAATTCAAAAATTCTAAATAAAATTACAGCCAGAGCCAGATTTTTTTTAAATAAATTAAATCTGCAGGGACTTTTGTGCAATATCTGGGAATTTGCAACCAGGGGCCTGGTGAGAATCAAATTCTCAAACCAGGTCCCCACCATTGACGCAAGGCCTGGAGCTCGGCCCACAGCTGCTAGTCGTCCTCACAGCAGCTATCGGCCGCTGCCTCCCGTCCAAGACATCCGCCATCGGCCGCCGACCGAAGGCAGCCCGAAATCGCTGGCAGAGTGACCGCATCGAAAAAAGAGGCGTCACCAACCAGAATGTCTGGTTCTGCCGTGAAGATGTGCAGCGGTCGATGCCCAGCATCGCCGTGACTCCAGAGAGGCAGATCTCCACCGTCAAGTAACGGCCGCAACGAATCGCCGCCGACTCGAAGCAATTTTAACAGATCGAGCCCGATTTACTACAGCACCCGTCGGATATTGTCTAACAAATCGTCAGGGTGGTTTGCAGCGGAACGCCGCCGCTCCGACCCAAGCACAACGAAGTGCAGCCTCGCGTGCTATGTGGTGGCCATGGCGAAGATTGGTGTGTTTGAGTTTTACAGAACAGATCATATTGCTTCTTTTAGATTTAACTTATACGAAACAAAAACTTTGATTTCAAAAATCAAATTCATTTTTGTGAAAGGAAATCAACCCAGGTGTATATTTTGAGGCAATATATATTCCATATATCAAACAAAATTATCACACGTATGGATTAAAACCCCAAACAACAATAAAATTTTGTGCGCCGCACACTGCAACAAATCAATAGCAAAACACCGGCCACACCGCAATGATTTATAAAACTTCTTTTAAATAAATCAAATTCAATTAGAAATCAAATCAGAAGCATGAAACTCTGATACCACTGTTGGAATTTAGAGGCAAGTAAACACGTAATATATGTGCAGCGGAATTAAACAGTTCACCAACAACGAACACGTAATTGCATAATTGAATACGTATAAACATAAAGAGAAATCTTACAGTAAATCGTACGCATATTTCTCTACTATGGTATCCACGTAATCCCCGTTCACGGACTTGCACAGAATTGCCAGCGTTGAATCTGAGACGGAATTTGCTAGCAAAATTCATATTCTAGATATTATGGAGAAATATGAATTAACGTTGTATGTGAATTCTCAATAGCTTGTATATATAGGAAAAGACCCAACTTAAATCTTAAGCTAACCTGATTGTGCAATAAAATCCCTAATTTTTATTTAAATAAATCTCTTAGATTTATTTCCCACATATAATATCTCTACGAATTTAATTCTCATATATGTCAAATCTCTACGATTTGATTCCATATATATTAAATCATATAATAATATTCCATATATTATTATTGGCAATTCTTATTTAATTAAATTCAATTTAATTAAACATTAATAATAATTAATTTAAAATTAATCTATTATTAATTAATTTTCCATAAATTAAATATTAAATTCAATTTAACATTTAATCAACCAACTATGATCCGTAAAAGAGAACTATTTGTTGTGTGATCCATAGACCCTCATATATCGAGCGATTAGTCAAAAACTAACGGTCTTAATTGAACCATATACAATAAATCAGACATTTTCAATATATGAGGTACGTTGCGAGAAACGTGCAACTACCTGTAACTGAAACATGGGCTATTACGATTTCCTCCTTTCATTCACGAATACTCGATTAAGTCTTGAACATGATGAAGTGTCTATTCAAATAACTTAATCATATTATCTCCAATCACTAATTGATCATGTATGTCACACTTAGCCACAAAGTCTAAGTTGACGTGCATCTGCCAATGACTTAGATCCAATTATGATGAGAAGATGAGTATTCCCTCTAAATCCACATTGAGGAATGAATCCTATTCTTGGCTCAACTACCACGCACATTCATTTCGTGATGAACCCAATCCAAGCCATATCTACCCATGGAAGGGTGCAAGCGTCGGTCATGGTCAAAGTTCATCATCCCACACATGTAGTGCGTATTGACCTCAAGTCAAAGGAGTATCGCATTGCTCCCACTAACTGGGACACCCGTAGACACATATAGTGGAAATACATCAAACGGTTTCTCGGATGGGTATACCAATACCCTCCAAGGTATCTGTGCATCCATCATGAGATACCTAGTATCTCGTAGTAAGTGAGATCTTACTACACTCTCTAAGAGTATGATGCAGATCGCACACCAATCTCCATTGTATCATCAATATCTCATTCTTGATGATCCTTGATCGGGGCTATTTGAGAATCATGCTTAAGTCATCTGAGTTCTCACAACCTCAATGACAGCAATGACTCATGGGAACACTTGTATGAATAAATGCAAACAATCAAACATAATATTCAAACAAGTGTATTGTCATGCATTAATGTTAAGTGAACTATAATATTAAATCAAACTGAATATCATCGAGTATTATGTCCTTACAAAGGATTGTCTCTAGGACACTAACACTAACATATATATATATATATATATATATATATATAATTAAATTAGCATTAAATGTATTTATTATAATGTACACTAATTTATTGGTCTGGCTCATATAGTTTACAAGTAACACTCATGTGAATGAGGTTCACACTATGCACTTTAATTCAATGATTTATTTTGAGGGATAGGTTGACTCGAATTGTCACCCTTAATTCATTCACTCTTACTCTCACTTAGCAGCACCAACAATCACGTCTCTCTTCGCTTTCTCATTTCATGCCATTTTTTTCTTGCGCCGCCGCACCATTAATCTTGCTCAACGATCGCGTCTCTCTTCGCTCTCTCAATCCATTTCATCTCACTCTCATGCCGCCGCACCATTGTTCAACGATAGTGATAATTTTTTTCCGTAACAGTGATATTTTTTCTTTATAACAGTGTTAATTTATGTGTATAACAGTGATACTTAGTTTCGCATATAGTGACAATGATAGTCTTCATGAATAAAAGTGATAGTTTTTCTTCAAAGCAGTGATAGTTTTTAAGTGTATTGGTGATAGTTTTCTTCTTGCATACTAGTGATAATTTAATAGCACTATAGTGAGTATTTTTATGCATAGCAGTGATAGTTTATGTGTATAACAGTGATACTTTAGTTTCACACATAGTGACAGTGATAGTTTTTCTGAGTAACAGTGATAGTTTCTCTGAGTAATAGTGATAATTTTTATGTGTATTGGTGATATCTTTATTTTTTTCATACCAGTGATAATTTAATAGCATTACAGTGAGAGTTTTTATACATGACAATAATTGTTTTATTTAGTGGCTTATATATGCAGAATAGTCGTATTGATTTATTTGAATGCATTTTATTGTTTATTGTAGTATATATGCTTACATGCTAACCAATCATATTGATATTTATAAAGCAGCAAATGACTTACCTACATCGGCGATTTTCTGAGAAGGCAGCACAGTGTTTCCTCGGGTCCGCGGGTGCGGCGGCGTTACCCTGCTCTTGAAAGGGGCGCGATTTCAAGTGAAGGAAGAGACAGTTTTCGCGTGAGTGGGAATTAGAAAATAAAACATAAATTATTTATATGTGTCTCTTTTATAATGTATGGATCATGTTTGACCCGGGTTCGTTACCATGAACCAGGTCTATAAAAGTTTTGTCATAGTTTATTGAGAAAAAAGTTTTATTGGTCCTATAACTTTGCCCATTTTAGGTTCTGATCCTATTAACTTTTACATTTTTATTTTCGTTCTGTAACTAGTACACTTTTGACTTTTTTGGTCCTTTTTAACTTTTAAGTTTTGATTTTAGCTTACGAAACTTACACATTTTTACCACTTTTTTTAGTTTTGATTCATATAAATTATAGGACGAAAATCAAAATTTAAAAGTAAATAGGACCAAAAATTTGAATAATTATGCTTTAACACTTTAACACTTCAATGATACAGGGTACAATTTGAAAATTATGATTTAACACTTTAAACGGGACGAACGTTAATTTATACTAATTCGACTCATGTATAATGAATAACATCGTCTCACACGAATTTTTGTCATTAATAAATCTATTTATTTTCTCAAACTCATTTTATTAAACTGCAACACTTCAATTTATCGCTCCGTTCTATTATTTCTGCAGAACTTTTTGGGAGAAATTTCGACCATCACTTTAATCAGTTCGACAATCCTCAAAATCGGAAAATAATTATTTTAATTAATTAATTAAGACAAAAATTGTATAAAAGAAAACGTCATCTCATATATACAAGGCCATCACACACCATAGTGCCTCATTTTTTAATACGAAACAAATAGACATTTCCCTCAACTTTTACAACTCTTTTTTTTTTTAGAAAAAAGACTTTCATTCGTGAAGAAACAGTACATAATACAAGTTCAATTCTACGTACAACTGAAAGTCTGAATTAATGTCTGTCTCAAACCAATCGTGAGGAATCGAGGAGGGTAGAACCAAACAGTGCACAGTGCACAACCAAGGCACATGGAACAAAAAAAAAAACCACACTAAGGTTAAATTCAATTCCTCTAAAATGTACTAAGGGCGCACCAAACAACATAACAAAAAAGAAAAACAACCGAAATAAAACCCACAAAGGGGATAAAACCCACACCAGGGAAGGCACGGGCAAAAAGTACTAACAACTCACATCTAGAAACTTAGACGAAAAAGAACACTACAAAAACTAAGGTTGCGTTTGTTTTGGGATTTAAGTGTGCGGAGCAAGTCAAGGTTTTAGAATTGAGATTTAGAATCCTTGATGAATAGTAAATGTATGTGTTTGTTTTGGGATTCGAGTAGGATGAGATTTAACTTTATGTCAAATAAATGTTTAATAGTGATTGATGTTGTATTATTATATTATATTGAGAAGAGTAATATAGTGTATAAAGTGTGATGTATTGAGAAGAGTAGTAATAAGTTTTACAGGTATTTATAGGCGTGGATTGAATGTAGGATTTGAAAACCAGATTCTAAATCTCAAATTCGTATGAGACAGAGAGCGCAAAGTCCTAAGTCCATTCGTGTGAATCTCAGAACAAACATAGCCTTCTATCTAACAATAAATATTTATATATATATTTTTGCAGACTTCATTCTTTTGGAACTATTTTCGCTGCGCAATTTCTTGTATTTGCTCTTATCATCTGTACCATCATCAACGGATATCTTGTATTCTTTGTCTTCTTCTTCTTCCTCATCTTCTTCAAGACCAGATGCAGATTGATATTCCTTTCTAAATTTTTCCCGTTCTACTGCAGCATATAGATCCATCGAGTCAAATCCTTCCTCCTTCTTGATGTTATGATAACCTTCAACTGTCTGCATATCTGTAAAATCCACATTTTCCTGCAAAGAAATATGGATCCAGACTAGCATCCCTGTTTACTTTGAAGATAAAAGGAAGCAGATAACAAGCATCTACATAAAAGACGAAGTGTGAAAAACATCAGAGAAGGTTGAGTACACCTTAAATAATCTTATCATTGGCATCACCACTGAGTCAAAGAGCATTGTCGTCTATCATTCATATCATCTATTGAGTAACACTTGCGTACACCAATTACACCGTGCAACCCAGGTGCACAACTAATATCGTTCAATAAAATCAACTAATACTTGTAATATCCAAAAGTATGCAACAAAACTTGTAATATATAAAAAATAAATAACAATTATGGTCTAATTTATGGTTTCAAAACAATTTCTTAAAGGGGACTGATTTTCTCATATATCTACCTTGGATTTCGCTGGAAAGGCAATGCTGATAGCCTCCAACAACCAAATAGCATTCTCTTCATTATCATCATCCCTCCACGCCTTAAATTTTGACGCATATGGACTCCTCTCGCTCCATTTCTTCAACAGGGACAACGAACACTTGTCTGGTTGTTCACCATTTGGCCCTCTAAGAAACCATCTATCAGTTTCTACATCATCAAATTTTTCCCTGTTTCCATTTCCATTAGCGCTGTCAAAATGGGCCAGGCCCGGGCCCTCCTGTATATGGGGTGGGTTGTGTTGAATATTTACGAGCCCGTCGGAGAAAGGGCCCGTTTGGGCCGAAGGTTAGAGTGGGTTGGGGCGGGTTGGGTTGGCCCGTTGGCTTTTAAAAAATAATAATAATAATAATAAATTTTTTAATAATATCATTAAATTTACTTAAAATACAAAACAAAAAATAATTTATTAAGGCATTATATATACGATGTTTAAAATTTACATAGACACTCTCATGTGAAACATGTTCATATAATGAAATTAATTTCATCACACTTATAAAATGATTTCAATACTCTTATAAACTAATACCTCTAGAATTTAATGTTATGATCTCAATTTACAAGTGTTATTATATTAAATTCTAAGTGTAGTGATAAAAATTTAATGATATTAACAAGTTTTATCGAAGACCTACTCTAAAATTTATTATAAATAATACATGTAAAATAATAATATTTTATTAAAAAAAGCCCGCGGGCTAGCCCGCTAAGCCCGTAACCCGCTATGGGTTGGGTTGGGTTGAGTTGGGTTGAGTAGTTTTCGACCCAAGCCCGCATTGGATTAGCCCGCCCAAACCCACAAAAATGTGGGTTGAAGTGGCTTTTGGGCCGGCTCGACCCGCCGTCCCGTTCTGACAGCTCTAATTTCCATCATCAATCTTTTGAGGCAGTTTGGCCATTTTTCATCTCTTCAGAGCACATTTCTTCCGACTCTTCTCTCTCCAATTGATGAGTCTTCTCTTCTGTCACAATTAAATACCACCATATCAGACCCGTTATTTAAATTTTCAACGGTAACATAGGAGATAAAGGTATATTATTGCAAAATGATCCATATTTCCCTGATTTAGTAAACATATTGCATTTGTTATAATTTTTTTAGTGCTTTTTCCAACGATAACATGGGAAATAAAGGAATATTATTGCAAAAGGATCCATATTTTTCTGATTTAGCAATCATATAGTATTTGTTATAATTTTTCTTTGGTGTTTTTACCAATTTAAATTGACATAATGCATCAAAAGATCCCTAAACCATCAACTTTGATTTCTATAGGTGCCTAAACTATTTTTTTGTTTCAAAAAGCCCTTTTATATCAAATTATATTTCACGAGCTCCGTCGAGGAAAAAAAAATTGACAAAATTTTGCAATTTACGTTAATGGTCTCATTAATTAATGTACATTGATCAGCTTTATTTAATTTTAATTATATACAAAGGTTTTTTTTACAAGGCCTTTTAGGTACCCCATCACTTGAAGCATTGGGGTTAAAATGACCAGCACAAAGCACATATGGATATTAATAATAATAACATACATATAATTCAACAGTACAATTAAGATAAATCAAAAAATTCCAATTGAGGGAGCTCGTGAAATAAAATTTAGTACATGAAGGGCTTTCCAAAACAAAAAATAGTTTAAGCATCTATCAAAACAAAAGTTTCTGGTTTAGGGATCTTTTTATGCATTATGCCATTTAAATTTGAAAATATAACAAAAGAAATCATGAGGGCCAGCCAATAAACTTACTTTAGTTGGATTTTATTACAGACTTCATTCTCTTGGATCTATTTTCACTATGCAATCTCTTGCATTTGCTCTCCTCATCTGCACCATCATAATCAAATATCCTGTATTCTTCGTCCTCGTCTTCTTCCAAACCAGATGCTGGTTGATGTTCCTTTCTTATTTTTGCCTGCTCCATGATGATATGATAATATCCCACAAAAAAGCCCTCAACTGTCTACAAATCAGTAAAATCCACCTTTTCCTGCAAAGAAATAAGGATTCAGAGGAACATCCCTGTTTACTTGAAAGATAAAAGGAAGCAGAAAACAAGCATCTACAAACATAGAAGACCAGTGTGAAAATCATCAAAAAAGTCAAAGAGAATTGTTGTCTATTATGCATAGCATCTTTTACACTTTGGGTTAATTCAACTCTTCGCATCTTCATTAGCCCATCGACAAAGTTTTCAACAGGAACTCTACATGATAGTATCATCATGGAAAAGCATTGTAACCAAAAGGTGAAACTACGGCAATGAAGACCACATTTCCAACATTCATAGAATCCATATTGAATGAAATAATGTATATATCATTCTCGCACAAGCAAATTTGGTAATCGATAAAGACAACAAATAAAAAAATGGCTTCAAAATTAATATCTGGAAGGGAAACATTGTCCATGCGAGCTATATAGTCCTGTCATTCGAAGAGTTGAAGATGTAGTATCACACATTTTACTATGCTTTCTTCATTAAATAGCAAAGAAACATCTCACATTGTTGGGATATTTTAGTTTTGATGAATTATGCCAAAATATTATCAACTTGTGTTATTGACGCTAATTTACAGATAACAAGTTGAGGGGGAACGAAAGAACAAATTGAGGGGGAACTCACGGAATCAGAAGTAGATGATCGAGATCGAGAGGAAACAAGACCGATCGAGATCGATGAGTTAGATGAGTTCGAAGTTAACCGATGAAATTTGAGCAAAATCGGAAGAGAAGATAAGCTAAGCGGTGATCGTAAGATCGAAGATCGAGATGACCGGATGACCGATCGGATGTCTGTAATGCACTGATCGATGATCGGAAGAACGAACGAAATGATATGGTGATCGAAGAGCGCATAAGCCGATCGAAAGAAACCCACCGTAAGATCGTAAGAGAAGGTTGCGCATCGGAAGAGGAGCGGATGAGACCGACGAGATCGGGCGATCGAGATCGAGATATGAAGATGAGCGGATGGTCAAGATCGACGTGATTGAGACCGGATGTGTTGACCGATATGCTAACCTAATATGCTAACTGATGAACTAACTGATCCGATAAACCGATATGTGACCTAATGCTATCTTGATCGATCATGTAGCCGACGATCAAAGCGAGAAGAAATCAGATATCAGAAAACCAGAAATCTACATACCAGATCAGAAGAGAAGTCATCAGAAGAGAAGTCATCTGAAGTCATGTTCACTGAGAATCAGAACGCTACTGATGATCAGTTAGCCTGAGTTCTAGTGACCTGAGGGTCAGATTGTCTGAAGACAAGAAGAATCGAACTCACGGTCGAAAGTGTCAAGATACCGACGACAAGGTCCGATCAAGAGAAGTCACCAAGGCTCGGATAGACTGAAGGCTCGGTCGATCTGAAGACTCGAGAGAATCTGAATGATTCCAAGGCGAGAATCGAGGAATATATAGCCGCTAAGATCGGTGACGTGAACCAATGAGAAGAAGACAACCACTGGAAAAGTCAAGAACTTCATAGAGAATAGTATGGATTTGAATGTAACTCTCTCCAACGGTAACATTCAAATCCACACTATAAATACAAGTTCTTCCTTCATTATCAGGTGTGAAAAGCGGAAATGAGAAGATAGCAACGATGCTACAGAGCCAAAGAGAGTTAAGCTTTCCCACCCTAGAACACAAGTCTATAGATATACAAATATAATCAAAGAGTGTTCTAGAACCCAACCTAAGCAACCCACGATATATCTTAAGCTTAGAGAGATTTTCTCAACCTTAGCATTGAGGCTAAATCATTGAAAGGGAAAATCTCACCATAGTTGGAGACAACATCAAAACCAAACCCCATGGTGAAGTGAGGTAGTTGTTAGGTAATCCCGAGTGAGGGTGATAAGTCCCGTTGGAGTGTGAACTCGTTAAACATCTGTAGGCAATCCCGTGGAGGGTGATAAGTCCCGAGGCGAACCCGAGAGAGGGTTATAAGTCCAGTTCGAGTGTGAGCTCGGTAAATATCTATAGGCAATCCCGAGTGAGGGTGATAAGTCTCGTTGAAGGAATTTCCCTAGAGAGGGAGAGTGGATGTAGGACTGGTTGTCCGAACCACTATATATTGCTGTGTTAATTTACCGCTTTATGTTTATACTTGTCATATGCATTCGATTATAAGCAAAACACAACACATGAGCCTAAAAATGCAAAAATCTGTAATCACTCTGCCCTCACCCCTGTTTTATATGCATCGCTTTTAAAATGTTTGCTTCCGCACGCACAAAATGGGTTTTTAGTCTTCAAAATCGGGACCATCAATTGGTATCAGAGCAGGTGTTCAAACGGTTCACTGATTTCAAAGTAACCACCTGAACTGATCTTTTAAAAGAAAACCCGTTTCTTTAAAAATGCATATATTCTAATGTTTTGGCGTCATTATCAAAAAGGGGGAAATTGTTGGGATATTTTAGTTTTGATGAATTATGCCAAAACATTATCAACTTGTGTTATTGACGCTAATTCTACGATAAACAAGTTGAGGGGAACGAAAAGAACAAATTGAGGGGAACTCACGAATCGAAGTAGATGATCGAGATCGGGACGAGGTCGAGCAGACGAGACCGATCGAGACCGAATGAAAGATGAGTTCCGAAGTTAACCACGATGAGCCGAGCAAAATCGTAGAGAAGATAAGCTAAGCCACCGATCGTAAGATCGTAAGATCGATGACCGCATTTAATTCGATCGATGTCCGTAATGCACTGATCGATGATCGTAAATGCATTTGAGCCGATATGGTGATCGGAAGAGCGCATGTTTATCGAAAAGAAACCGACCGTAAGATCGAGAGAAGGTTGCGGATCGGAAGAGAGAGCGGAGATCGACGAGATCGACGCGATCGAGATCGATATGAAGATGAGCAGATGGTCAAGATCGACGTGATTGAGACCAGATGTGTTAACTCGATATGCTAACCTAATATGCTAACTGATGAACAAACTGATGCGCATAAACCGAGCATGCGACCTAATGCTATACCGATCCGATCATAGCCGATCGATCAAAGTAGAAGAAATCGATATCGAAACCGTAAATCTACATACCAGATCAGAAGAGAAGTCATCAGAAGAGAAGTCATCTGAAGTCATGTTCACTGAGAATCAGAACACTAGCCTGAGTTCTAGTGACCTGAGGGTCAGATTGTCTCAAGACAAGAAAAATCGAACTCGTCGGCTGAGTGTCAAGATATCCGATCGCATAAGGTCCCATCAAGAGAAGTCACCAAGGCACAGATAGACTGAAGGCTCGGTCGATCTGAAGACTCGGAGAATCCTGAATGATTCCAAGGCGAGGAATCTGAGGAATATAGCCGTTAAGATCAGCTGACGTGGACCAATGAGAGGAAGACAACCAGCCTGGAAAAGCTGCAGAACTTACAGAGAATAGTATGGATTTGAATGTAACTCTCTCCAACGGTAACATTCAAATCAACACTATAAATACAAGTTCTTCCTTCATTATCGTGTGAAAAAAGGAAATGAGAAGATAGCAACGATGCTTCTGAGCCAAAGAGAGTTAAGTTTTCCCACCCTAGAACACAAGTCTATAGATATACAAATATAATCAAAGAGTGTTCTAGAACCCAACCTAAGAACTCACGATGTATCTTAAGCTTAGAGATTTTTTCCCAACCTTAGCATTGAGGCTAAATCATTGAAAGGGAAAATCTCACCATAGTTGGAGACAACACCAAAACCAAACCCCCATGGTGAAGTGAGGTAGTTGTTAGGCAATCCCGAGTGAGGGTGATAAGTCCCGTTGAGTGTGAACTCGTTAAACATCTGTAGGGCAATCTCGTGGAGGGTGATAAGTCCCGAGGCGAACCCGAGAGAGGGTTATAAGTCCAGATTCAGTGTGAGCTCGGTAAATATCTATAAGCAATCCCGAGTGAGGGTGATAAGTCCCGTTGAAGGAATTTCCTAGAGAGGAGAGTGGATGTAGGACCGGTTGTCCTAACCACTATATATTCTTGTGTTTAATTTATTTGCTTTATGTTTATACTTGTCATATGCATTCGATTATAAGCAAAACACAACACATGAGCCTAAAAATGCAAAAAATCAGAATCACTCTCGCCCTCACCCCCCCTTTTTATATGCATCGCTTTTAAAATGTTTATACTCTTGCGCGCACAAAATGGGTTTTAGTCTTCAAAATCGGGACCATCAATTGGTATCGGAGCGGTGTTCAAACGGTTCACTTGATTTCAAAGTAACCACTGAATCGATCTTTTAAAAGAAAACCCGTTTTTAAAATGCATATATTCTAATGTTTTTGGCGTCATTATCAAAAAAGGGGGGAAATTGTTGGGATATTTTAGTTTTGATGAATTATGCTGAAAACATTATCAACTTGTGTTATTGACGCTAATTTACGATAACAAGTTGAGGGGGAACGAAAAGAACAAATTGAGGGGAACTCACGGAATCGTAGAGATGATCGAGATCGGCGAGGTCATGCAGACGAGACCGATCGAGATCGAATGAGATAGATGAGTTCCGAGTTAAGCTGATAATTTGAGCAAAATCGTAAGAAGAAGATAAGCTAAAATTAGCCGATCGAAGATCGAAGATCGATGACCGTTTGACCCGATCGATGTCGGTAATGCACTGATCGATGATCGTAAGAATGTATTTAGCCGATATGGTGATCGAAGAGCGCATAAGCCGATCGTAAAGAAAACCGACCGTAAGATCGTAAGAGAAGGTTGCGATCGAAGAGGAGCGATGAGACCGATCGAGATCGACGCGTGATCGAGATCGATATGAAGATGAGCGTATGGTCAAGATCGACGCGGATTGAGACCAAATGTGTTAACCCGATATGCTAACCTAATATGCTAATCTCGATGAACTAACTGACGCGCAGATAAACCGATATGTGACCTATCGCTATAATCGATCCGATCATGTGAGCCGACGATCAAAGCGAAGAAATCGACATCGAAAACCGTAAATCTACATACCAGATCGAAGAGAAGTCATCGGAAGAGAAGTCATCCGTCATGTTCACCGAGAATCGTAACGCCATCGATGATCAGCTAGCTCGAGTTCTAGCCGACTGAGGGTCGATTGGTTCAAGACAAGAAGAATCGAACTCGGTCGGCTCGAGTGTCGATAATACGACGATAAGGTCCGATCAAGAGAAGTCACCAAGGCACGAGATAGACTGAAGGCTCGGTCGATCCAAGACTCAGAGAATCTGAATGATTCCAAGGCGAGGAATCGAGGAATATAAACCGTTAAGATCGGTGACGTGGACCCGATGAGAGGAAGACAACCAACTGGAAAAGCCGCGGAACTTACGAGAGAATAGTATGGATTTGAATGTAACTCTCTCCAATCCAGTAACATTCAAATCCACACTATAAATACAAGTTCTTCCTTCATTATCGTGTGAAAAGGAAATGAAAAGATAGCAACGATGCTCTGAGCCAAAGAGAGTTAAGTTTTTCCCCACCTAGAACACAAGTCTATAGATATACAAATATAATCAAAGAGTGTTCTGAACCCAACCCAAGAACCCACGATGTATCTTATGTTTAGAGAGATTTTTCCAACCCAAGATTGAAATTTAAATCATTGAAAGGAAAAATCTCACCATAGTTGGAGACAACACCAAAACCAAACCCCATGGTGAAGTGAGGTAGTTGTTAGGCAATCCCGAGTGAGGGTGATAAGTCGCGTTGGAGTGTGAACTCGTTAAACATCTGTAGGCAATTCCGTGGAGGGTAATAAGTCCCGAGGCGAACCCGAGAGAGGGTTATAAGTTGGGATGCTCATGGTTCCGGAACCGCCGGTTCCGGTTCCGAACCGACGGTTCCTAAACGGCAAAGGTTCAAAATTTCGGAGGTGGAACCGGAACCGAACATGATCAAAGCGGTTTCGTTCGGTTCAGGAACCCTCCGAATCCCGGGATTCGATTCGACCGCCGGCCATGGTTTTCGATTTTTTTTTTTTATTTCTTGATTTTTTGGATCTAAAATTTAAAAGAATGTAGATGAGAAATTTAATTATTGTATTATTGTTAATATAAGAATTTAAATTAAAGATTACATAACAATAATTAAAAGTTAAAACATAACAATAACATTAGTACAATACCAAAATGAACTTAGAAATAATTGAATGAACTATTATAAAATACAAAATACAAAATACAAAAAAATAGTAATTCTAACTTAAAATAAGCTAGTAATCTACTATTACAAATTAATTGAACTATTACAACTTTACAAATTACAAAGTGAACTATATCGAATTAGTAATTACAATTACAACTTAAAATTTTAAACTTTACAAAATAAATTTGGGGGGGGGGGGGATTTAAAGAAATTGGACTTGAGCTTAAATTTAAGAAATAAACTTAGAAATTCTAAGTTTGAAACTTAAAATTAAGTTGCCTACGTATCCAAATAGGAATCAAAGTCCACGTAGTTCTCTTACCTCAAACTTACCTCGTTGATTTGGATCGATTCGATTCTTCATGCATCACTTCCGGTGGTAGTTTCTTCGGAGCTATCTTGATCATCATTATCAACAAATTCTTGACTTCTCTTTTCGGCTCTTACCCAATCATCAAGCAAGCATTGGTTTTCCACGTTTTCAACGGTCATATTCGATCTCGTTGCATCCAAAGTGTAGCCTCCCAAACTAAAAGCTTGTTCAACGGCAACGGTTGAGGAGATGCAAAAATTTCTCTTCTTAGCATTGACAATATTGGATAGATATTTTTCATCCTCGACCACCACTTTAGTATATTAAAAGTAGCGTTGTCTTCATCTTCATCAAAAGCCGAACAAATGAAGAGGATAAATAATGATCAAGTTAAGTAATAAGGGTTAGAAGTAGACCTTGGGCGTTTTTGAGAACGTTAATCATAAAAAAATCATTAATATATCTTCTTCTTGACTCATAGAAGAGCCACCACCACCAAAAAATTTTCTTCAAAACCGGGACCACTATATTCTCTAAATAAAGACATTAAAAGTAACTTTAATTAGATTACCAATCTCTTCCTGGATTAGGATATACATCATCTTCACCCATGACCATATGTCTATTAGGAAATAAATAATTATAATACATATTTAACAACATTATTAATTCATCCAATCTTACTCTAGGATCAAACACTTTAGCAACCAAGAATAGATCGGGAATATTTGTAAAATATTTTTTCCATTTTTGCATCATAGAGAAAGTAGCACCACTTAATAAAAGATTTGTAATATTTTCATTTAACACATGAGCAACTTTAATACAATAATCAAGCGCTAAATTACACGTAGGATAATAAACACCGGATAACACTTTTGTGGAATCATTAAAATTCCCAAAATTTTACACAAAAAGAAAGTGCATGAATCCCAATATTGAGGATATAAACGAATACCACAATTTTCTTGAGTAAAAAATGTACATAAAGCGTCTTTATAATCCATAGACTCCTTTAACAATTTATACGTGGAATTCCAACGAGTTGACACATCAAGAGAATTTTTTTTGGGATGCATATTGTATGTTCTACAAAAAACTTTCCATTTTTTCAATAATTTTGAATGTCTCGACATATAATAAATAGCGGATCTAATAGGACCAACTTGTTCTTTCAAAGCATTTAAACCATCTTGAACACATAAACTTAAAATATGACACATACATCTAACATAAAAAAAATTTCCACCAAGATATGGTTGACAAATATTTGTAAGATCTTCAATAGTAGCCGTATTTGCACTAGCATTATCAAAACCAATAGAAAATATTTTTTTAGTAAGAGCATACTCATTTAAAATATCATGCAATTTATCTCTAATATTAACGGCATTGTGTTCCGTATCAAAATCTCTATAAGCAATCAATCTTTTGTTAAGAGTCCACGAATCATCAATCCAAGTGCATGTAACTCCTATATAACTATGCTTTTGAAAATTATCACTCCAAATATCCGTACATATACAAACTTTAACATTTAAATCGGCAAATAGATTAATCAAAGCATATTTATACTCATAAACAACTTTAGCAACATCACGAGTAGTAGTATGACGTGAAACTTTTTTTGCCACGGGTTGAAGACCAAGGTTAACAAAATCATTCAAATACGAATTATCGGCAAATTGAAAAGGAAGGTGTTGTGTGCACACAAATTTAGCTAACAATTTTCTATATTTCATTTGATCAAATGTAAATAGAGAAGTGGGGTTACTTACCTCGCCTTGAACTCCACCACCGCCACCGGTTGACGTAAATCCACGAAGTTGTGCTTGGTTTGAATTAATTCCAACTCTATCCGGATGAATTTTTTTCAAATGCTTCTCGAATGTTCCATATCCTCCTCCTTTGACAAAAGAATATATTTTGTCACAATAGTTGCAATGAACTTTAATAGTACCATCCTCGTTGATCACTTTATTAAAGTGACGTGAAAAAATATCCGACTTAAGTTGAGCTCGACTTGGAGTTGGGGTTGGAGTTGGCTCGGCATTGGACTCGGTTGGGTGGTTTTGGCTTTCTTGAGTAGGGCGTCGTGGACCTTGTGGTATAGCATCATCTTCAAGAGGATTCTCATAACCGGGACCAAGTGTGGCCTCAATATCATCTAAACTCCACTCGATCGGTGCCGGTGGATGTGGAAGACGAACGGAAGAGGTGGAAGAAGCTTTGCCTTTACCCTTACCCTTGCTTTGATGGCTTGCCATAATAATAATATGTATGTAAGTGTATATGTAAATAATATATGTATGTAAGTGTAGTGTAATGTAATATGTATGTAACTATGTAAGTGTAGTGTAATATACTAATATGTAGTATAGTACTATAGTAGTATACTAGTATTAGTATAGTGTAATATATAGTGTATATAATATATAGTGTAGTATAAATATAATATGTAGTGTATGTATAGATTAGAGTATAGTATGATATATAGTGTAGTATAAATATAATATGTAATGTAAATAATAAACTTTGAGAATTGAGTGAGAGTTGAGACTTGAGAGTTGAGAGAGAGATGAATAAACTTTGGTGTGAATTTTGGAGTGGAATGAGTTGGTATTTATAGATGAAATATTGAAAAAAAAAAAAAGCAGTCAAAACCGCAGGTTCGAACCGAACCCGCGGTTCCACTTGTTCGAACCGGGCGTTCCTTCAACGGCTCTTTGATCTCGGACGTTGGATCTCAACGTTTTAATGGGCCGTTGGATCTCAACGGCTAGAATTTTCAAATTTGGGGGCGGTCCGGCTTCGAACCGGGCCGTGATTCGGTTCGGAATCGGCGGTTCCTTTCTGGTTTTTGCTAGAACCGAACCAAACGTGATTTAAGGTTTGGGTTCGAACCGAACCGAAACCGGAACCGGCGGAACCGTCGGAACCGGCGGTTCGGTTCAACCGAATCGCCGTTCGGTTTTTTAGCATGCCTAGTTATAAGTCCAGTTCGAGTGTGAGCTCGGTAAATATCTATAGGCAATCCCGAATGAGGGTGATAAGTCCCGTTGAAGGAATTTCCCTAGAGAGGGAGAGTGGATGTAGGACTGGTTGTCCGAACCACTATATATTCTTTGTGTTAATTCTTTGCTTTTATGTTTATACTTGTCATATGCATTCGATTATAAGCAAAACACAACACATGAGCCTAAAAATGCAAAAAAATCAGAATCACTCTCTGCCTCACCCTTGTTTTATATGCATCGCTTTTAAAATGTTTGCTTCCGCACGCACAAAATGGGTTTTTAGTCTTCAAAATCGGGACCATCACACATTTATCTACAGTTTATTATAATCATACCCCATCAGAGTCATAATCCTTGTTTTCTTCAATAAGCAATACAACTTTTAGGCAGAATTCGCAAAATCTTTATTTCCCTTTAATTTGGAAAAATTCTACAGCAGGAAGGCAGTGGTGACATGACGCACAGAATTTTTGCAGGTAACAACAAAGGTAGGTATAAGATCTACTGCACTGGAAGCAAGTATCCGCTCTACAAAATATTAAGTGATTCTCATTCAGTTTATGTTATTGGCAAGAAAATATAATCCAACAAGTGATTAGTATAACAATGTAACCTTTGATGGACTATGAAAACATTCTAACCAAGGTATTTATATAGAAGATACACTTGAAAAACATAAAAAGTAGTTGATGTGCAACAAATATGCATTACTGATGTATCATTTTGAAGTAACCTAGGAAATTATTAATGAATAATAATTCAATTACCATGAACCTATATCTTAAGAACATATACTTTGCATTACTCATGTCTATATTTTCATGGTAATTGATATTATTATTCATTAATAATTTCCTAGGTTACTTCAAAATGATACATCAGTAATGCATATTTGTTGCACATCAACTTCTTTTTATGTTTTTCAAGTGTATCTTCTATATAAATACCTTGGTTAGAATGTTTTCATGGTGATATAATACCTTGAGAGCAATTGCATTTTAATGGCTAAAAAGCTTCACTTCTTTTACTTCTACCAAAACACAAAATGTTGGTAAATTTGACATTTTAGCACAAATTGCACACTACTAACAATAGGGAAATCGGATAATCGAAGACATAACAATGAAAATTGAAAGACAGAAAAAGAAACACACCTATGATCGCATATCCGAAAGCGATAGCTTTCAGAAATTTCTTCCTTGTTCATTACTTCCTCCTTTTTGCCTTTGCTTTTCATATCGATCGCATTCAATCTCCTATGTTTCCGGCTTTACCGAAACCTTTCTTCTAGTGAAAAAACAAAAAAAACAAATCAAGAGATGACGCTGAGTGAATACAACGAAAGTATAACAGAAACATGTTTCAATTATCAAAAAATTGAGGAACCGGCTGAAATCCTAAACAAAAGAAAGAGATATAGAGAGAGAAATTGCACCTGGGTTAGTGTAAGCAGCAGCGCCAAATTGCTTGTTTCGTGCGAAGATTAGCGAATAATGATGCTCACTCCAACCAAATGCAACTTTCCTTTGGGCGTCAAAAGAGAGATCGACGCAGAATTAATTCAATTTGATGTTAAATAAAGTGTGTGAGAATATATTACTCCCTCCGTCCCAATCTTTAAGGTTTTTTTTCTATTTTTTTTGTCTCAATCTTTAAAGTTTTTTTCCTAAAATGGAAATACACTTTATCACTTTATCACATCACTTTATCACATAAAATACTAATAAACAACTCTTTCTATCCCCAATTATCCATCACTTTATCACTTTATCACATAAAATATTAATAAATAACTCTTTTTAATCACTATTCCCATAAATCCTTATGAACAGTCAGAAAACCTAAAGAACAAGACGGGATAGTACTACATTAGCATAAAAAGTGCATTTTAAAATAGTGTCATTTATCCGTTGCACGATTTTAAAGAGAGTACCAAACTTTCCAGTCCAAAATAGAGAGACATAATTGGTCCAATCATCTTCATTAAATACTACCAGTTTCCAAAAAGGAGAGTAAAAAGACATTGCTGCCCTCAACCCAAAAAAGTTAGCAAAAGTACATCCCAATCCCATCAATCCCCTCTCATTAAGCTTCAACTTTTACACAAAACCTGCCACTTTCACTTTTCAGATTTTAAATTTTGTCTTCTCCTATTTTATTTGTTGTGTTTTATTTAGAGGAATTGATGAGAACCGATCAAAATTTTGTACATATTACTTGTTTAACAAAATTTTTATCTTGACCGATCAAAAAAAAAAAGAGGAATTGATGAGAACCAAAAATAGAAATATACATTCGTCTTTATTTCATTTACAGTTGAAAATTTTCATATCAAAAAAATTTAAAAATTACATATCCAAAATCTCAAAATTTACATATCTTTGTCCTTATTCGCACATATGCATAATTAAGATGAACATATTCATCCAATATCGAAAATATGCATATATTCATCAATTGATGCATAATTTCAGAGCAAAATAACAAACCCCGATCTTAGAAAATGCATTTGAAAAGCTTCCATATCTGCAAATATTTCTGCAAAACCCCCGATCTTAAAAAAACTTCAAATAACAAATCTTCAACAAGAACTCCAACTTCAAATCTTCAAGAAGAAAGGCCAACAAAATTAATCACCACAAACCCACAAAAATCAAAACAAAACAAACCGAAATCAATCACCACAAAACCCACAAAATCAAAACAAAAATATTTTGTTCACAAAAATGAAATCTGAACAAACAGATTAAAAAAACCATCTACAAAAACCATATTAAAAAAAAACAAAACCACAAACCCACCGTCTTCAGCGGCGTCTCTGCCGCCGCCCCCCACCACACCACCACCACAACCGCCTGCCAAACGCCCCATTCGTGTGACTTCGTGTGAAGCGCCGCCTTCGTCGCGACAGTGGGGAGGCCATCGCCATTCCACTGCGGGGGTGGGGGCAGAGGTTTCAGCGGCGGCGACAGCTAGTAATGGTGGTGTGGTGATTTTGGTGTGGTGAGGGAGAGGAGAAGTTTTAGAGAGAGTGAGAGTGAATAGAGAAATAAGAGAGAAGAAGTTTTAGAGAGAGGGAGAGTGAATAGAGAAATGAGAGAGAAAGAGGAGGGCCGATTGTTTTATCACTTTTATGATACTATTATTAATTAAAGAAATAATCGTGTCTTTCATCTAATAAAGGGGTATATTGGGCCTACCATCCATTTTGGACATTAAAGTAATTATAAAAGCAATTTGGACCTAAAAGTATTTAAGTGATGAAACTTGAACTAAAAAATCATTAATTCTTTTAAAGTTGCATTTAAAATTTTTAATTTTGTACGATTTAACTTTTATTTTAAAATTATAATAATTATTTAATTTAAATAGTGTTTGAAAGCACACACCAATTCTTGCTCATAAGAGAATATCTCGTTATCTATTAATTGCTAGTATTTTTTTACTATTTTCTGTGAGACAATCTTACAGAAAAATATCTCATTATCTATTAACTTATTCAACTCAACTTTACAAAACAACATAAACAAATTCACAAATGTCCTTCTAAAGTGTCATACACAAATCTCTGTGTAATAAAACATTTAAACATATGACCATAAACAAATCATAGCTCATAGGGTAATGAAATAAGTTAAACTAAACATATATATGAGCATAAAAAAATCTACAATCCAACACATACTTGTGAATATATCAAAAATAATTAAGGTTCTAATTTGTAGTTTCAAAAGCTGAGATCAATAGTTCAATACAACAACACAACCATATGACATAATATTCCCTAAGAGGCCACTGATTTTCTCAAACATTTTCATTTGATTTATCAGGGAATGCAATGCTGATAGCCTCCTTCAACGAAATTGCATTCGCCTCGTTCTCATCATCCCTCCACACCTTAAATCTGAAGGCGTACGAACTCCTTTCGCTCCATAATTTCAGTAGAGACAACAAACAATTCTCCGGTTGTTCGCCATATGGCCCTTTAATGCACCATCTATCGCTTTCCAAGTCATCAAATTTTCCACTTCCATTAAGATCGGGCATTGAGGCCCTTTGGCCTTTGGCCATTGTTCGTCTCATGAGAGCACATTTCTTCCGATTCTTCAGCCTCCATTCTAGGCTCTTTCAGTTGATCAGCAGTAGTAATGTCATGATGCTCAAGTTTAGAGTCATTGCCATTGTGAGTCTTCTGATCTGTCACAATAAAACACGACATATTAGTTCGGTTATTTAAATTTGCAAAGATAATATAGGAAATAATAGAGAGGTATAAATTTGCAAATATAGCATAAGAAACCTCGGCCATTAACTTACTTTTGTTGGATTCTTTTGCAGACTTCATTCTGTTGGAACTATTTTCGCTACGCAAACTCTCGTCTTTGCTCTTATCATCTGTACCATCGTCGTCGGATATCTTGTATTCTTTGTTTTCTTCTTCTTCCTCCTCATCTTCTTCAAGATCAGATGCATTGATATCCCTTTCTTCTTTTTTCCCGTTCTACTGCAGCATATAGATCCTTCGAGTCAAAGCCTTCCTCGTCCTTGATGTTATGATAATATCCCACAAAAAAACCCTCGACTGTCTCCATATCTGTAAAATCGGCCTTTTCCTGCAAAGATATATGGATTCAGACGAGCATCCTTGTTTACTTCTAAGATAAAAAGAAGCAGAAAACAAGCATCTACATAGAAGACGAAGTATGAAAAACATCAGAGGAGGTTGAGTACACCTTAAATAATTTTATCATTGGCATCATAACCGAGTCAAAGAGCATTGTCGTCTATCATGCATACCATCTATTGAGTAACACTAGTGTGCAACAATTGCAACGTGCAACTGGTGCGCAACTAATAATGTTCACCGAAACCAACTAATACTATTCAATGAAAACAACTAACACTGCCAAGTGAGAACAACTAATACCGCTCAACGAAAACAACACATACCATTTTTAAATACACACTAGTTGCACGTTGCAGTTGGTGCAAACTAGCATTGAAACCGAAAGCTGAACCTTTGACAAAGAAGACCACATTGCCCAACATCCATATAGAGAATCCATATGAAACAATGCATGTATCATTCTCTCACAAGCAAATAAATTTGGTATTCGATTAAAAACTAAAAATAAAATAAAAATGCCTTTAAAATTAATATCCGAAAGGGAAACATTGTCCACGCGAGTTATATAGCCCTGTCATTCGAAGAGTTGAGGATATAGGATCACGCATTTGACAGTGATTTCTACATTAAATAGCAAAGAAAGATATCAAATTAATCTACAGCTTGTGACAATCGTACCCCATCAGAATCATAGTCCTTTTTTTCTTCAATAAGCAACACAACACTTAGGCAGAAATCACAAAATCCATATTTCCCTTTAATTTGGAAAAATTTTACAGCAGGAAGGCAGTTCCGACACATGGATTTTTTGCAGGTGTAACATGAAAGGTAGATAGAAGAACTACCGCATTGGAAGCAAGTATGCCGATCTGCAAAATATTAAGTAATTCTCATTCAGTTTATGTTTTAGGTAAGAAAATGTAGTCCAAGAAGTGATTAATACAATAATGTAACCTTTGACGGACTATGCCATAATAAAAGGAGATAGACATGAGTAATGCAAAATCATTGATGTTAATATTCATTGATAAGTGTTACAGATGTTCACTAACCGCACTCCCATTTGTCGTCACTTTCTAAAAATGAATCGTCTTTCCCCACACAGCAAGGATGATAGCATTTTAGGCAATCCCTGTAAACAAAATATATCATGAAGTAATACTTTATAAGGATGTAAAAGCATTTGCGAATTGACATCAATTTTTAGATGTATTCACATAAGAAATAATTAAAATGTCAACACAACAACCAAGTTGGCATTAATAGAAATTTAATTAATGTAAATGCGGAAAAGATTGCTTGACGGACACTTCCATAAACAAACTTAATATGCGGATAAAGCGTAAACATCAAAATACGAGTGCATTCATTCGTAACATATGCATGCAAATATCAACTCAACATTATGTTTGGAATATAGATGCATACATATATACATTTCCATTAATTATACGTATTTAGAATATATATATGGTTCTCAAACTCAATAATTCATTTGAAAAACATGGATATCATCGTAAAGCATGACGACATGGTTAGAAAAACAATTGAAGAAACCAGGTGGCTTAGTCCATCTAGCCACTGGGCTCCTCATTTGAGTGGGAGACCCAGGTTCGATTCCCTCTGGGAACGAATTGGAGTATGGGAGTTATAAGGTGGATTGACGATTTCGTGGAGTATTTGAGTGCTTGGTGTACTAATTACTATCAACTAATTTTGCCCGATTAAAAAAAAAAAAAAAAAAAAAAATTGAAGAAAATGTCCACACTAAAAGAGGCTATCTATAAGTACTTAATTTTGTTTCTCATTTGCCTACATTTGCACTTTATTTACTAAGCCTACAAATCCAAGAACACAACAAATTCAGTATCAAAATCCCATGGATCCAACATAGTAATTTTTATGTTAATAACTCATAATAAAGCCATTGTTCAGAGAAACTGCATTTAGTGGCTAAAAGCTTCACTTTCTTTTACTCACATAAAAAACAGAACATTAGGTGAAAAGACACTAGGTTTGACACTTTTAGCACAAAACACAGATTTTTATTTTTCTTTGGTTACTCGGTATCCGGCACAAGGCCGACTAATCCGTCCACTAGCGGGGCCCACCTCAAGCCGGAGCAAAGCTTTGTATGGACTGGCCCACAAAACACAGATTTCTAATAGCAGAGAAATTGGAGAACAAACACATATATAGGAAAATCGAAAGACAGAGAAAAGAACCATACTTATAATCACATATCATAAGATCACCACCGTCTTTGCAAACAAAGCAGCAGTTTTCAGAAATTTCTTCCTTATCAATCACCACCTCTTTCTTGCCTTTTCCTGTCATCTCTCTGTTCTTCTACTTCACCAAAACCCTCCTTTTCTTGAAAATTCAAAGCCAAGAGAAGATGATAAGTTAATACAAACAAAAACGTGTTGCAAAAACCAGAAAAAAAAAGATGAGGAAACGACTGGAATTCTAAAAAAAAAAAAACAAGGAGAAAAAACAGAGAGAAATATGTGAAAACCTAGGGTGATGTGAGAAAATGCGAAAGGACTATAGTCACACTGATGATGTGCTGCAATTGCAAATGGAATGTGTGAAGCTGGCAAAATTTTTCTAACTAGTAATGCAGGTGGGTATACTATTAGATATTTGGATATTTATTACTCTTCTATCCCTTTTTACTTTTTTCTTTTAAATACATTTTTCCATATTGAGCAGAAACCCCGTAGAAACACTTTATATAAGAATAAACTCTCTATAGTAATAAAAAATCACGATCTTAACTCGGGACTAGTTATATTTAGAAATAAACTCTACATTGTAATAAGACATATTTTTTTTCAATCTCGTCTTAAGGATTTATGCCTCCATATAAAAATAAATTATATTATATATAAAAATTTATATGTCATTACAATTAAGATGACCTAAAATATTTATCTATGGTTAATTGTGATGACATCTTAATTTTAAGGCTTATCACTACATCCTTCAACTTGTGTGTACATAATAACTCGTCCGCATAGACACATTTTTGTTGAAGCCAAAATGATTACATCCTTCAAAATTGAACAAACATTTATACACATGTAAGCAGTAATTATTGTTTAGTTCCTATATACATGCATATTAGTTGATACATGTATTTTGTATACTTTGAAAGTGTATGTATTTATTTTAGTCAAATTTGTATTATTTAGATATATGAATCTGTTAATAAATTTACATACATATAGTATAGTATGTATTATATTAAATGTATTATTTAAAAAAAAAAAAAATTCTATATAAAATTCTATTTAAGAATAACCTCCCTATAGTAATATTTTTTCTCGGTCCCGACGAATGACTGTATGTAATTTTTACTGTACATTGAGGAAAGACAAAAAGTCATATAAGACGGGTACAATTTAGTACAAATCACACATATTCCTCCCAAAATGTTAAATCGTCAATGCTCAAATTATACTACGTCTCATCGTGAGACTGTCTCATGCAAGTGTGTCTATTGAGAAAATAGTGTATTTTATTGGGTTAATAACAAATTGCAACCTATACTATTGTGTTTTTTACAAATTGCAACATGTACTATTTTTCTTAACAAAATGCAACATGTACTAATAAAAATTGACAAATTCCAACCTCGACTCATGTTTTTTTTTAAATCTTTCTATTGAATTTCTTCAATTTGATGTTTACTAAAATACTTTTTGGCATTGTGGTATACACAACATATCATTGTAACTATATTTAGCAGGAAAGTTTCACAAAAAATGAGTTTCGGATTATAATTGATCACTTTTTAATAGTATATGTTGCAATTTGTTAGAAAAAATAGTATAGGTTGCAATTTGTAAAAAACACAATAGTACATGTTGCAATTTGTAATTAACCCTATTTTATTTCATTCACTTAACTTACCCTTCCCTCACACAAAAATAGACCTATAATTATTTTTACGAAAAATTATTTTGTTCTGTAACTTTAACCTATTTTGATCGTAGTCCTACTAAATTATGTGTTATGATCTTGGTTCTATAACTTTACAAAATTCAAATTTTGAATTTTTCTAGTTATATGACTAAAATCAAAATTCGTAAATTATTACGGGTTGATCTTGGTCCTATAAATTTACGAAATTCGACATTTTAGTCATGTTACCTGTTACTGCAGGACAAAAAAATCAAATTTTGTAAAATTATAGGACCAAGATCAAAAGACTTAATTTAGTAGGATTACGATCAAAATTGATCAAAGTTACAGGACAAAAATAATAATATTCCCTTATTTTTACACAGTTAAAAAAAATGAAAGTTATTATAGTTAAAAACATTAAATTTTTACTTTGTTTTTCCATTTTGTAGATATTATAGTACCTAAATATTGATTTGAGAAAAAATAATATACATTAAATAGGGGCAAACAGATAGAATAAAAAATTAATTATATATTAAATATACTAAGTGGTCTATTTTCGTGGAATAGACAAACATAAAAATCAAGTCTATCTTTGTGGGACGAAGGGGTATATTATTTCCACGTAATTTGAAATATACTATATATTTTTAATTTGAGTAGATTTTCTGTTGATCAGAGTTTATGGTGAATTCTATCATTCCTAATTTAGATTGATCATATTCCTTAAATGGATGTCCTAATTTAGATTTCTCATTTCATTATAAGGGAATAAAACAATTTTCTTAACAAAACAATACCCCTTGCAAACAACACTTATTTACAATACATGTCGCTATATTACACTCATTAAATCACATTTTACACCATGTAATACTAATAAACATAAAGTTGAATTGATATTCATACGGTATACCCCTCCACCAAATTCACTTTACACTATTTAATACTAATAAACAACAATTTTCTTAAAAATTGTGTCAACGCTCAACAGTAAATGACAAATCTAAATTAGGACGGACGGAGGTAGTATATGTTATGCATAGATATTATTGTTATTATATTTATGTACTATTTTTATTTAAAATATATTTTATTTTTTTAAAGTGAATTAACATAATAGAGATATTGTCTATGTATAACAAGGGATTAAATTTTTTGTAGTCCCGTAACTTTGTATCGTTTTGAAATTGGTCCCGATTGTTTAGACTTTTTGATTTTAGTCCTGTAAGTTTCCTAAAATTTTGAAATTGGTCCTTTTGACCTGTTGCAGCATGTTACCAAACAAGTAAACACCACATATGTAATTATTTTATTTTTCTCTTTAATTTCGAAGCACCACTTGAACTTTTTTAATCCTAATAATTTTAGGCCGGGTTTAAAATAATTTGTAAATCAAAAGACAAAGCGAATCAGATCGATTTATTGGGTCTAAACTGACTCAAAAATAAAATAAAAAATTAAATCAATAGACGCTGAAAACCACTCCCACTTCCTAAAAAAATACGAAAAAATATCCCTACACAAATTATTTGGATTAAAAAAGTTTAGGTGGCATTTCGAAATTAAAGGGAAAAGTAAAATAATTACATAGGCGGCGGTTACCTGTTTAGTGACCTTCTACAACAGGTTAAAGGACCAATTTCAAATTTTTTGATAATTTACATGACCAAAATCAAAAAGTCAAAACAATCAGGACCAATTTCAAAACGAAGCAAAGTTACAGGACTACACAAAATTTAAACCCGTATAACAATGATGAGGAAATAGAGTTTACTGTGAACTCAAGTTTATACAAGTCGTTTAACAACTTCACACTCCTTTATTTTATTTTACTAGCATTTTGCCCGTGCAATGCTACCTGTTATGATTTTATTTTTATAATTTATGAAAGAATAATAAATATATTGACATACAATCATAGAGACAGGGTAAGCAAGTGGAAAACAGAAATGCCTGAGAGATTCTTTGAAAATATTTAAAGAATGTTAGATTAAATATGAATTTTTATTACTATTAAAAAATGTCTCAGATAATTCACGACTCCCAAACCGCGCACATCTTTATCCTCTTCACTCTCGTTTCTCTAATCTCTATTTTGGGACCAATACTCGAGTATTATATAAAAGAAGGGATAAAAATATGAATTGTGAAAAAAAAAATTGTATTTTTTTTTTTGACAATAATTTTTTTATGTTGAATAATTATGAAAATTATAAAATATTATATACATATGACAAGTCTCATTAATTTTGTACGAAATTTTTTTATAGTTAGATATTTATATATATTATTAAGTAATCTGCTTATATATAACATTTCATAAACAGATATTTATTAAATTTTATTATTTGTAAAGAACATTGTATATTTGTATTACCTTGGATGAGTACAAATTTAAAAGCCATAAATAAAAAATGCAATGGAAAAAAGATGTAAAAAGGAATAGAAGGTAATCTATGTGTAATTGTGTCCCTGAAATTCATTCTTTCTTCACTTGATAGTTGATAGTGCCGCCGTCGTTCCCTCTTCTCTATTTGAATCGCCACCGTGGTTCATAGATCCCCTTTCAATCCATTGTTGAGATTATTGGAATTTGAAGAAGAGGACACTTGACATTGGAGGTGCAATCCTCTTATTATAAAATAAGATTCATTTCGTGTCTCTTAAAAAATCTAGAAATATTCAAATTTAAATTTCTTAATGAAAAAGGCTTGGGCCTTTTCCATTTTTATTTTCTTTTAGCCCAAACTAGAATATGTGTCATGCTAAGCTTTTTAATTTCTTGGGCCAAATAATCAAATTTAAATGATATTGTTATTTTTATTAATTTTAGTACATATATATAGGTTTCCCAGCTAAAATCGCTGAAAAGAGTTGCTAAAACAAACGAGCAACTTTACTTTGCCACGTTGCCAACAATAAAGGCCATCCTCTTTTCTCTCTCTCATCTCACGCCAACATTTAGAATGGGCTTCATGATTGCTGCATTTAACGAGCCCAACTTCATGTCATAAAATTCATATTAATAAGGGCCTTCAATAAATCTGGAATGGGCCAATTTTTCATGGACAAGTGGGCCTCTTAAAATATTGCTCGTGTTATTTTCGAACTTGCCCTTCTGCATTTCATTTTTCATTTGACTTCGACAAAATTTAAGCACGTATTTTGTATTTAAAAATTACTCAATTTTCCTAAAAATAATAGCAAAACATGTCATTTCTTTCTACCAAGTTTAATTAGTCAATATTAGCTAATAAAAACATGAAATTAAACAAAAAAAAATACTTCCTCGGTCCTAATTTAGATTGGACATATTCTTTAAATAGACGTCCTAATTTAGATTGATCATTTTATTTATCAAGAAATAAATCAATTTTATTTACAAAACAATACCACCTACGAAATCAAAGCAATGGACCTAGTTGAAGTGTGTGAACTGGGTAAACGGCTGGGAGTGATTAGTAAAGAGAATGAGGCATCAATTCTGGAGAAAATCAAAGAAATGGAAGGAGCAATAGAGGCTGGGAAGAAAGTAAATCATACCACTGTTGATTAATGAAGGTGCTCTCATACAACATTCGAGGATTGGGAACCACTCTAAAAAAATAGGAAATGAAAGAGTTGGTCGGGAGATACCATCCAGATTTTGTGTGTATACAGGAAACAAAACTTCAGGACCGTTCTTCTCTTCATCCATCATCCATTTGGGAAAATAGTCGCGATGTGGGGTGGGTCGCGGTCAATTCAGTGGGTCAGGCAGGGGGTTTATGGAGTTCGTGGGATAAAGATCAATTTGAGTTTGAGAATTCTTGGTTTGTTGATGGGGCAGTTGCAGTAGAGGGTAGGTGGATTAAGAACGGTAAGAGAGCGGTGATTGTTAACATTTATGGCCCATTTGATACTCTTGACAAATCAACGTTGTGGAGAAATATGCTGGATAAAATTCAGAATGGTCCGACTAATTGTTGGTGTTTGATTGGTGACTTCAACGAGGTGAGGAACAATGGGGAGAGAAAAGGAAGAAGTGTCTATCACCTCAGTTCTAACTCCAGAAAGTTTGAAGAGTTTATTGCAGAGGCAGGCCTTGTTGATGTTCCACTGATTGGCAGAAAATACACTTGGTCAAGGCTTGATGGACGATGTTGTAGCAGGATCGACAGAGCGATGGTAAATGACGAATGGATTGCAAATTGGGGTTTGTGTTCCTTACGAGGTCTCCCTAAAGGTAGCTCTGATCATTGCTCAATTTTTCTGTATTACTGTCTGCAAAACTGGGGACCTAAACCGTCCCGTTTCTATAATGCTTGGCTGAATCATTCTGAGATTGTGGAATTTGTGAGGGATAAGTGGGAAGGTTATCCAGTCTCTGGTTGGGGAGGCTTTGTATTTAAAGAGAAATTGAAGAATTTGAAAAGCGACATTAAAGTATGGGCTGAGAAAAAATACGGGGGCCTAGACAAACTGATCGAGGAGGCGAGCGAACAATTCAGGAGGTTGGACGCTCTCCAAGAAGAAAGGAATCTGGTCGAATCTGAGTGCATTTTACTGAAAGAGTCGAAGGATCGCATGTGGCAACTAAAAAAATGTGAGGAACAGTTATAATTTTCAGAAATCGAGAGTTCAGTGGATTAGAGAAGGCGACGCCAACACAACCTTCTTCCATAGGTGCATTAACAACAGGCGAAGTTCTAATCGTATTGATGGGCTGGTAATTGAGGATAGATGGGTCGACGATGTGGACGAAGTGAAGAAAGAAATTTTCGAGTACTTCAAAGGGCATTTTGCAAACCCTAAAAAAAGATTGGTTTCGATTAGTAACCTGGTGGATAAGAAACTGAACGATGAGTCAAATAACTTCCTCGTTAGCCCATTTTTGGAAGACGAAGTCAAGAAGGCAGTTTGGAATTGCGGTGGGAACAAAAGCCCAAGGCTTGATGGCTTTACTTTCAAGTTCATTCAGAAGATGTGGCCAGTTTTGAAAAAAAGATATTATGTAGTTTGTGAACGAGTTTCATCAGCATGGAAGAATACTAAGAGGAGGTAATCCAAGTTTTGTCACCTTAATCCCTAAGAAACAAGAGTCGAGCAGCATCAAAGATTACATGCCAATTTCTCTTATTGGGTGTATGTATAAAATTTTTGCAAAACTTCTGGCTAACAGGTGGATAAAGTCGTAGGGCTGGTTGTATCAAACAATCAGAGTGCGTTTGTGGGCGACAAATAAATTTTGGAACAACATTCTAGTGCTAAATGAATCTGTGGACTTCATGAAAAGGGAAAAGAAGCAAGGTTTGATTTTCAAGGTAGATTTCGAGAAGGCGTGTGATTCTGTGGTGTGGGAATATCTGGACGACATGATGAGAGGTATGAACTTCCATTGGAAGTGGAGAAAATGGATACGAGGATGTCTTACTTCTGCTTCGATGTCGATTCTGGTCAACGGCAGCCCAACAGAGGAGTTCCAGCTTAAGAAAGGCTTGCGACAGGGAGACCCACTTTCTCCCTTTCTATTTCTGATTGTTGCCGAGGGCCTAAGTTGTTTGATGAGGAAAGCGGAAATAACCCGAGTGTTTGATTGGAAGTGACGAAATTCTTGTTAGTCATTTGTGACAGTGTGTGTGCGTGTATTTTCAGAGTGTTGTTGAAAATGTTATGCAACATGTGAAACAACATATGACAGCGAAAGTATAAAAAAACGCAGTACAAAGGATTTCAAAATTTTGTATAGTCTGTAATCCAGACTACACAAACCTCATGGTTAAAAATATCACTATAACGAGTAGTGAGATACACACGAATCTCTTACAAGATCCTAAAAGGTGTAGTGAAAAACCACACACCAAAAATCAATCTATTCAATCAAGTAACTAGTGATCTTATTCAACCTAAAACTTGATCTAATAAGACAAAATCAATACTGATGGGAGAGATTGTATTCCCTCGACCAGTACACATAGAATAACATCGACCCTCACACTCCTAGAATTATAAACACTTGGTTTTTCACTCTTGGTTGTGTCTTGGATGCTACTCTCTTAAGTTTGGAGTAGAGCAAATGGTATTTCACTTTAACTCAAACTTGAATGTCTACCAATGCAGTCTATTTATAGACTTTCGGACCAACTGCATTGTCCTATCCACTTAGTGTGAACAGCCTTGAACTTCTCCTCCACTATCTCCATGATCTTGGTGTAACCACCCATGATCTTTCTATTCTTACTCCATCAGTGCAACCGCTTGACAATATCCGAAATTGTTTTCAACCTACAATGTAGGAAACATAGAAAAACACATCTATTAAAACAGAATTAGTGTTAGGAGAAAGGGCAAATTCATGATGTTGTGCAAAATGTTGTCCAACATCTGGAACAACATCCGAGCAACATCAACAAACTCCCCCAATTTGGCCTTTCTACTAAAACACACCTGATGTTAAAAACAACATCCGAACTTGTGTTAGGAAAGAAACAAATAATAGTCATTCAGAGAACAACTACTATTCAACCAAATCATAAATATAAAAACAAACGCAAGCACCAAGTACATCAGCAGTGTACTTAGGCCAAAGTATCCAACATAAAGTAAATAACATAAATATAAACCTATCATCTAATTGTCCATTAACAGAGTTTATAAAGTAAAGAGCAGTAAATAAAAGATTACAACACAGAAGGAAATTTCTATAGTGAAATAAAAGGAAGGACTGGGCCATTGGAATGACTGCATCTCCATAATCTGCAAATGCTCCCCCATACTTAAAAAACTCCAACTGTCTTGAATCCAATCACCAGTTGTCAGCTCCATAAAGCTGATCAATGATAGTAATACTCTCAGGAGACATGTTCTCCCTGGTAGGTGTCATTAATACCTCATCATCAGTGTTATCAGAGCTATCATCAACTGGTTCAGGAACAATCTGTTCACCAATCTGTTCAGCAGCAGCATTTAGGACATCTTCCACAACATCCTCCACAGCCTCATTAACAGCTTCTTGTACAACATCTTCAACCTCTCTATCTTCAGCATCATTCTGAACATCTTGTGCAGCAACACCATCATCATCCTCAGCAACATCCTCAGCAACTGGTTCATTATCCTTTTCACCTGCATGGCCAGATGGACCATTCCATCATCACCACCATCATTATCACCATCATCAGGTGATCCTCCACCTATTGGAGTAGAAAGCAGGTTTCTCCAGAAGGTTTGCTGTTTAATCAGAGCATCTATGTTCTGCTGGATGGAAGTAATTTGATCAGAAATGAAAGAATTTGTAAAATGAATAGAGGGTGTACCATCTCTTCTGGTTACTGTATAAGGAATGTTGCCAACAGGATTGGCAACATTTTTAGCTTGCGGTTCAGGATCAGACAAAGGAAGATCCACAGTTCTGTTTCCACCTTTCAGCACATGAGATATTCCAAAGCTTGGAACAAATCCACTAATTCTTTCACCTTTTGGCCTCTCAAATTCTAACTTATCCAAGAACTGACAGATTAAACTTGGATAAGGATGAATGCTTCCTTCTGAGTGTTTACCAGCAAATGTCATCATGTTATAAAAAATAACATGCCCCAGGTTAAACCTGTTCAAGTGTACAATCTTGTACAACAAGAAGGCTTGCTCTTTGGTTAACACAGTAGAGTTCTTTGAGGGTAGCCAATTGGAAACAAGCAGCTTATGCATCACAGAATACAAGGAGGTTAATTTAGCAGTAGAAAATTGTAAAGTCCATTCAGAATACCTTCCACCAGTGATGACAGACATCACTTCCTTAATATCTAGATCAACATTATCTTCCTCAGTTTGTCTAGTTTTTAGAAAGACATTGATAAGTCTAGGATTGATTGTTACCACAGTGTATCTGAATCTTATCTTTCCATAGTTTGAAGACTTCCAATTGCCACAACTCCTTTTCAAATTTGCATAGAATTCAGCACCCAACCAACATAATATGGTTTATCATATTGAAGAACATGCATCAATGATCTATTCTCTAGAAAACCAATTAGGTTATTTGCTTCAAAGTCTGGGATTTTAATGATTCTCTCATCTATTATGTTCCTTTTGATCAAAGATTTAACCACAACATACTTTCTATTATACTCTTCCTTATCATCAGGTTCAGAGTCAGATTCCATTACCTCATCAAAGATTTGATCAAGCTCATCACCAGACTCATCTTGTTCAGGTTCATTTTCTTCAGGTTCCTCTTCCTCAGGTTCCACTTCCTCAGTATCCTCAGCTTCAGGATCAATTTCTGGTTCAGAATCAGATGATTCAGCAACATCTGCAGCAGTATTCACAGGAGGATCATTTTTCCTTTTGGTTCTCCTTTCCTTCTTAGCCATTAGTTCTTCCATTGTAAGGTCATCACCAGAATCCTTTGTTTCAGCAACAGGAACTTTTGGAATTTCCATCTCTTCATCAGAGTCCTCTACAGTGATAGGATCATCACAACCACCATCTGTCCTTTTTGGACGTTTTCCTGTATAGTCTACCTTTTTGCCTAGGTTTCTCTGTGACATTATCCTCTTTCCCCATCTACCAACACCTCTTCTGGGAGCCAATTATTTCTTCCTCAGCCTAATGTTCTTCAATTTCTCCCCCATTCTTTCTGAATCAGAGGAATCAGCATCATGCATTTCAACATCGGCTGTTTGAGAAGGGTTTTCTAGAGGGTTTTCAGAAACAGGTTCAGAAATAAGAGTTCTGAGGGTATTTCTGGAGAGGGTTCTTCAGCAAAAGGTCTGGCTGAGAGATCAACATAGTCAGAAACAATTACTAAGTTAGAACCAAAGTAAATGTCAGGCAAAACGATCGGGTTCTGCTCAACGGCTTGTTTTACAAGAAGAGCAACAAGTGATTTTGGAGCGAAATCAGGAATATGTAGTGCAGGAGGTTTAGGAATGGAAGAAGAAGATGATCCACCAACATTTGTGGAATCATAATCTGGGTTTTGAGCGGCCATTTCAGCGAGTAAGTTCAGAGGGTTCGAATTTTCTAGAGAAGAAGATTTCGAGAGAGAAGGGTTTGCGTGAGTTTGTGACTGATTAGGAATGTCCGATGGGTTTTGTTTTTCAGCCATTTCACCGCCTTTCTGTCCAATCAAATTAAAGCATAGACAATTAAAATAATGTAATGAGAAAATAGGAGGGAAAAGTATAGTATGTGACTGAAAATAAAGAAATAACACAAGAACAACAACAAACCTCGAATCCAATATGCAACAATAATGTTTTCAGCTTTCAATAATATACATCACAGATAAATCGAACTTAAGTAGAGAAGAAAGACTGGAGGTTATTACACAAAACCACCAAGAAACTAACCAAGAGTGGGACAAAGAAACCACTCACTAAGGTAAGTGTGATCGTGTGTATGTGTAAGGACCGCCAAAAAATATTTTTGAAAACCAGGAAACCATATCTAAAATTAAATAGACACAAATCAGTTCAAATAACTTGTTTAAACCGCAAATTCAACTTATCCAGAACATTAAACAAATCATGTATGAAAGATAAAGTTCGAATCACTTAAGGTTTCACAAAATATCGGCACACATATATCTCAACACTCAATTTTGCATGAAATTCATCATCAAAGTGTTGCATATTTGAATTTTTAAACACATGTTCACATTGATCCATCTTTTCAAAAGAGTGCATCGTAGTAGCGAGCTCCGTGCCCCATAGTTACTAAATGGATTGTGAACAAACATGGATGTATATTTAATCACCTTTTGAAAAGAGAACATCGTAGTAGCGAGCTTCGTGTCCCATAGTTACTCAGTGATTACACATGGATGTGTTTCATTTTTAATGCATTTAAGAGATATATGCCCAGGACTCTGTATCTAAACCATGATTCAAACAATAAGATCAAAAACATTATCATTTAAAGCTAAAAAATAAGCAAAACAGCAGACAAACTCACCATCAGAACCATAATGTTGCTTCAAATGTTGAGAAACATTTGTCACAACATCTAGTGTTTATTCTCAGATATAGCAAAGACCAAGAGATTTTCTAAGAGAAGAAAACCTCTTGTTGGGAAATTTGTATTTAGTTTTGATGGAAGTTCCAAAACAAGTTGTAATAGGACCAGTCCGGATCTGTTAACTGACTGATGACTTAGAATCAAATTAAGATGACCAACTGAAATGTATAGATAGCTGATGTAAAAGATAGGTCACATATTGAGGGGGAACTCAATATATATAGGTCAGGTCAAATTATCAGATGACTAGATAAGGTCAGATGATCAGAAGACTAAGACAAGTCAGAAGACAAAGAAGTCGATGATCGGTAAAGATGCGAAGACATCGAGACTTAGATGAACACAAGACTCGGATGAACACGAAGACTCGGATAAACTCAAGACTCGATAAACTGAAGACTCGGAGAAACCTAAAGACTTCAAGAAAGAAATCGAAGACTCAAGATGGTGAAGACACCGAGGCTCGAGTCACCTAAAGATCGAAGACTACCGTAAGACCGAAGAGACCTACATCAGTCCGAAATTGTGCAAGACAATCTGCATCAGAAGACTCTATAAGGTAGACTGATCAGTTATCTGATCAGGTCAGCTCACACCTGGCGTCAACCAAAATGGTACACCAGACAAGACGAATATTCTACAAAAGGAATATCAATCGTCAAATGGACAAATACTGAAGTGCCGCCTCGCAAAGCCAAAGAGAAAGCGACACGTGCACAAAAAGAGCTAACAATATGGGATTCGATGTTGCGGACATAAACGACGTTAATCATGCCTTCGGCCACACCAATATTCGGAGCACGCCATATCATATCCTACAACCTACCTAATATAGCCCGAAATTCAAATTTCTCTCCAACGGCTCTTTGATTTCGTGGTTTATAAAATGGGATTGCTCTTCAATATTGAAGTAGAGACCGGATCGAGCAGACTGAAAAAGAATCAAAAACTATAGCAGAATTTCCGCTTCGAAGAACACCGAATTTGAAGATTATTCTTAAGTGTTCATCCCATTGTTCTTAGCATAGAAATATCATCCTCTAGCATTTGGCTACATAAACACTAGGATAGATTTCCAGTTGGAACCACAACAAACCTTTACCCAAACTCAAAGTTAGGTTAAGTTTGTTTTCGCAAGATTTTAGACTAGGGATTCTAGTTTCTGATTTCTGGGATCGGTTGAGTGTGAACTCGATAAACATCTGTTGGGTGTTGGACTAACACATTAAACTAAGTCCAGTCGGTTAAGTTGGTTAAGTTGGTGCCCCTTGTGTTAAGGGAAGAGTGGGCGTGGGGCGAGTTTAAATCTCGAACCACTATAAAATCTTGTGTGCATTTACTTGCTCTTTATTGGTTTACACTATTCACACAACTGAGCTTAAAATTGCATACATATTCTAAGTTAACATCAGTCTGCACCAAGCAACTGATCTGATCAGGTTGACACCTTAGTCAGCCGATTGAAAACTGACTTGAGAATCCGATTTGGTAAAATTGGTTTTTCACACGGGTATCTATGCCATTATTACGGAATGTCAAATCGCGCCGATTTGGGAATCGAGGCGACTTTTTGACTCCCCGAAGTAAATGTTTTGACGGGAGTATGACTTAAATGCCTAGGAAATGCGGCCTGAATAGAAGAAGACTGAAGGATGAAGAGGATCAAATAAGAGAATCAGATAAGTGGATCAGATAAGTAACGAAGTGGATCAAACAGAAATCTGATCAGATGAGTGGAATATTGTTGGGAAATGTTAAGGTATAAGCTACCATCAGTAAGGTCAACAAGTAATCAAGCCAACCAGATCAGATCACAGTGGTCACTGGTTGATTACAATATCAATCAGTCAGATACGTTTCTTATTTATCCCCTTCTGAACATCTTATATGCATTATTTAAATAAATTAGTTTTCACTCTGTTTTCTTTTAACTTTGTGACGCATGCACTGCAAAACATTAAATGTGGACATGGGAATGTGTATTTAATGCGTTTTATTGTGAATTTTCGAGTCCGAAATACGAGAAGACTACTTTTCTCAACCGTGCGATCAAAACACTTTTCGGCCGACTAATCTCAGCCACTGATTTCAAAACACAGATACTTGAGTACCTTTGGAAAGTTGTGCAAAAAGGTTTCCCTCGCATACTATAAATCCAAATCTTTCTCAGAAAACCTTCTTTCCACTAATTCGTCTTCTCAAACTCTTAAAAGATCAAACTTTCAAAAATCTTCAGAAATTTACTTTCCAAAATCAATTGATTCTATTTTCACGATTTCTCAATCCTACGAATCAATTTATGGTAATTTCTCGTTTAAGTACTGCATGATTTCAATTCACTAGGTTTACAAGTCGTGCTGCTATGTTTCTGTAATTTATATTCTATCTATACGCTTTCTTGCTTAATTGATGCTTAGATTGCTGGTTTGACTGAGTTTATTGAAATAATTTACTCAAACTAACATCAATTTGCATATCATACAGAAATGGCATATCTTGTTGCACGACAGGGCCAAGGGAAAAAGTTCTGCAACTTTGCATCAATGAAGAAAGATATCATTGATGAGAAATATGTAGTATTCTCAATCACCTCAGATCCTGAATCGCTGGAAATTCTGGAGTGCTTGAGAGCGTGTGGGCTTGAACAATATTGCTCGAGACATCAGAACATTGTCCACACACATGAAGCCCTAGAGTTTCTATACAATCTACAGAAGGACGAGGACATTGATGCTGACCTGATTTCTTCTGTTGGTGGATTGGAAGTACGAGTGTTGAATGATGATCTCTAGAGGATCTTCGGTCTCACTCGAGGAAGCATCAACCCAGAGACCTACACGACTGATGTAGGAGAGAAGGACTTTCTTGAAGCCGAATTGTTGAGACCAGCAAATAAGGAGAATACAACGAATGTCAAAGCTTCCTACCTGAAGAGGAAATATCGCCTTCTCCTTGAGATCGTTTAGAAGGTGATTATGTGCTCAACTTACAGTCTTGATGCTGTCACTTCCTATAAGATCAGTGTCATGACTGCAATCATCAAGAAAGCCTCCGATATGGATTGGTTGGGTATGGTCAAGGCAAGACTGCGGAAAGACTCGGGGAAGTTCGATCTGACCCAGAGGAATGAAGTGTGCTTATCTTCCAAGTGCTCTTTCATGCACAAAATCTCAATCATTCTGTCAGACAAGCTGCCAAAGGATTATGAATGGAATGAGAATGGTGCGAAGATGTATCAAGCAAAGCACAAGGCCATCTTGGGCAAGGATGAGCCTCTGCCTGGACAATTTGATGAGGATCCTACTCCTTATGTGCCCAAACCAAAGGGAGAAAAGAAGGGAAAAGAAAAGGCAACTGCATCTTCAGAAGTGCAGGGAATGGCCATTCCAGAGAAGAGGTTGAAAAGGAAGGATCTGGTCAAGAAACCAGATGCTCAACGAAAACGTCAGAAGAGAGTTACTTCTCCTCTGAAGACTGCTCCTAGTTCTGCTCAGCAAGTTTGCAGAACAAAGGATCTGATTCAGGTTGAATCAGAAGTGAGGATAGGAGTCGGCTTCCGAGCACACCGCCAAAGGAAGTAAGGGACGAGCAGATGATCGAAGAAGAAGGAGAGAAAGCTGTCAGAGGAACTGAAGTGGAGCACTCTGAGGAAGAATCACCATCTGATTCTCTGCCTCTCACCAAGATCTTCCAGAAAGTAAGATCACCTACGCCCACTTCCAAATCGCCATCACCCTCTCCTCAAAAATCATCACCATCACCCTCTCCTCACAAAAAATTCTCACCCTCACCCTCACCAATCAGATCACCCAGACCTCCCACTCCCCCAACCAATGAACCTGTTCAGGAAACTGAACCCCCTCAACAAGTGGAAAACGAACCTGAACCACAAATATCCCCATCTCACTCCCAATCTCCAAACAAGATACCAGAACCTGAGAGATCTGACAAGCATGTGTCCATCTCTCATAATCCCTTTAATACCAGAACCGTGCTTGCTTCACCTGATTCTAAAAGCCCGATCATAAGGATAATGAAGCAACAAATCAAGGAGTATCTGCTGGACCTGTGCCCTGAATTGGAACAACATCCTGGCATCCAGCATCAGATAGAAGAGATTGTGTTCTTGAGGGATATCAGATTGAAAAGCATCGAGGAATTTTTGATCCTCATGAAAACTCTGGGATCTGATTTCTTTGTAGACTTGGAGATGAAGTGCTTGACAATGCTGGGATTGAAAGCGCTATTGAATTGGCCTCTGAGGATGACATCAGATGGTTGATTCATGAAAGGTTCGGGGATTGCTGATAATAGAGAGGAGACTGTTCAACCTCCTCTGAGATCTTGAGGGGGAGCCGATGAACCAAGAATGGGTGTCTGCAGATGAGACCCAAATTAGCAAGGCATCAACATCCGACCCGATCGCTATGCCGAGCTCGGATACCCTAGATCTTTATAATGAGAAGATTCGACGGGGTAAGGGTCAAAATTGCTATTGACGACAAATTAACGTGACTCTCACAAAGATCCGATGAAGCGGTTTGAAGAAGAGCAAACAAAACTGGTTGACAGAGAAAGGAGTCTCACAGTTGGGATGCATAATGCCATCCTTTCTGAAGTGATGCAACTAGTAAATCCTCTTGTCGAGAAGCTCACTCTCCAGTCTGATAAACTCAAAGTTCAGACAGACATGCTCAATGAGACACAGTTACTACTGGAAAATGTCTGGGCATCCCTGGAGAAAACTGACAACCACATGGATATGGGTTGGAAACACTTTGCGACTTCTACCCACGAGCAAGAAAAGACATCGAATTTGCTCTCGACGCTTTTTAACTCCCCTTGCACCTTCTCGCCACCGCCAGATCCTCCTCTTCTTTGTTGAGGAACTCAGAGAGGAGATCACACGACAGTTTATTGCTCTGAATCGCAGGCTGTCTAACCTCTTTGATGAAACCAAAAAGGGGGAAAGACAAGTGAAGAAAGAAAAACAGACACAGTTGGTATCTATTGCATCTTTTCCAGAAGCCACTGTATCTGACTTGCCAGCCACTCCATCTACTGATCTTGTTACTGAACTAAAAGAAACTATGGAGCAACACAACAAAGAGATCACTGAGCAGAAGATTGCTCTTTCAGATGTTATTGCCAGAGTCGACAAGATTGAAGACTTCTCCTCGTCTGTACAGAAAAGAATGGAAATTGATGATCAGGCCAAGAGCCTTGAACTCGCTAAGAAATTAGCAGAAGAAGACGAACGAGATGAATCTGAGCAAACTCTGAAGAGAAAGAAAGGCAAAGGCAAGATGGTGAAAGCTACTGCTGAAGTTCAGAGACAAGGACAATTATTCTCTACCAAAAGCCAGATGTCTCCTGAACAAATTCAAGAGCAAACCAGACAGAGAATAAGAGAGGCTGCCATCAAGAAGCAGAAGTTAGCAGAGGCTAAGGGACTAAACATCGCATACATCCGAAGGAAGAGAAAGAATGAAGCTGCAGCAGAGGAGATTGCTTGGGAAGAGGAAGCCTTTCCGGCACCAGTCAAAGACATCCTCTGTGCCCGGCTAGATCTGCTTCCAGAATGGGAACATATCAGAGCAGAATGGTTGTGTGATGTGTACATCCTGGAGATGATTCCGATTCATCAAGACCCGCATGTAAAAATGATGATGAATTTCGAACCGGTTAGAAACAAAGTACCCAGACTTCTACCAGTTGGTGATGAAGGAAGGGAAGATCATGTCACTGATACCTGAAGCTCCTCACTTTGAACAACTCCTTCCACCTTTGCGTCCAGACAACAAGCTAGATGCTGTCAAATTCAAGGATGCCTACTATGGATTTGCTGACAAAGGAGGGATCCATAGAAGAGAAGATCTGGACAAGCTGATGCAAAGGATGTACAAGATGTTTGGTATCCCCAAAGAACTTCAAAGGTTCAAGTACACCTGAGGAAGATAACTTGGAATCAGATGATAGGTACGTTTTTCATGTATTCTGTAATGCACACACCTATTTGAATGAAATATTCTATCTCTCTGATTCTAAGACAACATCTCATTGTCTTCTGAAGAAAGTACTGTTTTACTTTATCTGCATTTCTACTCATGGTATCTGTTTTTCTGATTAAGTGTTTTGGTTCCATCAAAAATGGGGAAATTGTTGGGAAATTTGTATTTAGTTTTGATGGAAGTTCCAAAACAGGTTGTAAATGTTGGGATTATACTGAAAAGTATGCTTTTTACTTTGTATAATAGAAACTGAATTTTCAGACTTATTTACTGAAATAAATTGTTTATCACTGATGCTTTAAATATGATTGAATGTTATATATATTTCTTTGCATAAGCTGTTCAATAATTAAATGCGTGTTACATTTGAGTTAATTTAGTGATACCGGATCACATAAGATTAAATTAACGATCCCTTGTAACTAAAAAGTCGCCATTCACGACCTAGATGGAAATGAACAACCATCGCGAAAAGGTTGAGGTGTAAGGCTCGATTGGTTTGTCTTGACCAAGAGATTACACTAGTGCATGACCGATGTCTTTGAATAGGACCTCTGAGGAGGATAAATTCTTGAGAACTAAACAAGAAAGAATTAGACCTCGGTGGTTCGTTGTTTCTTAACCTTCGTCCCTTAAATAGGATCACGTGGGATTGGTAACTATTGCTTTGACTTATCATGGGTAATAATCGGAGATTTCAATACTTTTTATCTTGGGAAATATTATTGGTCACATGTGATTGCTAAGATTTAATACGAAGAATCGTGTCAAAAGTCTTTTGTTGATTTGCCCCCCTTGGGAGGTTCATAAGTTTTATCATACCAAATCTTGCAAGTGGAATTAGTTTCCCATATGGATAATAATGTTGAACCGTTCCTCGACCAAGGACAAAAGATATTAATTAACGGAAAGCTATTTCAAAGGCTTGAATTAATTAATGGGCTAGATAATCTTAAACACGGAAATAATGACCTAGGAGCCATATTGATCGTAATATGGGTTAAGATGGATGGTCTGATATTAATTATGTAGTGGGATTAGTTAATATTTATGGGCTTGAATTATATTGTGGCTTAATATTAGATATTCAAGATCCATTAGAAGGTCCAATCTTAATTCTCCTAAAGCCCCCCTGAGTAGCCCAACAAATAGTCCAATAACTGAAAAGGTGATTAGAATAAAATAAATATTGTTGCTTAATATTTCCTCTAAATTTTCGAAAATTATGGATAAAAGAGGGAGAAAGATTTTCTTTGAATTTTGTTATGGAATGAAGATATGTATTCTTGGAATACAAGATTATCTCATTAAATTCAAGAAATCTCCCACTTGGTTATCTATATAGAATATTTCGAAATTTTGAAAATATAGTGGGCAAGAAAGATTTTCTTGATTTTCTTGAAAAGATATTATGGAAGATATGTATTTCTTGAAATACAAGAATATCTCATAAATTCAAGAAGATCCAAATCTTGGATTCTTGTAACACTAAATTTTCGAAAATCACCATAATAGAGGAGGTGGGATTTTTGTGGAATATTTTAATTATGGGAAAAAGAATATAGGAGATATATTCAAGATTTCTTGGTGACCAAGAAAAGTCTTTTCCCACATTGAAATATCACTAAAATTTCGACCACCCTCCCTCTTATAAATAGGGGATGATTAGTTCATTCCCAAGTACAATTCCATGTGCTGGAAATATTAGCAAATCCACATAAGTGGTGCAACAAAGTTTATTTTTCCTTTTGTTAATTGTTCGACGAAAGTGTCCTTCCACGGGATAGTTGAGCAAGGGCTAAGGAATACTTGGGAAGTCCTTTTGGTTAGTCCGTCCGACCGAAGTCACTTTGCCATCCCGGAGAATGCGTTCACGAAAACCGTGAGATTCCGCATCGTAGGTTTTTACGGGCTTTTTATATGCATGATACGTTGTTGCAATTATTATTTGAATTAATATAGGATTAATTCATGCTAGTAATAATTAATGAATTAAATTTGTATTTAAATATTCACCCCGAATAGATCAGTAACTCATTTCCCAATAATAAAAGGACCAACAGGATCAAATGACTTAGAATCAATTAAGATGACCAAATTGAAATGTATAGATAGGCGATGTAAAGATAGGTCACATATTGAGGGGAAATTCAATATGTATAGGTCGTGTCAAATTATCGATGACCGGATAAGGTCGATGATCGGAAGACTAAGAAAAGTCGAAGACAAGAAAGTCGGATGATCGGTGAAGATGTAAGACACCGAGACTCGGATGAACTGAAGACTCGGATGAACTCAAGACTCGAGATGAACACGAAGACTCGGATAAACCCAAGACTCGGAGAAACTCAAGACTCAATAGAAGAAACACAAGACTCAAGATGACCGAAGACATCGAGGCTCGAGTCACCTAAAGATCGTAAGACTACCAAGACCGTAAGACCTACATCGGCCGAGTCTCCAAATTGTGCTAAGACAATCGCATCGAAGACTCTACAAAGGTAGACCGACCGGATTATCCGATCGGTCACCACACCGCGCCAACCAAAATGGTACACCGCATAAGAGCGAATATTCTACAAAAGGAATATCAATCGTCAAATGGACAACACTTGAAGTGTCACCACAAAGCCAAAGAGAAAGCAACACGCACAAAAAAGAGTCGATAATACGGATTCGATCTTTATTACATAAACGGGCGCTAATCATGCCTTCTTGCCACGCCGATATTCGAAAGACGCGTCATCATATCCTACAACCTACCTAATATAGCCCAAAATTCAAATTGCTCTCCAACGGCTCTTTGATTTCGTGGTCTATAAAATGGGATTGCTCTTCAAAATTGAAGTAGAGACCGGATCGCGATCTAAAAAGAAGCAAAAACTATAGCGAAATTTCCGGTCAAGAACATCGAATTTGAAGATTATTCTTAAGTGTTCATCCCATTGTTCTTAGCATAGAAATCTCATCCTCTAGCATTTGGCTACATAAACACTAGGATAGATTTCCAGTTGGAACCACAACAAACCTTTACCCAAACTCAAAGTTAGGTTAAGTTTGTTTTCACAAGATTTCAGACAAGGGATTCTAGTTTCTGATTTCTGGGATCGGTTGAGTGTGAACTCGATAAATATCTGTTGGGTGTTGGACTAACACATTAAACTAAGTCCAGTCGGTTAATTCGGTTAAGTTGGTTAAGTTGGTGCCCCTTGTGTTAAGGGAAGAGTGGGCGTGGGGCCGGGTTTAAATCTAACCACTATAAAATCTTGTGTGCATTTACTTGCTCTTTATTGCTTTACACTATTCACACAACTGAGCTTAAAATTGCATACATATTCTAAGTTAACATCAGTCTGCACCAAGCAACTGATCTGATCAGGTTGACACCTTAGTCACCGATTGAAAACTGACTTGAGAATCTGACGGTAAAACCCGTTTTTCACACGGTATTAACAAGCTTCCGCTTTTCTCGGTTAAACTAACGATATCAAACCGACCGCCTCAAAGGCCAAGAAGATTGAACATCGATCCCAAATCGATTCACTTGCACCGATCGATCGGTAAATCACAATCACACCGATCTGCCAAGAAAAAAGTTTTAAGTCTATTCACCCCTCCCTCTAGACTTACGCCCTCCAAAACCGTTAGGGACCTACACCTCTCATTATCAAGGGCTTTTGTGAAAATATCAAAGAAGTTGTTTTTCAAAGAGAAATGTATTCTAACTTCACAACTTATTTCTCTACAAGATCTCTTATAAAGTGATGTCTTATACTTATATGCTTAGTCAAAGAATGTTGCACATGATTCTTGGAAATATTGATAACACTAGTATTATCACTATAAACAGTCAAAATACCACTTTCCAACCCATAATCATCAAACATCTTTTTAAGCCATAGCAGTTGAGTGCAACAACTTCCAGCAGCAACATATTCAGACTCAGCTGTTGATTGTGAAACACAATTCTGTTTCTTACTATGCCAGGAGATAATGTTGTTTCCCATGTTGAAACATCCTCCACTAGTACTTTTTCTGTCATCACAATAACCTGCCCAATCTGCATCACTATAGCCAACTAAAGAGCAATTAGTATCCTTTGAGTACCAAATACCTAGATCACATGTTCCAGCCACATATCTTATAATTTTTTTTACAGAATTGAGATGTGATTCCTTAGGATTAGCTTGATATCTAGCACAAAGACATACACTATACATAATATCAGGTCTACTAGAAGTTAAGTACCAAAGACTTCCAATCATTGATCTATACATAGTAGGATCAACATATTTTCCAATCAAGTCTTTACTCAACTTTTGAGTTGAACCCATAGGAGTTTTCATAGTTTTAGCACTTTCCAAACCAAACCTTTTCACCAGATTCTTAGCATATTTGTTTTGACAAAAGAAAATACCATATTTCATTTGTTTGATTTGAAGACCTAAAAAGAAATTCAGTTCTCCAACCATGGACATTTCAAAAGTACAGGTCATTTATTTAACAAAACTTTCAAGCATATCATTACTAGTTGAACCAAATACAATATCATCAACATATATTTGAGCTACCATGATATCATTCTTAGAATTTTTAATGAACAAGGTTCTATCAACTTCACCTCTCAAAAATCCAAATTCAAGTAAGAAATCAGTAAGTCTACCATACCAAGCTCTAGGTGCTTGTTTTAGACCATATAAATCTTTCTTTAACTTGTAAACATGATCAGGAAATTCTAGATTTTCAAAACCTTTAGGTTGTTCAACTTAAGCTTCATCATCCAGAATACCATTTAAGAAAGCAGCTTTAACATCCATTTGATGCAAGTTAATGTTAATGAAACATGCAATAACAAGAAGTAATCTAATAGATTCTATTCTAGCAACAAGAGCAAATGTTTCATCAAAATCTATTCCTTCAATCTGAGTATAACCTGAGCTACCAATCTAGTCTTATTTCTCACAATATTACCAGATTCATCAGTTTTATTTTTGAAAATCCACTTTGTTCCTATGACATTAATATCAGAATTAGGTCTAGGTACAAGTGTCCAAACATCATTTCTTTCAAACTGATTAAGCTCTTCATGCATAGCATTTATCCAGTTTTCATCATTAAGAGTTTCTTTCACATTCTTAGGATCAATTGCAGAATGATAACACTCAAAATTTACCTGATTGCATATGGATAACATGCAAACTGATCTTACAAAGTTATTGATGTGAATACCCATTCTTCTTCTAGTTTGTACACCAGTGGTAGCTTCTCCAATGATCTGATATGATGGATGACTTTTCATTATCTTTGTTGAGGGAACCAACTGTTTTGGATACTGTGAATCTTGTGACAGATTTTCAGTATTTGAACTTTTTGGGTAATGTTGTATCAGATGTTGAAGGAACATTCTGATCAACATCCTTACTATCTTCAACGTCATCAGTATCTTTGGATACTTCTATTAAATCTGATACATTATCTTCAATACTTTTCCCTGCAAGACTTGCAAGTTCATCAAATACCACATTAACAGATTCTTGCATTGTATCAGTTCTCAAGTTATAGATTCTATATGCCTTGCTATTCTTAGAATATCCTAAGAAAAATCCTTTATCACTCTTTGAATCAAACTTATGCAACTGATCTCTATCATTCAAAATGTAACAAACACAACCAAAAACATGAAAGTATTTCAAATTTGGTTTCTTGTTATTCAGAATCTCATAGGGAGTACAATTACTACCAGAACGAATGTATACTCTATTCACAATGTGACAAGCAGTATTTAAAGCTTCAGCCCAGAATTTCTTAGAAAGACTATTTGAGGTTAGCATAACTCTTGTCATTTCTTGCAAAGTTCTATTCTTTCTTTCAGCAATCCCATTTTGTTGTGGAGTTTTAGGTGAGGAAAACTCTTGCAATATACCTTTCTTTTCACAAAAATTAGTAAACAAACTGTTTTCAAATTCTCTTCCATGATCAGATCTTATCCTACTGATCTTAAAACATAAAACAGTTTTAAACCTTTTGTTAAGAATTTTAAACTCAGAAAAGGTATCAGGTTTTTCTTTCAGAAATATAACCCAAGTATATCTAAAAAAATCATCTACAAGAACATAAGAATACTTCTTTCCACCTAAACTTTCAGTTTCCATAGGACCCATTAGATCCATATGAATCAACTCACAACACCTGTTTGTTGTACATGCTGACAACATTTGATGTGTTGTCCTTACTTGCTTACCTTTCTGGCATGGTCCACAGATTTTTCCTTTTTCAAAGTTAAGATCAGGTAAACCAACAGCAACACCTAGTCTATGCAATTTCTGAATACTTATGTAATTAGCATGACCAAGTTTTTGATGCCACAAAATAATATCATCTGCTTTAGCACTTTTACAAGTATGGTTTGAACCAATCAAATAACAATTATCAACAGAGTTATTGCCAGTCATTAAGCATTCATCATTCTTATTAAACACATAACATGAATTCGTGTCAAATTTCACATGTAAATCATCATCATATAACTGACTAATACTAATCAGATTAGCAAGTAAACCTTTTACATGTAACACATTTGTCAACTTTGGAAAACCAGGAACATTCAAGGTTCCTTTACCAACAACTTTACCTTTTGAACGACCACCATAGGTAACATGACCACCATTACAAGATGTATAATTTGTCAGATAATTGACTTGACCAGTCATGTGTCTAGAACAACCACTATCAAAGATGTTTTCACAACATTACAAAGACATGTTCTTATGAATCAACTTTTTAGTGTTGTTAACCTGTTTTATGGGATGTTCAACTTTATCAGGTAAAAATATTCCATCTTTTAAGTCTCTTCTTAACTTAGAACAATATGGACGAATGTGACCTACTCCAGCACAATAGAAACAAACATACTCTTTAAACAAACCATCAGATTTCTTTTGTTTACCTTTTAAAGGTTTTGGCAGAGAAGTTCCAGCTTTTACAAAGAAATAGGTTCACATGATATAGGAGAATTCTCAAAAGATTTCTCAAAGCCAAGTCCAACATTACCATGTCTACCAATCATTAATGCATCATTCAAATCAGTAGTGCTAGCTGAAAACTTTTTAAAACTGAGAGTATTGTACTCGAGTTCATCTTTCAAAGCAGAAATTTCCACATCTTTTCTAGTTAAAATAACTTCAATCTTAACAAGATTTTCTTTCAAATCTGAATTTTCTAAAGATAAGGAACTCAACACCTGTTTTTGAGTTTCTAGATCAGATTTAAACTTCAGATATTCAGAGTTACAATCAACAGAACTTGATGTTTCAGCATTCAGAATAGTTCCAGCAAAACAGTTAATCTCAGAATCATATTTACTGAATATTATTTCAGATGTTGTGATAACATCTGAATCTACTTCAGACCAATAATCATCGAGATCATCATCAAATGTATCATCATAAACTATTCTAGCAGATATAACACTTAGTTCACATTTATCAGCATCTGTTTCATCATCAGAATCATCACTCAAGGTAACGCATTAAAGTTCATCTTCTTCTTAAGCATAATATTAGCACATTCATTAGCATAATGACCATATCTAGAACATGCATCACATTTAACCTTTTTCTGTACTCAGGATCATATTTGAACTTGTTATAGTAAATTGTCTAGGTTGATTGAAACTGGAAGACTGACTTGGAACAAGCTTTTTATCAGAGGGGGAAATATTATGATTGTTTCTATCTTTTGGTTGAAAATTACCATTTGGTTTTCTGAACTTTCCTTTTAGATAATTTTTGAATTGCTTAGTGATAAGAGTAAATTATTCAGAAATGTCTTCATCACATAAATCAAAAACATCTTCATCAGAATCAACTTCAGTTACATAAGGATGTTTACCAACATTATCAGAAGTTTCACCTCTAAAAGCAAGTACTTTCTTGTCTTTATCTTTCTCATGTTTATCATCATCTAACATATTTGAGTTTATCTCATAAGTTTTCAAGATACTGATCAACTCATTTTGACTCAATAAATCAGTGTTTTTAGCCTCTTCTATTGCACATATTTTAGCATCAAATCATTTAGGAACAGTTCTAAGTATTTTATTAACTAACCGAGTGTTGGAAATTGGATCACCAAGTGAGTGTGACTCATTAGCAATCTCACTTATCCTTTCATTGTATGATGAAATGGTTTCATCATCTTTCATCTTCAAGTTTTCAAACTTGGTTCCCAACATTCTAAGTCTAGTCCTTCGAACACTTTCTGATCCTTCACAATGTTCCTGCAATATTTCCTATGCATCCTTAGAGGAAACACAGTTAGATATCAGTTTAAATATTGAAACATCAGTAGCAGTAAATATAGCATTAAGAGCTTTAGAATTGAAATTGGCCGATGTGCATTCATCATTGGACCAATCATTTCCTTTTTGACTTGTGATTCTCCATCTTTATCATCAATTGTTCTTGGAGGATTCCAACCAGATCACACACTACGACATGCTCTCTCATCTATAGACTTAATGTACATGCGCATTTTAGGTTTCCAGTATGGGTAATTTGATCCATCCAAAATTGGAGGTTTTAAAGAAGGAGTCAGTGGATAATCCATTGCAAAAACACACTTTAAAACACAGGACCTTTAACTTAGTGTATCAAGTTTATGGCTCTAAATACCAACCGACATTAATGTGTAAGTGTATTTTTCATAGTGTTGTTGAAAATGTTATGCAACATGTGAAACAACATATGACAACAGAAGTATAAAAAAATGCAGTGCAAAGGATTTCAAAATTTTGTATAGTCTGTAATCCAGACTACACGAACCTCATGGTTAAAAACATCACTATAACGAGTAGTGAGATGCACACGAATCTCTTACAAGATCCTAAAAGGTGTAGTGAAAAACCACACACCAAAAATCAATCTATTCAATCAAGTAACTAGTGATCTTATTCAACCTAAAACTTGATCTAATAAAACAAAATCAATACTGATGGGAGAGATTGTATTCCCTCGACCAGTACACATAGAATAACATCGACCCTCACACTCCTAGAATTATAAACACTCGGTTTTTCACTCTTGGTTGTGTCTTGGATGCTACTCTCTTAAGTTTGGAGTAGAGCAAATGGTATTTCACTTTAACTCAAACTTGAATGTCGACCAATGCAGTCTATTTATAGACTTTCGGACCAACTGCATTATCCTATCCACTTGGTGTGAACAGCCTTGAACTTCTCCTCCACTATCTCCATGATTTTGGTGTAACCACCCATGATCTTTCTATTCTTACTCCATCAGTGCAACCGCTTGACAATATCCGAAATTATCTTCAACCTGCAATTTAGGAAACATAGAAAAATACATCTATTAAAACGGAGTCAGTGTTAGGAGGAATGACAAATTCATGATGTTGTGCAGAATGTTGTCCAACATCTGGAACAACATCCGAGCAACATCAACAATTTGCAGTTTGCAGATGAGAATCTGTTCGACAAAGTCAGTCCAATTGTGGATAAAGCTCATTCTTCCATGCTGAATTTGATCGAACAAGTTAGCCTGTCTGGTGACTCTTCCCCCCTGGGAATTCTGAAGACAGATCTATCTAAGCAGATTGGTGACCTCAGTTCTGAGCTGAAAGCTCTTTTTGAGGGAACCAAAAAGGGGGAAGAAGAGAAGAATGCTGACACCTTCCAAAGGCTGAATCAGGTGGAAAACTATGTAGCAGGGATCCAGATAACTCTAGAACAGAAGAGAATAAAGAAAGATGCAAAGACTGCTGCAGAGTTGGAAGAAGTCATCTCTTCATCATCCACTGAGTCAGCTGAGCATGCCAGAGAAGGAAAAAAGCCCACATCATCCCCCTGAAAGAAAAAAGAAATCTTCAGAAGCAGAGATCAGAAAATCCGAAGAATTGAAGAAGGCAGAGCTGGACAGGCAAAGAAGAATGGAAGAAGTCGCAAGCCTTGACAAGTTTTATCGGTTGAAGAAGAAGAAAGGGCTTGTTGCTGGATCCGGAGAAGGTGCACATGTTACAGAACCAATCCTCCCTGCTGATGTGGAAGTCATTATGAAGCCAGATAAAAATATGGTCAAGGAATGGCGACTGATCAAGGGGGAATGGTATATCTCGGCCCATATCAATCAAGTTATTCCAACCAACGTGGATAAAGATGAAATCTTTAGGGATTGGTTGAATAACAATCATCCAGCCTTCTACAACAACATCATGAGAGAAGCCAAGAAGCTGAGTTTCATCCCAGTAGCTCCAGATGTCGAGGTCATGGACTACAAGAAGACTTCAGATGGGAAGATTGACAAGATTGCCTTCAATGCTGTACTCAACAAATGCCTTGCACAAGATGACATCATTGAAGAAAATAGAGCTGCAGAAGTCAAGGCAAGGTTGTTTAAAATATGTGTTGTTCCGGAGGAAGAGAGATTTTGAATCAGAAGATTTTTTTTTAAAGATCAGAATAGAATTTGATGTACTTGTAAAATTTTATCATTAATGAAAATTCTACTTTTCTGATCTTAAGACAAACTCTCATTGTCTTCTGATTCTCTGTCTCCTTTACTTATGTTTAATTATGTTCAGCATTCTTTATGGGAAATGTTTTGGCTCCATCAAAAAGGGGAAAATTGTTGGGAAATTTATAGTTTTGATGGAAGTTCCAAAACAGTTGTAATAAGACCAGCTGAACCTGTTAGTCGACTGTTGATATGATAGGAAACCAGCTGAACATGTTAGACAACTGATGTATTAGACTAGGTCAGCCTTAAAGAAGAACTCAAGTTGCACAAGTCAAGTAAAGATCAGTAGCGGAAGATCAGTAACGGTAGATCAGTAGCGGAAGATCAGTAACGGTAGATCAGTAGCGAAGATCAACAGCGGAAGATCAGTAGGAAAAGTAAAAAGACTTTACTTGAAGACCAGAAGACCTACTCTATGAAGACATCAGTAGAGTCGATTGGTTGAAGCTAAGACAACCATATCAGTAGACTCAAGGTGACTGATCAGTAGAAGTGGGGATCAGTTCTGCCAAGTCAGCAAAAATGATAAGCTTAACTACTTATCAGAAACATACGTTGTATACCAGACCAGAAGAATGTCAACTTTAGTTGGTGAACAAACACTGAATAAGTGTTCTTGTTAGCCAATCTGGGTTTGACACATGTGTACTAGGCTGACACTGCGGGATTCGGCGTGCTAAGTCAAATGGCTATGAAGGACAAACACACACGCTTTCGGCCATGCCGTCCTTGAAGCACGTCACATCAATCCTGCAATCTACCAAAAATAGCCTGAAATTCAAATTGCTCTCCAACGGCTCTTTGATTTCGAGGTCTATAAATATGAGATTGCTCTTCATAGTGAGGACACAGAAATTATCAAGAAGCTCAAACTATAGCAATATTTCCTCACGAAGAACACAAATCTGAAGAATATTTCTAAGTGTTCATCCCATTGTTCTTAACATTGAAATCTCATCCTCTAGCTTTAGGCTACATAAACACTAGGATAGATTTCCAGTTGGAACAACAAAAAATCTTTACCCAAACCCAAAAGTTAGGTTAAGTTTGTTTAGCAAGATTTCAGACTAGGGTTTCTAGTTCTGATTTCTGGGATCGGTTGAGTGAGAACTCTCTAAACATTTGTTGGTTGTACTGTGCAGGACTAACACAATAAACTAAGTCCAGTTGGTTAAGTTGGTGCCCCTTGTGATAGGGAAGAGTGGACGTAGGACTGGTTGTCCGAACCACTATAAATCTTGTGTGCATTTATCTGCTCTTAACTGCTTTTACACTATCGCATTACGACTTTGCTTAAAATTGCATACATATTACGAAAGTTAGGATCGGTTTTGCATCAAGCAAAATCGATCCGATCGGTTTTGACCGATTTAGTCGGTGATTAAAAACAGACTTGAGAATCTAATTTGTTAAAACTGGTTTTTCACACGGGTTAAAACTAGCTTCCGCACATCACTTAAACTGATAGACACCGAACTGATCTGCCATCAGGCGATCATTAAGTTGGATATCAATCCAAACTGATTCACTCACACTCTTATCGAACAACCCGCCATCACACCGATCTCAAGCATTTAAAAGTTTTCGAAGTCTATTCACCCTCCTCTCAGACTTACGCCCTCAAACCCGTTAAAGGGACCTACAAGTTGGTATCGAGCAAAGGTTCTATGGACCACTGGCTTTGAGTATCATCGGTTCTTGAGGAAGAACCATTGTGGTCACTTGAACAGATCTTGAAAAACCGTTTTTTTTTAAACTTCTCCTGTTTTCAAAACTCACAAAGCATGGATAATACGTCCGGAATGTATCATGATCTACCCAAGTTTGGTATTGATGAGTATGCAGATTGGGTCATACTCATGAGCAATCACCTGGGAGCTATAAGCAGCAGAATGATGGAAGTTCTTGAGCAAGGACCAATCATTATCTACCACTACAATCCAGCTGAAGGAGGTGATCCATAATTTCCAGTTGGATCCAGAATCAGAAAGAGTGTTGGGATATTTTAGTTTTGATAATTTATGCCAAAACATTATTAACTTGTGTTATTCAAGCTAATTTACAGATAACAAGTTAAGGGGGAACGAAAAGAACAAATTAAGGGGAACTCAATAAATCGGAAGAAGAAGAAGATCGAGATCGGGCGAGGTCATAGATGAGAATGATCGAGATCGGATGAGTAAGATGAGTTCGAGTCAACTCATGAAATTGCAAAATCGGAAGTGAAGAAAAGCTAAAGCCAAAGAAATCGGAAGAGAAGGTTGCGATCGGAAGATGAAGCGGATGAGATCGATCAAGATCGGGCGTGATCGAGATCGATATGAAGATGAAGCGATTTAGATCGATCAAGATCGACGGATCGAGATCGACATGATAACCTCGACACGCTAACCCGATGTAATCGACTGATGCTATCCTCGAGATGTGAATCGAAGATATGTTGATCCGATCGGTCGAAATGATCGCACCGCAAGAAGAAATAAGATAGCTTGAAATATGTGACCGAGGGTCGATGTGTACGAATTTAGAGAACCCGAACTCAAGAAGCCTCGAGTGTCAAGATGCCTAATCGCATAAGGTCCGCTTAAGAGAAGTCAGCTGAATCAAGAACCTGAGACTCAGTAAAGTTACTGAAGAACCTAAAGGCTCGGATAACACGAGGCTCGGATAACTCAGATAACCCGAAGGTTCGTACAAACGAATAACCAAGGCTCGGATAGAATCAAGATCCCGAGACTCGGAAGATCCCAAGAATATATAACAGAGACTCGTAAGAAATCAAGAATATAAATTAAGTTAGATTCAGCTGACGTGGACCAATAAGAGGAAGACGACAAGCCTGAAAAAGCTACAAAAAGCCACAGAGTAGTATGGATTTAAATGTGATTCTCTCCAACGGTAACATTCAAATCCACACTATAAATACAAGTTATTCCTTCATTATCATGTGTGGATATATGTGGAAGAGTGTGGTGAATATATCAAACGATGCTACAGAGCTAAGAAGATATGGGTTCCAGCAGTTCCCAGCCAAGGTCGTGTGCCAGATGATGCGAGTCCCCGAAATACGGCCCGATCAGAGTACCTGCTTAAGGCATTCAACAGAATTGTGCTCCCAATCCTATATACTCAAGCATTCCCACCATAGAACACAGAGCTAGAAATACACGCATATATTCAAGAGTGTTCTACCCTAGATCTAAGCACAAATGCTATATCCTAAGCTTATAGAGATTTTTCCATCCTTAGCATTGAGGCTAAACAAATGTAAGGGAAAATCTCAACCTAGTTGGAAACCAAACAAACCTTACCCAAATCAGTTTGATAGGATAAGTTTGTAGGTGAGTGTGAACTCGGTAAACATCTATCGGCAATCCCGTGAGGGAGATAAGTCCCGCTTGAGTGTGAACTCGGTAATCATCTATTGGCAATCCTGTAAGGGAGATAAGTCCCGCTTGAGTGCGAACTCGGTAAATATCTCGGCCATCCCGTGAGGGGTATAAGTCCCGCATGTTAAGTTCGGTTAAGGTGCCGCTGTGTTAAGGGAAGAGTGAATGTAGGACGGGTTTCGTCCGAACCACTATAAAATATCGTGTGTTCTTTACTGCTTTATGTTCATACTTGTCATATGCATTCGATTACAAGCAAAACAACACACATCTTTCTTAAAAGCGAAAAATTTGGTATCACCATTCCCTCACCCCTGTTTTATATGCATCGCACGAAATGATCCGCTTCCGCACGAGCAAAATTGGTTTTTAGAATTGGGACCTCACAGTGGTATCAGAGCGGGTTGTTCAACAGATCACTATTTTCAAAGCTATCGCCTGAACTGATCTAATGTTTAAAACAAAAACCCGATCTCTGTAAATGCATATATTTTCAAATGTTTTGGCGTCATTATCAAAAAGGGGGAAATTGTTGGGATATTTTAGTTTTGATAATTTATGCCAAAACATTATTAACTTGTGTTATTCAAGCTAATTTACAGATAACAAGTTAAGGGGGAACGAAAGAACAAATTAAGGGGGAACTCACGAAATCAGAAGAAGAAGATCGAGATCAGACGAGGCTGCAGATGAGAATGATCGAGATCAGATGAGTAAGATGAGTTCCGGAGTCAACTGATGAGCTGTGCAAAATCAGAAGTGAAGAAAAGCTAAAGCCAGCAAATCAGAAGAGAAGGTTGCAGATCAGAAGATGAGCAGATGAGACTGATCAAGATCAGACGTGATCGAGATCAGATATGAAGATGAGCAGACGAGACTGATCAAGATCAGACGTGATCGAGATCAGATATGATAAACCTGATATGCTAACCTGATGTACTGACCTGATGCTATCCTGAGATGCTGAACTGAAGATATGTTGATCTGATCAGTCGAGCTGATCAGATCAGGCAAGAAGAAATCAGATAGCCTGAGTCAATGTGACCTGAGGGTCAGGATGTCTGAATTTAGAGAACTGAACTCAGTAAGCCTGAGTGTCAGTATGCCTAATCAGACAAGGTCCGCTTAAGAGAAGTCAGCTGAATCAAGAACCTGAGACTCAGTAAAGTTACTGAAGAACCTGAAGGCTCAGATAACCTGAAGGCTCAGATAACTCAGATAACCTGAAGGTTCAGACAGCTCAGATAACCTGAAGGCTCAGATAGAACTGAAGATCCTGAGACTCAGAAGATCCTGAAGAATATAGCCGTTAGAGACTCAGAAGAAACTGAAGAATATAGCCGTTAGATTCAGCTGACGTGGACCAATAAGAGGAAGACGACAAGCCTGAAAAAGCTACAAAAAGCCACAGAGTAGTATGGATTTAAATGTGATTCTCTCCAACGGTAACATTCAAATCCACACTATAAATACAAGTTATTCCTTCATTATCATGTGTGGATATATGTGGAAGAGTGTGGTGAATATATCAAACGATGCTACAGAGCTAAGAAGATATGGGTTCCAGCAGTTCCCAGCCAAGGTCGTGTGCCAGATGATGCGAGTCCTGAAATATGGCCTGATCGTAGCACGGCTAAGGCATTCAATAGGAATTGTGCTCCCAATCCTATATACTCAAGCATTCCCACCATAGAACACAGAGCTAGAAATACACGCATATATTCAAGAGTGTTCTACCCTAGATCTAAGCACAAATGCTATATCCTAAGCTTATAGAGATTTTTCCATCCTTAGCATTGAGGCTAAACAAATGTAAGGGAAAATCTCAACCTAGTTGGAAACCAAACAAACCTTACCCAAATCAGTTTGATAGGATAAGTTTGTAGGTGAGTGTGAACTCGGTAAACATCTATCGGCAATCCCGTGAGGGAGATAAGTCCCGCTTGAGTGTGAACTCGGTAAACATCTATCGGCAATCTCGTAAGGGAGATAAGTCCCGCTTGAGTGCGAACTCGGTAAACATCTCGCCATCCCGTGAGGGGGTATAAGTCCCGCAGAGTTAAGTTCGGTTAAGGTGCCCCCCATGTTAAGGGAAGAGTGGATGTAGGGCGGGTTTCATCCAAAACCACTATAAAATATCGTGTGTTCTTTACTGCTTTATGTTCATACTTGTCATATGCATTCGATTACAAGCAAAACAACACACATCGTTCTTAAAAGCGAAAAATTTGGTATCACCATTCCCTCACCCCTATTTTATATGCATCATCGCGAAAATGATCCGTCAACGCGACGCCATTGGTTTTCAAAATCGGGACCTCACAGTGGTATTAGAGCGGGTTGTTCAACAGATCACTATTTTCAAAGTGATCGCCTGAACTGATCTAATGTATAAAACAAAAACCCGATCTCTGTAAATGCATATATTTTCAAATATTTTGGCGTCATTATCAAAAAAAGAAATTGTTTAGGATATTTTAGTTTTGATAATTTATGCCAAAACATTATTAACTTGTGTTATTCAAGCTAATTTACAGATAACAAGTTAAGGGGGAACGAAAGAACAAATAAAGGGGGAACTCACGAAATTAGAAGAAGAAGATCGAGATAAGACGAGGTTGTAGATGAGAATGATCGAGATCAGATGAGTAAGATGAGTTCCGGAGTCAACTGATGAGCTGTGCAAAATCAGAAGTGAAGAAAAAGCTAAAGCCAAAGAAATCAAGAGAAAAGGTTGCGGATCGAAGATGATGAGCAGATGAGACCGATCAAGATCGACGTGATCGAGATCAGATATGATAATGGACGATATGATCAAGATTAGACATGATCGTCGGATATGATAACGATATGCTATGCTATCCCAGATGTTGAATTTTAGAAGATATCCGATCGTCGAGCCGATCAGATCGTGCAAGAAGAAATCGAGATAGCTTTGAGTCAATGTGACTGAGGGTCGATGTCTCGGATTCAGAGAACGAACTCGAAGAAGCTCGAGTGTCGTTATGCTCGATCGCATAAAGTCCGCCGCAAGAGAAGTCTCACAATCAAGAACTCGAGACTCAAGAAAGTTCTTGAACAACCTCAAGGCTCGATAACTAACTCGGATAACTTCGGATAACTCCGAAGGTTCGGATAACTCGAGATAACTCAAGGCTCGAGATAGAATCAAGATCCCGAGACTCGGAAGATCCTCAAGAATATAGCCGTTAGAGACTCGGAAGAAATCAAGAATATAGTCGTTAGATTCAAATTGGCGTGGACCAATAAGAAGAAGACGACAAGCCTGAAAAAGCTGCAAAAAGCCACAGAGTAGTATGGATTTGAATGTGATTCTCTCCAACGGTAACATTCAAATCCACACTATAAATACAAGTTCTTCCTTCATTATCATGTGTGGATGTATGTGGAAGAGTGTGGAGAATGTAGCAAACGATGCTACAGAGCTAAGAAGATATGGGTTCCAAAGCGGTTCCCAACAAGGTCGTGTGCCGATGATCGCGAGTCCCGAAATATGGCTTTGATCGTAAGACGCTAAGGCATTCAACAGAATTGTGCTCCCAATCCTATATACTCAAGCATTCCCACCATAGAACACAGAGCTAGAAATACACGCATATATTCAAGAGTGTTCTACCCTAGATCTAATCACAAATGCTATATCCTAAGCTTTGAGAGATTTTCCCATCCATAGCATTGAGGCAAAACAAATGTAAGGAAAAATCTCAACCTAGTTGGAAACCAAACAAACCTTACCCAAATCAGTTTGATAGGATAAGTTTGTAGGTGAGTGTGAACTCGGTAAACATCTATCGGCAATCCCGTGAGGGAGATAAGTCCTGCTTGAGTATGAACTCGGTAAACATCTATCGGTAATCCCGTAAGGGAGATAAGTCCCACTTGAGTGCGAACTCGGTAAACATCTCGGCCATCCGGTGAGGGGTATAAGTCCCGCAGGTTAAGTTCGGTTAAGGTGCCCCTGTGTTAAGGGAAGAGTGGATGTAGGACGGGTTTTGTCCGAACCACTATAAAATATCGTGTGTTCTTTACTGCTTTATGTTCATACTTGTCATATGCATTCGATTACAAGCAAAATAACACACATCGTTCTTAAAAGCGAAAAATTTGGTATCACCATTCTCTCACCCCTGTTTTATATGCATCGCACGAAATGATCCGCTTCCGCACGCGCAAAATTTGTTTTCAAAATTGGGACCTCACAAAGAGTCCTGCTCTGATGGATGCTGAGGAAAGGAAATTGTCCAATCTGGATACTATGGCCAGACACATCATCATGAAGACGATGGATAAGATCACAAGAGAGAAGATCAAATATCTCAAGACTACAAAGGAGATGTGGGATACACTTGCTGAAATGTGCGAAGGAAATGACTTGATTAAAGACAGCAGATTGCAAGCCGAACTAGTAAAGTTTGAGAAACTTAAGATGCTGCCAAATGAAACCATAAATCAGCTCGATGGAAGAATCACCATGTCTATCAACAAGCTACGGGAACTGGGACGAGAAATGTCAGACAAAGACATCAATTACAAGATCTTGAGATCTCTGACAAAGAAGTGGGATATGAAAGTTACAATAATAAAGGATTGTCAAGATATTGCGAAGATGAAGTCAAGCAACCTGTTTCTGAGCCTTAAACCCCATGAGTTCGATCTGATTGAAAGAGGACAAGAAGAAGATGATGAGTCGCCTGCCGAAGTCACTCCTGCCACATCAAAAGTTGTTGCATTCAAAGCAACCGGCAGCAACTCAAAGTCTACTGAACCTGTTGGAAATATCATAAGTCAGACGGAACAGATTGCTTTGCTGACCAGAAAACTTGAAAGATCCAACATTCAACTGGGTAAATATCAAAGATTCTACAGAGATTATCAGAACAGCAGAGGAAGAGATAGGAAGCCAACTGACAAATCACAAGAAAGAACCAGATCTGATGACCGAAGAGATGATCATTGGGAGGATCGCAGAGAAGATAAGAAAAGAGATGATCGATCTGACGAAAGGAGAGACAACAGATCAGAGAGATAATTTTAGACTACAGGCAAACAGGAAAATCACCTGACAGATTCTACAGACGGAATGACTCACCTGACAGAAGAAGTTCTGTGGAACGTGGAACGTGTTTCAACTGTCAGAAACCAGGTCATTACAGTTGTTGGAATCGATGTTTTTACCTCAATTTATTTGTACACGTCAGAGGGACACGTGTATCGATAAATTATTAAAATAACCACGTCTGATGGAGGGGTGTTCGCCTTGATAATGATTGCCAACCGTACAAGTATGCTCGTCCTGCCAACCATACAAGTATGCTCACCTTGCCAGCCGTACAAGCGTGCTCGCCAAGTCTGGCGAGCATTATATTCATTCTTGTATGCTCGTTAAGGACAATGTTCCTGTACCAACGACATGGTCAAAGGGGCGAGCAGAGAAATCGGTCGGGCAAAAGTTGATACAAAGGGCATATGACATAAAAACCAAGTCACTAACTGAACCATCTGGACGACAAGGAGAATGTTTTATAAGCAGGTAAATCCAAAGGTCAACCAGGGAGACGAAGTTGAAAACGTGGCAGCATCACATGAGTTCTCGTAAGACACAAAATCTCCAGCTCATGCTTGCCAAACCAGCGCATGCTTGTCAAAGTACTATAAGTAGAATGAAAAAGAGCAAAAAGAAGGTTCAGAAACATTCCCAAGTACTCACACATATTCTCCAAATCACCATCTTTCATATAAGGAAGTTTTCACCACGAGTAGTATTGTGTACTGTATACTTGAACCTCGCAATATAAGATCCCTGGCTTGGAATGCCCCCAGAGTAGTCATTTATTGATGAACTGGGTCAACAATTTCTTGTTATTTACTGTAATATTGTACACGTACTTATTTTGTTTGTGAGTTGTTTTAAAATTAACCACATAGTATTCTCATTAAAAAATAACTTGCAACAATTGGCGCTAGAAGGAGGGTAGAAAAAACCAGCCCATACACAATCCTAAAAAACCGAGGCAGAAAAAAGAAATATGATGCCTCAATCTAGGAATACTCAGATGGAGAGGTCGGGACTGAGCCAATCTCACGCCCAAAAAGAGGCGGGAAGTCAGTCGGATGGAGAACAACCCCAAGCTTCCAGGTAATCAGCGTTTGAACGTTTGAGAATATTAGCAAAAGAACGTATTGGCGTGCATAGACGTCGAGATCCTGGAAAGAAATATCATGCAAACACAGTGACCCTAGTGGAACATTATGATCGTCCACTGCATAAATGACCTCAAGATTCCCAAGTGGAACATCATGATCGTCCACATCATGAATGGCCTCGTGATCCTGAAAAGTCAGTCGAAATTAGATTATCTATTCATCATCGAATGGGTAATTGGGAATCAATACAGAAAGGGGGACTGTCCCATCCGGAGCATGACCGACCAGGTCCTCAAGATGGAATCCAACCTCGTTCCGGGTCAGTCAGCTCCGCAAAGCTGGCGGAGATGCAAAAGGCAATAGAGAGTTTGCAGGCCGATCTTGCAGCTACTAAAGGGATCCCTCGAGCGAGCGCAATCCCATGCTCGCCGCTCGCCCCAGCTATCATGTCAGCAGAAATACAAGAAAAGGTGGCAAAGAATCGCCACCCATACCAATGTTCGATGCGGAGTCGGATCCTTATGTTCACCTTAGTAAATATTCAGATTATATGATCGCGATGGGTGCCACTAACGCAACTCAGTGCGGTCTTTTCCCATGACCTTGGGTGACCGGGCACACAGGTGGTTTTCAACTTTGCCCGCTGCATCCATCATGTCCTTCACACAGCTGGGACAAAAATTTCAATCCCACTTTTCATCCGTGTGTGCTCGCCCAGCACCAAAACAAAGGTTGGCACATTTCTCCCAACTAAAGGGTGAATCAAATCGAGCATATATTGAAAGATTTGACAAATGTTTATATGATGGAGCCCAGTTGAAGAGGGCGCTAAAATCCTCACGGTGTTGGGGGACTTGACCCTAAATACGGATATGTGGAAAGCCATGCATCAAGATTGGCCGAACACATATGCCGAATTTTGAGAGCGAGCATCCAAGATTATATCTATGCAGGATCTGCTTGCCCAATCACGGTTAGGCCAAGAAGTAGCAACAAAAAGAGTCGTTGGTAAAAAAGTAATGAATGAGGGGGGGTATAAACCCCCAGGATCTTTTAAACCTTTTGAAGAAGGAGCAGAAGCGCATGCACTACGAAGTCTTCTAGGCATTTCAGTAGAGACAATATTTAATCAAATTAAGGACCGGGACATGTTGGATAAGCCACGAAGAATAGTAAGAGATAAAAATCGGCTTAATGCTTCCAAGTTTTGTAATTATCATGGGTACATCGGACATAATACCGATGAATGTCGCAATTTACTTCGTCAACTTTGGAAGTTATATGAAGAGAATCGTCTTACTCAGTTCCTCAAAAAGCTGGTGAATAGAGACTCCTGAACTGAAAAATCGGGTGATCGTAGGGGTAAGCGTTAGACAGAAGAAGTATCTGATAGTGATCCTGAGGAATCCCGCAAGAAGTTGGAATTACCCAAGAAAGGAGCCCCTACCATGAGCAGAGGTCGAGAGAGTCAATAAATCAACATGATTCGCCCAGACCATGGGCCAGTGGGTGGATGCTATCAGGCACCGACGTTATCAAACAGGCGGAAGAAGATGGAAATGCGTGCCATGCAAAGCATACATCAGGTGAACGTGGCGAGCACCTCAGCGAGCACACCACTCTCTCACCAAATTTTGTTTTCAGAAGACGACCTTGATGGTATCATCACCCCTCACAATGATTCGCTGACGATAAGTGCCCGACTCCTCAGGTTGAAAGTGCATCGACTCCTTGTAGATACCGGGGCATATGAGAACATTTTGTTCGTCAACACTCTACATTAGATGGAGAAACAAATGGGTGATCTAAGTAGTTATATCAAGCCCTGTGATCACACCATAATGGGTTTCAGGGAATCTATAACCCGACCATATGGAATGATTAGGCTAGGAGTTGAGTTAGAGTCAACTAGTAATCCAGAGATTCGACGAACTAGAATGTTAGACTTTGTAATCGTCGATGCTCCGTCTACTTATAACAGGTTTTTAGGTCGCCCATTTATTCAGGAATTCAAAGCTGCCTGTTCGACTTATTACTATTGTGTTAAGTTTCCAACCCAAGAAGGGACGGATAGCGTAAAAGGCGACCAAAAAAAAGCTCGAGATTGTTTGCTGTCATGCGTGCCAGAAAAGCAAAATATCGTTAACATGATGGAGCAACCATGGGAGACTGGAGAATCAAGCCAACAGGCGAACATGTTACCGAGGACGCTTATACCTTCTCTATCGAGCATATCTCCACGGGCGAACACAGAACCCGGAATGATTACTCATGTTCCAGATCTAATGAATATTGATCCACCAAACGAGCTACCGGACTTAGAACCTCGTATAGGTTTTGATCCTATGGAGGTAGATGACGAGCACCGGGATCGAAGATCCTCGATGGAAGCAAAAAAAGAGGTGAGCAACGCCTGTTGAACAATTGGAATCTGTCAATATCGACCCGATCAAACCAGAATTATAAGTATTCATTGGTTCAGAATTACCGGAACCATTCCGAACAGAAATGATCGCGTATCTTCGAGCAAATTTGGATGTGTTCGCTTGGTCACATGAGGACATGGTCGACATTGATCCTAAACATGCATGTCACTCTCTTAACCTTGACCCAACACAAATTCCAATAATCTAGAAGCGGAGAAAATTCAGTCCGGAGAAGTATGCAGCTATGGATATTGAAATTAAGAAATTGCTCGATAATAAATTGATTTGAGAAGTAAAGTGCCCAAGATGACTTGCTAACCCCATGCTCGTCCGCAAATCTAACGGAGCTTGGAGGTTATGCATAGATTTCACTCACTTAAACAAAGCATGCCCGAAAGACAATTTTCCGATGCCACATATCGATTATTTGATCGATAACACAGCAGGACATGAGCTCATGACCTTCATGGATGCATTTTCTGGGTATCACCAAATACCCATGCATCCAGACGATCAAAAGAATACGGCTTTCTGCAGCGAAAAGAATATGTATTGTTGGCAACACATGCCGTTCGGATTAAAGAATGCTGGAGCAACGTATCAACGTTTGGTGAACAAGATGTTCGACGAACACATAGGTTGAACAATTGAGGTGTACATTGATGACATTGTGGTAAAAAATGAGCATAAAGAAGACCACATTACCCACCTGGCACAGACGTTTGATATTCTCAGGGAGTATAACATGAAGTTAAATCCGAAGAAATGCAGTTTTGGGGTTCATTCGGGAAAATTCCTAGGACATATGGTCAGTCAACGGGGGATTGAAGCGAACCCATCAAAGATTCAAGCTATGCTCGACATGCAGGCCCCCAGAAGTGTGAAAGAAGTTCAAAAATTAACTGGACGTTTGGCTTCTGTAAACCGGTTTATATCACGAACTGGAGATAAATGCAAACCTTTCTTTGACGCATTAAAGAAAGGGAGATTCCAGTGGACAGAGCATTGCCAAAATGCATTTGAGTCATTAAAGCAATACCTTGCGGATGCTCAAACATTATCTAAGCCTGTTCCAGGCGAACAACTTTATTTGTATCGTGCCGCGTCAGAGCATGCAATTAGCGATGTGCTCATTCTAGCAGAGGGGGCAACACATTTGCCTATTTATTATGTAAGTCAGGTACTCAAAGAAGCCAAGCTCCGGTACCCTCCATTGGAAAAACTCGTGTATGCCCTCGTTATGAGTGTCCAAAAACTGCGACCATACTTTTTCGATCACTCAGTCGAGGTGCTAACCACATTCCTATTACGACAAGTTCTCCACCAACCAGACACTGCGGGCAGGTTACTCAAGTGGGCGGTGGAGTTAGGCCAATTTGGCATTACTTTTGCCCCACGAACAACAATGAAGGGCCAGGTTATGGCCGATTTCATGGTTGAATTGACATATCTGCAAATACCCAAAAGAGGTGTTGACCAACCATGGCACATGTATGTAGACGGTTCATCAACAAGTTTAAGAGCCGGATCTGGCGTGGTTCTCATCAGCCCAACTCGACAAACTTTCACGACAGCCATCCGTTTTGATTTCCCAGCCACAAATAATGAAGCCGAGTACGAAGCTTTGATTGCTGGATTACACATGGCTATGACAATGGGAATTCAGAGGCTGATGATTTATAGCGATTCCCAAATAATCGTATACCAAGTATTATGTGAGTACGAAGCCCGAGACGAACATATGGCACAATATCAGCAACTAGCAAAGGAGCTGCTTGAGCAATTCGAACAAGTTTACATAGAACAATTACCGCGATTGGATAATTCATTTGCTGATGCCTTGGCACGATTGGCAACAGCAGAAGGAGTGACGGACATGATGGACATTGTGGTCGTCACGACTTGTTCGCCATCAATTCCCAGAGTTGTGGTCGCCCATGTGACAGGCGAACAAGAAACCTGGATGACTCCAATTTTAAGCTACTTACAAAAAGGGTTTCTCCCTGAAAATAAAGCACAAGCTACTCGTCTTAGATTACAAGCTGCTCGATATACTATCCTAGACGGGCATTTGTACAAAAGAAGTTTCTCTCTTCCATTATTGAAATGTATTACTCCTGAAGAGGGTCATGTGATTCTGGAACAGATTCATGATGGGGTATGTGGAAACCATACAGGTGGACTTGTCCTGGCATATAAAATTGTCAGACAAGGTTACTATTGGCCTACTCTCAAGAAAGATTCGCTCGCGTATGCCCGTGCATGCCATAAGTGTCAGGTATACGCCCCACTTATCCATAGCCCACCCGAAGAACTAGTGTCTGTTTACAGCCCATGGCCATTTGCTAAATGGGGAATCGATTTGATTGGCCCATTTCCTACTGGCACATTGGGAGTAAAATATGTCGTGGTTGCCGTTGATTACTACACTAAATGGGCGGAAGCTGAAGCCATTGTTAAAGCCACCGAACAAAGAATGTGGAATTTTGTTTGGAAAAATATCATTTGTCGTTTTAGGCTTCCCCACTATTGGTAATGATAAATGGCAAATAGTTCGATGGAAGTGAATTCGGCGGCAATTGTGCTCGTTGGGGTATAAAAAAGCATTACTCTACTCCGTGATACCCCAAATAAAGCGGACAAGTTGAAGTTTGTCGATAAAATTATCAAGCATACCCTTCAAGGCTAAACTTGATAATTCCAAGGGGGGAGAATGGGCTGAAGAGTTACCAGAAATATTATGGGCATATCGTACTACTTTCAGAACATCAACTGCGGAAACCCCGTTTGCCCTGACATTTGGTACGAAAAGTCATTAAACCGCGGCGTAAAAATTCTGAGCCATCGGACAATGAGTTTTGGAGAGCACATTAACGACCAGGCGCTCACCCTAAGTGCAGATCTGTTGGAAGAGAGAAGGATGGAGGCCGATTTCAGGAACGCTATGTATAAAAAAGATCAAAAAAGTTCTACAACTCCAAAATCCGAACACGCAGGTTCAACGTAGGCGAGCTGGTTCTAAGACGAGCAATGGGGGTACCAAGTGGTGTGTTCGGCCGAGTATGGGAAGGTCCATTCAGAGTAACATAACGTTTATTAAATGGGGCATATGATTTGGAAGACTTGAATGGAGTTCCGTTGTCCTATTCGTGGAATGCGTCAAATCTGAAAAAGGTATTATCAGTAACGGCGAGCACAACTGATAGTCAGAGGTCAAAACGCTAACTAGTGGGTTCTAAAAAAAACACCGAGCATAATCAACCATTCGACTAAGACGAGCAAGACAAACACGAAGGACGAACACACAGTGTCTGACACAAATTTCGGAATCTTTTAGAAGGAGTTTTGGTCAGCATTATTAAAAGATAGAAGATACGTGTCAAAACAAGATGAGAAGTGGTGGCAACCAAAAGAAGTACGTGTCAATCCTTGAATAAGAACTGGCAAAGACAAGGAGAGATGTCAAAATGAGGATTTTAAAGCAAGAAGGCCAACACCAACTAGATATGCCAGCACTTGTTTGGGATAGTAGTATAAATAAGCATATTGATAGTTGAAGAAGGGGGAAGAAAATGATAGAAAAAAGGAAAAAAGGAAAAAAATACTGCAAACATATTAGAAGAAAATTTAGTTATCTGGAGATAGTTGGTTTGGTATGCCTCCAGATGAAATTTTGACACTCGATTCAGCAATCATTTTGCTGACTCAATCATGTGTCCTGGCGCTTGCTCTAGTACGAGCTTTATACCCCGTATCGCAGTCACGGAGGAAAAGACTTTCCCTTTGATTTGGGAAAGCAAATCCAAATCGGGAGAAGTATTTTCTTCTAAATAGGGTATTGTCACTCTGAGCACAGGTTGGTGCTCATTACGGACTCAAGATGTTCGGCAGAGTCATGGTTGCCACTCCACCTTATCCACTGCTTATGCAGTAGTAAATCACTAGTCCCCTACGCATCCCAAAAATCTCCTCCGTGGGGGTGGGATGTCGCGGGCGTCGACGAAAATGACGCCACGGAAAGCTAATGCTCAGGCATCCTTCAAGGGGATGGAATGGTGCGAAAGAGGCTTTTTGCCCATGCTGATATAGGCGGCGAGGCGTGCTGCTCGCCATATGCTCATCATGCAACATGATTCGCATAATCACAACTTGTCCGGGAGGGCAAACACCGATCTTCTTCTTTGCGCCGAGCATATTACTTGAAGAAGAGTAGACAGGCTGATCCGCCTCATACTTGTCAACATTAATTCCACGGACGAGATGAGGTTAGCTCATGTCTATTTCAAGAAGAGGTTTTGAATCTAGCAAAACGACAGTCTGATGTCTATAGTTATGTGTAATAGAAACAGTCTTCTCCAAATGTAAAAGATGTAATAGAATAGCAACGTGTTGCAAAGCATTTTTGTTTGTTAAGTTTTTCTAGTTAAAGCCTATCAATGGTCGCACCTAAGCTGGATGACCCGAACAAAGACGAATGAGCAGAAGTTTATGTTCACCATACGAAATAATTCGTACTTACAGATACCCGCAACAAAGCGAGTGATGGGTACGGGGTCACAACTAAATAAGACTACCCGAGTAGAATAGTGATCGCAGCAAACATAAGACGATCACAAAAGAAAGAGGGGGGGTTGCACATAAGTTAACCCATCTGGTTGCAGCAAAATAAGACGACCAATCCAATCGCAACTAAATAAGACTATTGAAAAACCAAAGAAGTCAGGTTGAAACATAGGCACATATCATGTTCGAACTTCAGAAGACAAATGGCATAAAAAAGGAAACAAAACAAACATCATCCATTCATCAGCAAAATCAGCCATCCACAATCAAATCAAAGGGAACTATTCAACAGCAAAACCAACGGAAACACAACAAATTGTTCAAAAAAGGTATAAAAATTTATACATGTAAAAACTCAAGGGAAAAATTCATTGTTTGGGGTCGGAGGAAGTGACTGATTGAGCACCCCTTGCATCGTCTGCTCGGTTCCTTCAGGAGCATCTCCCTCGATATCATTTTGAACAGTAGGTTCCTCGATAGGTGCACGCTGTTCGGCATCAGACGGACCATCTTGCTCGTCCTGCACCTGATCAACTCCATGCTCGGCTTGACGAGGTTGAGCGGGGGATCCTTCAACATCATCATCCGGACCATCTTCTTCATCCAGTATTGGGTCATCAATTTCGATCCCATCAGGAAGATTGGAGAAATCACACAGATCACTCAAATCAGATATTGGAAGGTTGCGATCCGGGGGGTTATCGAGCAGGTACTTCTCGAGATGGGCTATGAGCGGGGTAATCTGGTCAGCAGTAAGTGTTTGTCTAGCAGAACGGATGACATTTGCAAAGGCACATATGTAGGAGAAATTGGACATGGAATCAACATACTCTTCAGTGTGCAGTTTTGAACTTTCAAGACCCAGACGAGTGTTGGTATCTTCAGCGCTGAGGAGTTATTGGGCGAGCAGAGTTTTCTCGCACTCTACGGCCTTGATACCTGTTTTAAGTTTTTGGAGCTCAACGTTCAGCTCGTCCTGAATTTTCTTAATGCCAGCCACCTCTTCCCGATTACAGTGCAGCTCCTCCCGAGCAAGGCGTAGCTCTTCTCTGGCCTGGTGAACATCTTCCCGAGCTAGGCGAGCATCTTCTTGAGCTTTACGAGTCTCTGCTTGGGCTGAGGATACTTGTTCTTGAACCAACTTCAGTTCATCTTGGGCTCTGGTCAGCTCGTTCACCTTCTCTTGGAAACTACTGATAAGAGTCACATATTTGGCCTGAAGTTGGGCGGACTCGGTGTAAGCTTTTTCAAGAAGAACCAAAGATTGGCCATGGTGCACTAGGCCAAGCCGCATGGTTTCCAAAGTCATTGGACCCTTGGTGGCCTCTTCGAGCTCAGTAGTTCATGCTCGAATGGGAGTCTCACACGCTTTCTGGACGTGCTCGGGAAGGCCAGGAATGTTGTGGACAGTAGGGGAGCAATAATAGTTTTTCAACTCTGGCATCAGAGGAGACAATCTGTTCAACCTGCATGTTATAAAAACAAATATATATGATTAAGCGACCAAATTAGATGGAGCAAAGAGACACTCCAACAAGCGAGCAAACGTACCTGTTCACCCGAGCAGGGTCCCATCCCATGAACGACTTGTCCTCGGGAGAACGGAGCTGGGAACTTAAAGGAGTCAAGGTCCGGGGTCCTGCAGGGGGTGGAGTAGATGTACCTGTATAATCCCAACAGTACCGACCTCCATTTTGACAATATGTGTGATCGGACCGACCACAGAGGCAGTTATTCTGGTCATTTCAGTAGTAGGGGTCGCCTCATTAACATCGGTGCTCGATGGAGTAATCGGATTTTGATCGACAGGTAGCCCTTTGGATCTCTTTGGTGAGGGAGCCTGGTCATTCGATCCCTGCTCGATAGGACGAGTAGTCCTTTTCTACCGACTCGACTCGCTCAGTCCGGGCACGGTAGGTCGGCTCGCCTTTCTCAGTCTGCTCGCCTCCCCTCCGTTTGCTTGTTGAGCATCTCTCTCAACCTAGATCTGAGCTAGCTCTTGGGGTCTCTTGGTTCGAGCCATTTCGGTATGTTCGGTTGTGCTTACAGCAACAATTACAACAGGGAAAGTTGTAGACAGAAGAATTTATAAAAAAAAAAAAAAAAAAACCGGGTACAAAAGGCACAACACATTCGCAAATATAAAAGACAATCCTTACCGGTTGGATTGAGGGCAGCTAAATGGTGAGGGGGCACGTACATTCCTCCTTTCTTCCTTTGGTCAGCAGTGTTCAACGTTTTCACCGAGCGTTCTGAATATGGCTCAAGGTCGATTTGCCAGATACTACTAAAATAACCATCTTTTGTCTCTTTGTCTGTGGCTGCTTGAATTCCTGAGATTGAGGAACAATTAAAAGCAGTTCACTGAGGAGAGTAAAACAACAAAAATACTTACTTCGACAGATTCCAAAATCAGTGGGGATGTCTAAACGGGCATTTGGTTCACATCCTGAAGCAGGACTTTTCCAATCACCCCCGACGAACCAAAACTTCTCTTTCCAATCCGTGATCTTATTAGGCACATCCTCGATGACCTTACATTTTGCATTCGCTTGCATGAACAACCATCCGTGTTCGCCTTTGGGTCGAGACAAATGAACTAATCGAGTAAGTCCTGCTGCTGTTGGATAGTACATAGGTTTTGTTTTGCCGAACAGAGTTAGGAAACTCATAATCATATGCCACCCATTTGGCATCAGCTGTGTAATGGTGATATTCCATTCTACGAGCAAGCGAGTAATAACTAGATGAAGTGGGAATCGAAGACCCGCTTCCATTGTATCTAACTTCACAGCAACACAACCTTCAAGAGGCTGGTCTGCTCGCTCATCGGGACCAGGCGCCCAGAAAAACACATCCCACGGAGTCTCATAATTCCGATACAATTGGCCGAGCATAACATCGATCACACTTGCAATTTTGCTCGCTGGATATTCATGTTCGACCCTTGTCCTGTGAGGTTGTTCTGGCCATTCAAAATCATAGCGAGCACTATACTCGGTATATGTTGAGCTATGAGGAAGACCAACAGGGATATCGAGCACCATATTCTGTTCGCCATCAATTCCTCTGTTCGGCTCATTAGCATTTTCAGTTACTAGGATTTCCTCCCTCATATGATCGTCACCCCTATTTACATCACGATTACCTACAACCTTAGATCCTATTTGGGGTTGGGATAAAGAATCTTCATCCGAATCATCTAAAAAATCGGTGCGGGCTAAATCCCGGTCTAATTCATTGAGGGCATCGTCGGAATTCGACAAAATAATGGTAAATGGTTATCGAATTTACCAGCGGGATCTTGAACCCGAGGCGTTCATCTCCGGCGCATTAGCACCACTACGGGTGATCGGACGGTAAGATGAGGAAGAGGAATTATGATGGTTTGACTCTATTGAAGCGGTAGAACTCGAACGAGAAGTCATAATTTGAATTAAGGGGGGTACGAAGTAATTACCTGGAAGAAATCTTTCGCCGAAATAAGCGTGCTCTTGCCGAAAATTTTAGACGAGACGGAATGTGAAGAAAGAAAGAAGAGAGAATGAAGAGAAAGAAAAAGGGCTGAGGCGGCAAATTGGTTTTTATTTAGGTTTCGGATTTTTGAAAATTCAAAAAAAAGAAGAGGTTTCTGATTGTGCACTAGTCCCGACACCTAACACAGAAGACGAGGCGATACTTACGAATACCCACTCAATATAACCAACAGTCGGGCCCCCATGATGAATACAAAGTGACCCGGCTGGGGGGTATTGTTGGAATCGATGTTTTTACCTCGATTTATTTGTACACGTCAGAGGGACACGTGTATCGATAAATTATTAAAATAACCACGTCCGATGGAGGGGTGTTCGCCTTAATAATGATTGCCAACCATACAAGTATGCTCGTCCTACCAACCATACAAGTATGCTCGCCTTTCCAGCCGTACAAGCGTGCTCGCAAAGTCTGGCGAGCATTATATTCATTATTGTATGCTCGTTAAGGACAATGTTCCTGTACCAACGACATGGTCAAAGGGGCGAGCAGAGAAATCGGTTGGGCAAAAGTTGATACAAAGGGCATATGACATAAAAACTAAGTCACTAACTGAACCATCTGGACGACAAGGAGAATGCTTTATAAGCAGGTAAATCCAAAGGTTAACCAGGGAGACGAAGTTGAAAACGTGGCAGCATCACATGATTTCTCGTAAGACACGAAATCTCCAGCTCATGCTTGCCAAACCAGCACATGCTTGTCAAAGTACTATAAGTAGAATGAAAAAGAGCAAAAAGAAGGTTCAGAAAAATTCCCAAGTACTCACACATATTCTCCAAATCACCATCTTTCATAGAAGGAAGTTTTCACCACGAGTAGTATTTTGTACTGTATACTTGAACCTCACAATATAAGATCCCTGGCTTGGAATGCCCCCAGAGTAGTCATTTATTGATGAACTGGGTCAACAATTTCTTGTTATTTACTGTAATATTGTACACGTACTTATTTTGTTTGTGAGTTATTTTAAAATTAGCCACATAGTATTCTCATTAAAAAATGACTTGCAACAACAGCGCAGACTGCCTGGACCTGACTCCAAAAGAAAGATAAGACAAGCGGAACAGAAGAGAGCAACGATATCGAGACAGGAAAGCCATGGTTACTGATACATCTGGGATCGATGATTCTTATCTGACTTCAGAGGATTCAGGTTACTCATCTGTAGAAGACATCTGCCTGATGAGCAATGCTGATGATTTCTACAACTACGATGATCTGATGTTTTCGTTTGATGATGACATATGTCTTATGGCTAAGGAAGAAGACCAATCTGAGGTATCTTCTAAACCTTATGTGCTTTCTGTTTCCACATCAGTTGTTGTAGGTCCCGAACGGGTTTCGTGAGGGCAGAAGTCTAGAGGGGAGGGGTGAATAGACTTCTGAAAACTTTTCGTGCAAGATCAGGTGTGAAAGCAGGTTGCCTGATCAGAGTGCGGGTGAATCAGTTTGGACTGATATCCAACTAACTGATCGCCTGATGGCAGATCAGTTCGGTGTCTATCAATTTAACTAATTGTGCGGAAGCTAGTTTATACCCGTGTGAAAAACCAGTTTAATCAAATCAGATTCTGATATCTGTTTTCAATCAGCTGACCAAAGAGTCAAACTGATCAGATCAGTTTCTTGATGCAAACTGATCCTAACTCAGAATATGTATGCAATTTTAAGCAAAGTCTTGTGCGATAGTGTAAAGCAGTTAAGAGCAGATAAATGCACATAAGATTTATAGTGGTTCGGACAACCAGTCCTACATCCACTATTCCCTATTACCAACTGGACTTAGTTTATTGTGTTAGTCCAACACATTACAACCAACAGATGTTTTAAGAGTTCTCACTCAACCGATCCCAGAAATCAGAACTAGAAACCCTAGTCTGAAATCTTGCTAAACAAACTTAACCTAACTTTTGGTTTTGGGTAAGATTTGTTGTTGTTCCAACTGGAAATCTATCCTAGTTTTTATGTAGCCTAAATCTAGAGGATGAGATTTCTATGCTAAGAACAATGGGATGAACACTTAGAAAATAATCTTCAAATTTGTGTTCTTCGTGCGGAAATTTTGCTATAGTTTGAGCTTCTTGATAATTTTCGTATCTTCACTATGAAGAGCAATCCCATATTTATAGACCTCGAAATCAAAGAGCCGTTGGAGATCAATTTGAATTTCCGGCTATATTTGGTAGGTTGCAGGATTGATGTGACGTGCTTCAGGAACGACATGGCCGAAAGCGTGAATAGTTGTCCTTTATAGCCGTTTGACTATGCAGCGCCGAATCCCGCATTGCCAGCTCCATTCATACGTGTATTGCTCTCATTGGTTAACAAGTACACTTTTCAGTGTTTGTTCTACCAACTAAAGTTGACATTCTTCTTGTTCAGATCAACAACGTAGAACTGGTGTAACATTAGTTGACACCGTCGTGGTGACCTAATCGATAAAAACGATCATCTACGATACGATAGAGTATTCTGGTGCCAGTTGTCTTAGCTCAACTAGCAGACTCGACTGATGTAGGTCTTCAGGTCTTCTGGTCTTGATCTTCATGTCTTCACCTGATCATCTGACTTGTCTTGTGTTCTGACTCGACTTGTCTTCTGGTCTTCTGACCTCAAACCTTCTCGATCTTGGACCTCCGGGTCTTCCGGTCTTCGATCTTGGACCTCATCCGGGTCTTCGATCTTGGACTGACCTATACATATTGAGTTCCCCCTCAATATGTGACCTATCTGATACATCAGTTGTCTATACATTTCAGCTGGTCATCGTATCCTGATTCTAAATCATCAGTCAGCTAACATGTCTGACCGGTCCTATTACAATCTGTTTTGGAACTTCCATCAAAACTTAATACAAATTTCCCAACAGCTGTGCTGAGCACACCTGCTGGAGAGATTGACCTGCAGCTCTATAGTGAGCAATTGCTTGATGATCTCTCCAATGCAGTAGACACATATACAATAGTGGAAGTGGAGAACGACAAGCTAAGGATTGAGAACACTCAGCTTGTTAAAGAAAATGTTTGTCGAGAAAAATTTATGAACTAAAATCGATTTGAGACTGCTCGAAGATGACCGCAGAATCGAGTTTCGAAAGTCACCTCTTGTCGACGGGGTAAACTGGTTAAGGAACAACTAGCTATTAACAAACATCAAGCTGATGATCTTAAAATCCTACAAGCTAAGTTTGATGAACTCTTCCGACTGCATGAGAGTCTAAAGATATCTGAGGATAGTATACGTAAGAAAATAGAGGTTTTCACGAAATCTTCTAAGACCGTTCAAGATCTGAACAACTATTTTTGTACGTCAACTAACAAGAAGGGAATTGGGTATGAAAACCCTTCTGCATCCTCAAAAGCCCCGTCTGGTTCACTTCAGAAAAGTGTAATCAAACGAGTTTCTGATAAGGATACACGAAAAGCAAAATCTGTATCAGATAAGGGACAAGGATCAGTTGACCAGGCAAGGAAAATGTCTTATCAGAAAGGGAACAAAAATGGACCCCAACTAATCAAGCATCAGCCGAGGAATCAACAGAAGAATCCAGTTCTTCTGAAGAAACCTCAACCTGATCAGCAGATTAGGAATCAGAAAAGACAACCTCTTAAAGGGAAATCTGATCTGAAACCTAACCAGGTCCAGCTGCCTAACAAGCAAGCTAAGGGTAAACTGCTAAGACCGGATATGCCAAAAAAGATATGAATCTTTTAATGGTAGCAGTCGTACCTACCCTTACAATCAGAAACCTAGGGCTGCTGCACCTGAGCCACACTGGATTAAAAGAAAATAGATATCAATGAAAAGGTCCAAGTCTTCTGATTCATCCAAGGCTCACACTAATAATCATACTGACCAGATTGCATATGAAGAGACGTATGATTATGTTGATATGTATGGGAGACAAATCAAGCCCTCTGTTTTCAACAAGGGTGCCAGATTTGTTTGGATCCCGAAAGGTACTTCTAACCCCCAGGACCCAAGTCTACTGGGGTACCTAAATCCTGATCTGATTGCAGGTTCGCGTGGGTTTGGCCAATATAGGAGGTGTACAAGCAACTATCTTGTACATCGATAGTGGATGCTCAAGGCACATGACAGGAAGCAAACATCTCCTTAGCTCTTACACAGAACAAGAAGGCCCACGTGTACTCTTTGGTGATGATAACTTTGGTTTTACCAGAGGATTCAGAACCTTAGAGAATGATGATGTACAGGTTACTGGAGTCTCGTATGTCGAAGGTTTAAAGCACAACCTGTTATCGGTTTCACAATTCCGCGACAATGGATTCAGTGTTGATTTCTCGACTGATCAATGCATTATCAAGAATCGAGCTACTCAACAGATTTTGTTAACTGGTTCTAGGAAAGGAACGATATATACTGCAGATTGGAATAGTTGTCCAAGAAATGCATGCCTGATTGTTAAATGTTCCAAAATCAGCAATTGGCTCTGGCATAAGAGAATGAGCCATCTGAACTTTAAAACTCTTAACAAGATAGCAAGGATGTCTTTGGTTGAGGGTCTTCCGAATGAGGTATTCTCTAAGGATCAGACATGTGTCGCATGCCAGAAGGGAAAACAGATAAAAGCCTCATTCAAGGGAATCCCAGGACCAGCATCCAGCAGAGTATTGCAACTGCTCCATATGGATTTATTTAGACCAGTTACACCAGTTAGTCTCAGCGGACGCAAGTACACCTTGGTGATCGTGGATGATTATTCCAAGTTTACTTGGGTTGTATTCTTATATAAGAAGAATGAGACAACAACGAAGATACCCGAGCTGCTCAAGAAACTATAAAATGAGAAGGGTGTCAGTATTGTAAAGATCAGATCCGATAAAGGTACAGAATTTCTGAACTCTTTTATTACTGACTTTTGCACTAAGTTTGGAATACAACATGAGACATCAGCTGCAAGAACACCACAACAGAATGGAGTAGTAGAACGGAGAAACAGAACACTCAAAGAAGCTGCTCGAACTATGTTAGCTGAATATGCAACTCCAAGCCGTTTCTGGGCAGAAACCATCAACACTGCATGCCATACTCAGAACAGATGTTATCTGACTAAGGCTCACTTCAAAACACCCTATGAACTGTGGAAGGGTAGAAAACCTCGTGTTTCTTACTTCCATATTTTTGGGTGCAAGTGTTTCATACACAACAATGGGAAGAGCCAGTTGAAAACCTTTGAGGCCAAGTCAGATGAGGGTATATTCTTAGGATATTCCTCAACCAGCAAGGCTTTCAGGGTGTAAAACCGGCGAACCCTAGTTGTGGAAGAAACACCACATGTGGTCTTTGATGAAACATCTTTGAACAAGAGAAATCTGGCTCCGAACAAGCAGTACCAGATCAACATGTACCTGATGCACAGAAAATGGATCAGCTAAGTATCAAGGAAAAAGGATCAGATCACGTAACAGTGTATGTTCCAGAACTTGATCTTACTGATTCACCAGGTCAATCAGACCCTAAGGTACGTACAACTGTCAATGAAGAAGTTCGCATACCGAGATAAGAATAACCGAACCATCCGGTTCGGGGAAAACACTGATGTTCCTCGACGACGACATCGAAGACATGATGATTCCAACATCAGCCGAGACTTGTCCATATCAAGTGGATCATATTTCTGCACCACTCCCAATCTCTAGTGATGAACCACTATCAGAAGAGGATGATGTTCTCCAAACTAATGAAAATCAGAAAAGAAGGACCTGGATAACCAGTCATCCAACTGATCTGATCATCGGAGACCCATCTGATAGAGTTAAAACTAGACATCAGATTGGTGAAAGTGCCATGTATTGTTGTTATCTGTCTTTGAAGGAACCAACCGAAATAGAAGAAGCTCTATAGGATGCTAATTGGATTCTAGCCATGCAAGAAGAACTGGAGCAGTTTGAAAGGAATCAGGTTTGGAAACTGGTGGACAGACCAACCCATCAAGATGTGATTGGTACAAAGTGGGTATTCAAGAACAAGAGAGATGAGAATAATGTCATAACCATAAATAAGGCAAGACTTGTTGTTAAGGGGTATTCACAATCAGAAGGAATTGATTATGATGAGACCTTTGCACCCGGCCGCTTGCACGAAGCCATTCGGATGTTTACGCATATCTTTGCCCCTACGAGGGTTTATTGTGTATCAGATGGATGTAAAGAGTGCATTCTTAAACGGGGTACTAGCTGAGGAAGTTTATGTTGAAAAACCTCCTGGCTTTGAAAAAGGCGACCAGGTGTATCGTTTAAGAAAAGCTCTTTATGGCCTGAAACAAACCTCGAGCTTGGTATGATACACTCTCTCACTTCTTGATAGACAGTGGGTTCACTAAAGGAATAGTGGACAGAACCTTATTCAGAATAGAATATGAAGAAGATATTTTGATGGTTCAGATTTATGTGGACGATATCATCTTCGGATCTCCCAACAAGACCTTATGTGAAAGATTCAACAAATTGATGCAAGGAAAATTCGAGATGTCCATGATGGGTCAGATGAATTACTTTCTGGGTCTACAAGTTAAGCAAAGTACAGAAGGAATATTCATCTGCCAGGCAAAGTACACTAGGAATCTGTTGGCTAAGTTTGGAGTTCAAAACTGTAAGGAAGCCAAAATTCCTATGATGACTGGATTCAAGATGGATCCAGATGAGAATGGTCAGAAAAACTAATCAGAAAGAATACAGGGCTCTCGTTGGATCTCTACTATACCCGATTTGCCAAAGAGACCCGATATATAAATTTTACGGTGAGGTGTATGTGGCGATTTCGTGCAAATCCAATGCAAAAGCCACACAGAAGCAAACTAAGCGGATTCTTAAGTATCTGAAGGGGGCAGTAAACCTTGGTTTATTCTACCCATCAGATGATAATCTAGAGCTTAGTGGGTATTCTGATTGTGATTATGGAGGTTGCAGAATAGACAAAAAATCAACCTCAGGTACATGTCAGTTCTTAGGTAGTAAACTGATCTCTTGGTTTTCAAAGAAGCAGACATCAGTTGCCACATCTACTACTGAAGGTAATATATGGTCTGCGAAGTCAAGTTGTTCCCAAATCGCTCCTCGGCTTAGTCGGCCCGGTGAGGATTATAACATTGTAGCTACTGAACGCATTTCCTATATTACGTGATGATAATAGTGCTATTGCAATTACTCAAAATCCTATTCTACATACAAGATGCAAGCATGTGGATGTCAGACATCATTTTATAAGAGATCATGTTGAAAAGAAGAACATCATAATGGAAAAGATCCATACTGATAAGCAGAAAACTGATATTCTAACCAAGCCACTAGCTGAAGTCAGATTCAGAGAATTATGCAATGAGCTAGGGCTTCTGGACCTTGGAGAAAGTGCACCAGAAATGTTTGGTGGACTAGTCTCCAACACCAGTTGGTTAAGAGACTGGCCAGATAGAAAGAATCAGTTGAGTAAGGTACCTCAACTGATCAGATCTAATCAGAAAAGGGATATCAGATTAAGGGAGAACTGGTCAAATTGGATGTTCAAACTTTGTAAGCCAATTAAGAACATGATTCAACAAGCAAGTTGCATAAGTATTAAAGCTTCAATCGCATAAGGAAATAGAGTCAACACAACAAGGGATTAAAAGTAGGATTTCATTGATAAAGGCCCGGAGGTTGAAATTTTCATTACAAAAAACCCGAGGTCAGTAGATAAACCTTAAACCCTAAACCCTAAGCCCTTAGTCCTAAAATCAATGGGACAACCCGTTTTAAATGAACACGAGTGTCATACACAAGTGTTAAACATGTAATTCAAGGGATTTAGTCCGATCAAGATCGTATACTAAATCCATATTACATGTCAGAAAAAGTCCATTGATGCTAATTTCGTCATCTCGATCGGCGCACAAGGCGCAAACGACCAGGAGGAGCACCTCCATGCTGCCGGAGGCAGATCCATCACCTCGGTGGTAGTGAAGCATGGCAATGGTTGTATGATCATCCTTCGATGGAGACAAAAGCAGGAATGAGAAAAGCACAGGATTGGATTGAGAATCGGAGATCTTTAGTGTAGGGTAGAAGAAGCCTTTTGCCGGAAGACTCGCCGGAATAAAGGGATCGCCGGAATTTATCATGTGCAAGTCTTAGGACGATAAGTATGGTGAATGGGTTGTGTTGTGTGTCTAAATCATTTGTCCTATTTATAGAGGAAAAGCGGGGGTGAAAATGTAAATTTTATTTCTCGAGGCCCTTCAGAGAAATTGGCACCGCAAGGATAGCGCGTAGGTGGTACGGGACAAATGGTTGGATTATTTTATGGCGTGTGATATCACAAAGTGTCCAGACCATCATTGCAAGATTGTCACATCACGCCGACTTAGGGAATCGAGGCGACTTTTCGACTTCCCGAGGATAAGGCTTTGGCGGGAGACTGGCACACATCCCAAGACCTGACTTGATCAAAGTGGATCAGTAGATTGAATCATTCTGATAATAGTTTGGATTCAGCAGAAACCTTGATCGGATTGGATCAGCAGAAATCTGATCAGATAAGTGTGTTATTGTTGAGAAATACTAAGGGATAGGCTACCATCAGTAAGGTCAACAGTAATCAGGTTAACCAGATCAGAATACAGAACAAGAAACTAGGATCATAAAGATCAGTCAAAAACTGATCAGAAAAGGGGATATCAGACGAAGGGGGAACAGATCAGTTAAGTGGGACATTGTTGGGAAATAATAAGGATTAGGCAGAAACTAAGATCAACAGAAATCGGTTAGACTTCATGTGGTATTGGTTGATTACAATATCAGTCAACCAGATACGCATTTCTGATCCTTGTCTTTACTAATTAATCATATGTTTTACCTAAACCTTATTCGCTTTTACTGTACATATACTTTCATGACGCAAGTCCTGCAGAGCATTTAATGCGGACGCGAGGAATATGTATTAAATACATTAAATGAGCGTTATTAAATCCAAAAAGCTGATATCTTTGTTTTTATCACCGCACGATTTCTAATTATTAAATCTGGACCGTTCATCAAGATTAAGCGACGATTCGGTTCCTTTTTCAAAACCCTTCATCTTTCCCTCTTATTTCTAAAAAGCTTCATTTGCACGATTACACATACTCTAAAATTTCTCTGCAAAATTCTCAAAGCTTTCAAATCTTCTGCAAATCAATATGTTTCTCTTGTTATCATCTCTTGCATATCAATAACTGGTAATTTTTGCGTAGCATTTCCTCTTGAATATGATAATTATTATATGCTAGGGTTACAAATTTCGTATTCATGTGTAATTTGGGACATGGCCATCGATTATCTGGAAATTCTGCAAAATTGTGTTTCAACGCTTACTCTAACATCGATTTGTGGAATTTGTTACAGAAATGGCTCCTAAAGTACGACAGGTTGTAGAAACCGCTCACTCCTCATCAAACGCTTCACCAGAACCCGAAGATCCAATCTTCCGGAACTTTGCCGATGAAGTTATTGAGGAAAGGTGTGTCGATTTCTGGACCACCACAGATCCAGAGGCCCTTGAGATCCTCAAATTGCTTAAAGAGTGCGGCCTCAAAACCTATTGTTCTGCAAGTGCCGACTCGATACTGTTAGATGGGGCTTTGGAATTTCTCTACAATCTCCGAGATCACGAAGGAGTTTTGTATTCTGAGGTACAGGGTGAGCATCTAGAAATCACTGATGACGACCTATTCAGAATCTTCAGACTTCCCGCACCGGTGGATGGCATCATGCCCGACGCTTATTTGGCTTCTGAAGAGACCGCGGTTATCAAGAATCTTCTTCGACCAGCGGATGCTCATCATTCAAAAGCCTTCAAGAAACCCATGCTGAAAAGGAAATATCGACTCTTGTTCGATATTGTCCAGAAAGTTATTGTAGGCATCACCTACATCTTGGATGCAGTCACACAGGAGAAAGCTCGAATCATGACTGCAATCATCCACAATGCAAAGATAAACTGGTTGAAATTCTTGAAGAGGAGGTTGTTGGAGGAGTCTGAAAAATTTGTGGTGAAAGAAGGGAATGTGATTCTTTCAGTAAAGATCACTCTACTGCATAATGTCTCTTTAATTCTGATATACCTGATGAGGGACAGGGATTGGAGTGAAGACGAGATGATCCCTTATAAGCTCGCACACAAGAAAATGCTGATCATCAACCGTCAACTACATGGCCCACCTGATGACTTGGCTGAACCTGCTATTAAACCAGCCCTAGAAGTTAGAAAGGCTGGAAAGGGTGGTTAGAAAAGGAACACAACCTCCAGGAAGCCAGAAAAGGGCGTTGTCATTAAACCAGCAGCCAAGAAATCAAAATCTACATCTGCTGCTGAAGTTGCCGGAAAAGGGAAGCAGAAGGCTTTTCAGATAGTGGATGAGTCATCTGACTCAGATGATGATCACATCATCCTCAGCAAACTGCCTCCCAGAGGAACTGCTCACACATCCAAGTCTGCTCAGACTAAGCCCTTACAATAGACTGTTCAGTTCACATATGTATCCATCGAGTCTGAGCATATGGATACTTCTGCTCATCATTTGCCAGATCCTGAGCCAATCTCTATTGTGCCTTTCTCTCATTCTCTATCGCCCGAGCCTGAACCAGAAACTCTCTCATTCACTGAGAAAATTATCCGAAGGCGCCTAGAGAAAATGCTGGAGGACGATATATCGAAATTGGACCTTAATGCAAATTACCAAGGCCATTTATTCTCGATGTCTTCACCACGGAGAGACATCCGATTAAAGAAGTTTGAAGATTTTGGCAAATTGTCTTTGGAGCGTAAAGGAGGGTTCGTTCTTTTCTGGACTATGAGCTGGAAATCAGAAAGATTGTCGGAGTAGAGATCGCCCCTAAACCGATCTCGATGATCAGATTCTTTGGGTTAATTACTCGACAACCGAATGCGATATACCCAGACAAGGAAATGACCCACAAAATGGTCAAATACAGCCAAGTAATGCGGCAAAAGACAAGGATTCTGATAAGGAGGAAGACCTTGTTGATGTCAACCCGATTGATATTGAAGAGATATTTGAACAGATGGCTGACACAGAACAAACAGCAAAATAGGTCAGAATTATTGAAGAGCCCGAAGAAGCTGCCGATGAAGCTGTTGTGGGAGATTCGGCACAGTCCCCATCAGCTGAGGCTCAATCAACCGATAATGTGATTGAATTGACTGCTGGAGGAAGTCAAGCAGAAGAGATGGAAGTAGAAGGTACTTCAACTCCAACAGATCAGGTAACACAAGTTTTACAAACTTCTCCAGAATTCGAAGCAGATCTGATGAAGTACATCAAGAACTCCTTCAAAGCAAACATGGCTCAAATGTTTTGTGATGATGTGAGCTTCTTTATACCAAGACAACTGGAGAACGCCATCAGGACTGAACACGAACTTGTATCCTCTCACTGCACCCGAATTTCTAAAGACTTGAGAGATACAACAGCTGATAAGATGGTGGAGGTAAACGAGAAGCTGGCCAAGGTTGAGGAGAATAGAAATTAGCAGTTCACGCTGATGATGAACGAGAAGATGGCAGAATTGACAAGATTACAAAAAGATCTTGTTGATGCTGCAAAAAGGGTCAATTCTGCTGCTGATAAGTTTGAGAATCTGTTCGACAAAGTCAGTCCAATTGTGGATAAAGCTCATTCTTCCATGCTGACTTTGATCAAACAAGTTAGCCCGTCTGGTGACTCTTCTGCCCTGGGAATTCTGAAGACAGATCTATCTAAGCAGATTGGTGACCTCAGTTCTGAGCTGAAAGCTCTTTTTGAGGGAACCAAAAAGGGGGAAGAAGAGAAGAATGCTGATACCTTCCAAATGCTAAATCAGGTGGAAGACTATGTAGCAGGGATCCAGATAACTCTAGAACAGAAGAGAATAAAGAAAGATGTAAAGACTGCTGCAGAGTTGGAAGAAGTCATCTCTTCATCATCCACTGAGTCAGCTAAGCATGCCAGAGAAAGGAAGAAACCAGCTGCTGTCCCTGCAAAGAAAAAGAAATCTTCAGAAGCAGAGATCAGAAAATCCGAAGAATTGAAGAAGGCAGAGCTGGACAGGCAAAGAAGAATGGAAGAAGTCGCAAGCCTTGACAAGTCTTATCGGTTGATGAAGAAGAAAGGGCTTGTTGCTGGATCCGGAGAAGGCGCACATGTTACAGAACCAATCCTCCCTGCTGATGTGGAAGTCATTATGAAGCCAGATAAAAATATGGTCAATGAATGGCGACTGATCAAGGGGGAATGGTATATCTCGGCCCATATCAATCAAGTTATCCCAACCAACGTGGATAAAGATGAAATCTTTAGGGATTGGTTGAATAACAATCATCCAGCCTTCTACAACAACATCATGAGAGAAGCCAAGAAGCTGAGTTGCATCCCAGTAGCTCCAGATGTCGAGGTCATGGACTACAAGAAGACTTCAGATGGAAAGATTGACAAGATTGCCTTCAATGCTGTGCTCAACAAATGCCTTGCACAAGATGACATCATTGAAGAAAATAGAGCTGCAAAAGTCAAGGCAAGGTTGTTTGAAATATGTGTTGTTCCGGAGGAAGAGAGATTTTGAATCAGAAGATTTTTTTTTAAAGATCAGAATAGAATTTGATGTACTTGTAAAATTTTATCATTAATGAAAATTCTACTTTTCTGATCTTAAGACAAACTCTCATTGTCTTCTGATTCTCTGTCTCCTTTACTTATGTTTAATTATGTTCAGCATTCTTTATGGGAAATGTTTTGGTTCCATCAAAAAGGGGGAAATTGTTGGGAAATTTATAGTTTTGATGGAAGTTCCAAAACAGTTGTAATAGGACCAGTCGAACCTATTAGTCGACTGATGATATGATAGGAAACCAGCTGAACATGTTAGACAGTTGATGTATTAGACTAGGTCAGTCTTAAAGAAGAACTCAAGTTGCACAAGTCAAGTGAAGATCAGTAGCGGAAAATCAGTAACGGTAGATCAGTTGAGGAAGATCAGTAACGGTAGATCAGTAGAGAAGATCAGCAGCGGGAGATCAGTAGGAAAAGTAAAAAGACTTTACTTGAAGACCAGAAGACCTACTCTATGAAGACATGAGCAGAGTCGATTGGTTGAAGCTAAGACAACCATATCAGTAGACTCAAGGTGACTGATCAGTAGAAGTGGGGATCAGTTCTGCTAAGTCAACAAAAATGATAAGCTTAACTACTTATCAGAAACATACGTTGTATACCAGACCAGAAGAATGTCAACTTTAGTTAGTGAACAAACACTGAATAAGTGTTCTTGTTAGCCAATCTGGGTTTGACACGTGTGTACTAAGCTGACACTGCGGGATTCGGCGGTGCTAAGTCAAACGGCTATAAAGGACAAACACACTCGCTTTCGGTCATGCCATCCCTGAAGCACGTCACATCAATCCTGCAATCTTCCAAAAATAGCCTGAAATTCAAATTGCTCTCCAACGGCTCTTTGATTTTGAGGTCTATAAATATGGGATTGCTTTTCATAGTGAGGACACGAAAATTATCAAGAAGCTCAAACTATAGCAATATTTTCGCACGAAGAACACAAATTTGAAGAATATTTCTAAGTGTTCATCCCATTGTTCTTAGCATTGAAATCTCATCCTCTAGCTTTAGGCTACATAAACACTAGGATAGATTTTCAGTTGGAACAACAACAAATCTTTACCCAAACCCAAAAGTTAGGTTAAGTTTGTTTAGCAAGATTTCAGACTAGGGTTTCTAGTTCTGATTTCTGGGATCGGTTGAGTGAGAACTCTCTAAACATCTATTGGTTGTACTGTGTTGGACTAACACAATAACTAAGTCCAGTTAGTTAAATTGGTGCCCCTTGTGATAGGGAAGAGTGGACGTAGGACTGGTTGTCCGAACCACTATAAATCTTGTGTGCATTTATCTGCTCTTAACTGGTTTACACTATAGCACACGACTTTGCTTAAAATCGCATACATATTCTGAGTTAGGATCAATTTGCATCAAGCAACTGATCTGATCAGTTTGACAGTTTAGTCAGCTGATTGAAAACAGACTTGAGAATCTGATTTGTTAAAACTGGTTTTTCACACGGGTTAAAACTAGCTTCCGCGACATCGCTTAAACCGATAGACACCGAATCGATCGCCCATCGCGATCGGAAGTTGATATCACCAAAACCGATTCACTCGCACTCTAATCGTGCAACCCGCCATCACACCCGATCTCGCATCGAAAAAGTTTTTCGTAAGTCTATTCACCCTCCCTCTAGACTTACCCATCACGGAAACTCGCTCGACCTACACTCTCTCTTAGTTTGGGATGCAAGGCTGGCTCGGGCTTGGTAAATCACCAGATTCTTCATCGTTGATGGACCACTTCACCGATTTTGTGGGTTCTGAAGATTCTGCTGTCCGTAGAAAGACTTTGATATTGATCTAGCAAGGTACTATTTGGAAGATCTGGAAATCAAGGAACGAAATCGTGTTCAAAGCTAGTATCTACTCGTTGGAAAAGCTTATTGATGGGATTAAGTTTTGCTCTTGGAAATAGATTCGAGCCCATTATCCGTTATCTTTTTCTGTACCGTTTGTGTCCTGAGGACATCAACCTTTTAATTGTCTACCTTCTAAATTTTAAGTTGGCTATCTGGCTCTGTAATTGTTGGGATTAGAGTACCCCTTATACTCTATAATGAAATTCATCTTTGTCTTTAAAAAAAAAAAACAAGTAACAACACTTATTTATACCACATGTCATTATACTACACACATTAAATCCACTTTACATCATTAAATACTAATAAACAATATTTTTCTTAAAGTTTAATTGACATGCATATCCCTCCACCAAATCTACTTTACATCATTTAATACTAATAAACAATATTTTTCTTAAAATTTGTGTTTATAGTAAATAATTAATCTAAATTAGAACGGAGGGAGTAAGTAATAATTGCACAATAAAATCATGCAATTTTCACCCAAATTATACATCCTCAAAAATCACGTTGATCATCCTAATAAACGTATCATCCGCTACACTTATAAATCCAAATACAAATACTGCATTATTAATTTGTTTTATTTACAGAATCAAAAGAAATTACTCTGTTTTACATCCACATGGTAACAGTAGCTTTTGTTGCCTTCGGGGATTTTCTTTTATTCCAAAATTTTATCCTCCCACTACCAAGAATCTTTGTCTTCAGATCAATTTTTTCTGCATTTTTTGGAGGTGAGGTGCGTTTAGTTTTTGTGTGCGATTTTGTGTGAATTTTTTACTCAATTCTCCCACTTCTACCACACACGTGCAACACACATGATAAGTTTTTCATCCAACTCCTGTCCACGTATTTAACCAAATAAAAAAAAAATCACGTCTAGTATATAACTGGTACCATGTCCTATTACTGTCCGTCTTAGGACTAAATTTTTTTAGAAAAAGTGTAAGTTTGGGGACAAATTTGAAGGTCAAAATTCAAATTTGAAAAAGTTAAAGGACGAAAATAACTATTTTTCCTTATAATGTCTGATATTATCTGTAATATGACCTATTATTGTCGGTTAAAAAACTAAAAAAGAAAACAAAGGGATGAAAATCAAAATTTTATAAAATTAAAGGAAGAAAAAAACTATTTTCCCTTTAAATATTTTTTTTATTTGGAATTTATAGGACAAATTACAAAAATAAAATTTAATTTTGTCACTTATTACACTTTAAGGACCCAACTTTAAACTTTTGCAGGACAACTCAACTTTCAACTTTAAGAACCCGTGCAATTTTAAGACAAAATAAGGAATAACTTTTGTCAATTTGCATCGAACTTTTTTTGTTCTAAATTCTAAATAAAAAATAAGGTATCACAACAATAAAATTAAGCAGTTTTCAATTTTTGTGTTCTTTTCTAAAATTTGCTACTTTATATTCATTGTTAGGAATGGAAAATTAACGAAAATTTAGGTATACCGTACTTTATTGAACCGAAAATTATCAAAAATGTTGATTTTTTCAATATACCATGAACTGCGGTACGGTATGGTAGTATGCATATTCTAAAATTTTGATATTTCGATATACCAAAGCATTCGGTATTTCATAAAAAAATTATGTATACCGATATTTCGGCATGAAATAGTATATCAAACTTTATGTATGATTGGTATATACTGATATCGTTCGAAAATTCTATATACCGAAATTTTCGATACGATAGGTAAATATTTTATTTACCGAAATTTTCTGTGATGCTGAATTTTGGTATACAGAAAATTTCGATATAGTATCTATATGATTTTTAAATGCCAAAAAAAAATCAATACAATATAATATGCGTCATTATTTTCGGTACGGTACGATGTGTCACCCCTATTCATGGTCAAAGAAAACATTAAGTCCCGATAATGCAGGAGATCTCGATAATGAAACTTCAAAGTATGGTGAGTATTTATTCTCGTTTCAAGTTGTTCAAAGTATGTAGTTAATTTATCATTATTATTATATAAGCATACTATTCTAAAGTTGGTGGAGAATACTAATATCTTTTTTATTGAAACTTAGTCAGTAATGATGATATTGTTTATTATTTTCATAATAGTATTTTTTTTTTATTGAACTGAGTCTACTGGTGGAACGCTGCAAACATAGAACATCTACCTTTTTCTTTCTTGCCTCCTTTTATCGCTAAATTGTTTACTTTTAATTATTTTATACAAATTATCTTTCTTGATTTCTCACTGTTTTTTAAACATTTGAAGTAATTGTACCTGATAGTAACTTTAGTTTGCGTTCATTTGACCAACCCAAAGTCACTTAATATTTAATTAGTAGTTCTTCTTTATAATTATTCGAACTGCTTATTCGGTTTTTTTGTATGGTACTGTCTGTAATTGTTTGAATATTTGTACTAGTTACATTTAATACATTTAATTTACGTTTTAAAAAATATATTAGCAGTCATTTACACATTATTGGTATTTGTTATAATTTTTAGGGAAAATTGATCTTTTCGTCCTGTAAATTCGACCTATTTTGATCTTGGTCCTAGTAACTTTGGATATTTTATCTTAGTCCTATAACTTTGTAAAATTCAATTTTTTGGTCCTATGACCTGCTATCAAATGTAGTCTTCTAAGTAATTATGACGTGAAATTTTTTTATTTTATTTTATTAAAATCAATTACACCTGGACCAAAATATCATAATAATTTGAAGCCCACAAATCTAAAGCCCCCAAACACAGAAGACACAATTTTACAATCCCTAATATGTGAATATATACAATCCTCAATCTGAACCCCGTCGAGTTTGACTCAAGAATACTCAGATTCAAGCAAACATTGTATCTGGTTTCAATATTACCAGTACAATATTCATTCAGAAAAATGGAATTAAAAATAATAAGAAATTAAAATTGCTTGGGTACGTACGTAGTAGATAGAGAAAATGTTCATAATGCTTGAGACCATGTTGCGGGGTTAGCATGTTGCGGGGTTAGATTAAGGATTGTGAAATCTGTTCGCAGATTAGGATTATGATATTGCGGTATGTGATTGCGTTTATGTGCGGGCTTCAAATTATTGTGATATTTTGGTCCAGGTGTAATTGATTTTAGGAGTTTTATCAATTCAGGGCCTGAAAGATAGTAAAACTATCAATTTAAGGCCTGAAAGATTTTTCCTATCGATTCAAGGCCTGAAAGATAGAAAACTATCAATCCAGGGCCTGAAAGATAGAAACTATCAATTCGAGGCTTATAAATTTTAAGGTCATGTTTGGCACTAAAACCCTAAACCCTGAACACTAAACCCTAAACCCTAAACGATGAACCCTAAACCTTGAACCATGAACCCTAAACCCCTTGAACCGTAAGCCTTGAACCGTAAACCCTACAAATTAAAAAAAATAAGAACATGAAATAAGAATATGAAATATAAGTGTCAAACATGGCCTTAAAATGTGTGAGCCTCAAATTGATAATTTTTATCTTTCAGGCCCTGGATCGATAATTTTCTATCTTTCAGGCCTTGAATCGATAGGAAAAATCTTTAAGGCCTTAAATTGATAGTTTTGTCATCTTTCAGGCCCTGGATTGACATTTTTCCTTGATTTTAATATTTTTTAAAATAAAAAAAATTTAGGTCATAATTACCTGGAAGACTACCTTTGATAGCAGGTCATAGGACCAAAAGGTTGAATTTTACAAAATTATAAGACTAAGATCAAAAACCCAAAGTTACTAGGACCAAGATCAAAATAGGTCGAACTTACAGGACAAAAATATCAATCTTCCCGAATTTTTATTTTTTGAAAAATGATAAGTATTTTTTATTAAGTGGTATATAAAAAAGCGGAAATTCTCATTTTTTTTCTTTAAAATTGCCCGAATTCTTTTTTTTTTTCAATAAATTGATAATTCGGTACCTACCCTACAAAAATCCAAAGTTAGGTCATTAAAGTGCAACAAGTAACAAAGATAAATCTTGTTTTTGCAATTTCTCCAAATTTATATCATTGCACTTACAAATTAATATAAAAAACTAATACTCCACCAAAAAAGACTTTAAAAAACGGAAAAAAAACCGCGCTAACAATATTAGGTTTAACGAAAAATATCCGGTTTTCGAGGGTCGCTAATCGTCAGCGGAAAAAAATTTTATCCGTCATAGTGTAGCTAAATGCAATAATTTTTATATATTTTCGAAAATTATTTGGACTAAACATCTTTATATTAACAGAGTCGAATACATTTATATGTATATTGAAAATGTGAATTATACATATTCTTTCTCTATTTTGTTACCCATTTCTCACCTAAAAATCAACATTTTATTTATAGAGTGTTGATTTTTACAAGGATTAGTAATAGTGGTGTACATTGAACATGATGCAATAATATTTTTGTTTAAAAAAAGATTTTTTTTTTTAATATTTTTTAAAATAATTTTTCCAAAATTTTTTTTTAATAAATCCAGATATATCTTAATTATAAGTGTATATATATATAAGAAATTCAAGTCAAGTGGGGCCTAAAACGTAGGTCCGCTCTCTGAATCGAGCTACTAAAATATTTTTTTAAAATTTTAATTTTTTTTTTAATAAATTAAAACCGTGGTTTTACGAAAAGAAAATGGCTCATTATGGTTCGAACCCGAGCCCAGGGGGCGCCCGGGTGAGCACCGAACCACCCGAACCACGAACCATCTCGAACCCAACCACCAAGCATATCATATATAAGCCCCCAAGCCTCCCAATTAAATGAGATAAATTTTCACTCCCAAGGGGGACCGAACACGGACCTATGGGCGCCTGAGCGGGGATCAAACCGCTCGGGCACTTATTTTCTTGCGTTTACTTAATGAAATTAATTCTATATGTCCTAAATTTTTTTTTTTTCAATTTTTTTTTTAAATCCTTTATTTCAATTATCTAATTTAATAATTTAACCACATTTTAATATAATAATTATAATTTTTATTTATTTATAAATTTAAATTAAATTGTATTATATTAAAATTATATTTATTTATTTATTTATTTTTAATTCATTTTTTAACACCTTTTTTAAAAAAAAAATTCATTTATTTAATTTAACTATCTAATAATCTTTAAAATACTAATTATATATATTTTTTACTTTATAAATTATAAATAAATGATTATATTCTTTTCTAATTGTATATGTCCTACAAATTCATTTTTTTAAAGCAAATACTACTTTCTATTTAAAAAATTACTACTTTCTATTTAAACAAATAATACTTTCTATTTAAACAAGTACTACTTTTCATTTAAACAAATAATACTTTCTATTTAAACAAGTAATATTTTTAATTTAAACAAATAATGTTTTTTATTTAACCAAGTACTATTTTTCTATTTAAACAAGTACTACCTTTATATTTAAACAAGTAATAATTTTCTATTTAAACAAGTACTACTTTTCATTTAAACAAGTACTACTTTTCTATTTAAACAACTACTACTTTTCTATTTAAACAAATAATACTTTTCATTTAACAAGTAATGCCTTTCATTTAAATAAATAATACCTTTCATTTAAACAAGTGCGACTTTTCTATTTAAACAAGTACTACTTTTCATTTAAGCAAGTGATACTTTCTATTTAAACAAGTATTACTTTTCATTTAAACAAGTATTACTTTTCATTTTAACATGTATTGCTTCTCATTTAAACAAGTAATACCTTTCATTTAAATAAATAATATCTTTCATTTAAACAAGTACTATTTTTCATTTAAACAAGTACTACTTTTCTATTTAAACAATTGCTACTTTTCTATTTAAACAAGTAATACTTTTAATTTAAACATGTACTACTTTTCTATTTAAACAAATAATATTTTTCTATTTAAACAAATAATAATTTTCATTTAAATAAGTACTACTTTTCATTTAAACAAGTACTACTTTCAATTTAAACAAGTACTACTTTTCTATTTAAACAAGTAATATTTTTCTATTTAAACAAGTAATACTTTTCATTTAAACAAGTACTACTTTTCATTTAAACAAGTACTACTTTTCTATTTAAACAACTACATTTTTTCTATTTAAACAAGTAATACTTTTCATTTAACAAGTAATACTTTTCATTTAAACAAGTAATACCTTTCATTTAAACAAGTAATACTTTCTATTATTTAAAAAGTTATACTTTTAATTTAAACAAGTAATATTTTTCATTTAACCAAGTACTACTTTTCTATTTAAACAAGTACTACTTTTCTATTTAAACAAGTAATATTTTTCTATTTAAACAAGTAATAATTTTCATTTAAACAAGTACTCTTTTTCATTTAAACAAGTACTACTTTTCTATTTAAACAAGTAATATTTTTCATTTAAACAAGTAATACTTTCTATTTAAACAAGTAATAATTTGCATTTAAACAAGTATTACTTTTCATTTAAACAAGTACTATTTCTCATTTAAACAAGTAATACCTTTCATTTAGACAAATAATACTTTTCATTTAAACAAGTACTACTTTTCATTTAAACATCTACTACTTTTCTATTTAAAAAAGTAATACTTTTCTATTTAAACAAGTAATACTTTTCTATTTAAACAAGTAATACTTTTCATTTAAACAAGTACTTGTTGCAAATTATTTTTTAATGAGAATATTATGTGGCTAATTTTAAAACAACTCACAAAAATAATAAGTACGTGTACAATATTACAGTAAATAACAAGAAATTGTTGACTCAGTTCATCAATAAAATGACTACTCTGGGGGCATTCCAAGCTAGGGATGTTATATTGCAAGATTCAAGTATACAGTACACAATATTACTCGTGGTGAAAACTTTCTTGAAAGATGGTGATTTGGAGAATATGTGTGAGTACTTGAGAATTTTTCTCAACCTTTCTTTTGTTATTTGTGGGCCTATTTATAGGCTTTGGATGAGCTGGTGGTGTCAAGGCTTGAGCTGGTGGTGTCCTGGCTAGCACGAGCTGGCGATTTCTTAACATGCACGAATCTATGTGGTGTTGCCACGTTTTCTGTTTGTGCTTCTTTGGTTGACATTTGTCTTTACTTGCCCGAGAAGTATTCGACTTGTCATCCAGGTGGTGATGGTGGCGTTGTGGGTGACCTGATTCTAGTGCTCGCTTGGTTGTGGTCCGTACTCGCGAGGCCCGACTCTTGTGGTAGTTGAGTAGGCGCGGTCGTACGTCAAAAACTATTGCCTTGATTCGGTGCTCGCCCTAGGGGGCGAGCACATTCTTCTGCTCTCCACTCTTCTAGATTTCTGTCAACCACGTATGCGTGCTAACTTCCCAACATGTCACTTTGCTTAGTCTGGAAAACGTTGTTGTAGGCCAAGTGCTTTGATTTTTGTCGTATATTCGCCTCCGAAGGTGAGTATGTCTTTCCTTCTCTGTTCGTCTGGGCTTCGTCTTTCCTTCTCTGTTCATCTGGGCTTCATATTTCCTTCTCTGTTTGTCTGGGCTTCATCTTTCCTTCTCTGTTTATCTGGTTTTCTGCTCGACCACTACCCGTGTTTGCCTGTCTGGATGAGTGGTCATTGGGTTGTCGGGAGAGCACAATTTTTGCAATATGATGGCCTCTGGCGCTCAGCACCCTCTGGTCGCCTAAACTGGCGAGCATAGATGGATGAGTGGAATGTGTATCCAGCTGGTGAGCACCTGTCTGATGGGCTAGCAGGCACTTTTAGTTTACTGGTCCACGTGTTCGTCCATGTACACGTGGCAGGAAACCCCCCAGTCGGGCCACTTTGCGTTCGTCATGGGGGCCCGATGTTGAAAGCCTTATCTTCACCTCGCCGCCCATTTACTCGCAGCATGGCTTGTTTATCAAAGGTGTATGCTTTTGGACCACGACCTCACCGAGGGTTCGAAAGCCATTTGTCGTTCTCTCCTCTGATTCCAAGGAGGCGATAAACGAGCTAGGTTGGGAGCACGTTCTATTTTTCTGGATGATTCCGATGAGAATAGGTTGTCACCGAGGGATGGTGCCCGGGTTGTGGGTGATTATACTGTTGGTGAATCTGAAACTAAAAAAACTGGCGAGCATAATGTTGGGGCCGAGTATAAAGTCGAGGGCATGGGTGAGCAAAATGTGGAGGTCGATAGCGAGTAGAAAATTGTGCTTGGACATCCCCATATCTTGAGTTAAGCTGAATATAGTGCTCAATACAATTTTGATTGGCCCGATCAGCCTCACCGGATTGCCGTTGAGAATAAATTGTCGGCGAGCAGAATTTGCAAGCATAATCGATGCAGATTGACTTAGTCAGTTGTACCAGGCTTATGATACTCCGAAATATGTATTTTTCTGGGTGCCCGGACCTGAGCAGATTGACTTAGTCAGTTATACAGGACTTATGATACTCCGAAAGATGTATTTTTCTGGGTGCTCGAACCTGATGAGCATGTGAATCAGCCTCCCGAAGGTTATGTGGCAGTAAATCTTGATACCATGGAGGCGGGCCTCCAATTCCATCTTCATCCGGCGATCTCTCATTTGCTCGTTGAGTGAGACATTACCATCACTCAATTGATGCCTTATCGAGAACACAAAGCTTGTTGTTGCTTGTACCTCCTTGTTCTAGTCGTCATATTTCGGTGCTGGAGGGGTGGGCAAAAAGGATTGTCCGTAGATTCTTTGAATCGCTTGTGAGTCTCCGGGTTGAAGATCTTTTCATACGCTCGTTGTCAATTTTTTATGTGCTCGTACTCCGAGATAACGAGCCCTCTTGTACGAGTCTTTTCTATGCTCGTCGACGACCACTTTTGGCGAGCACATGCCAATGCCAATGAAGGCGGGCAATCTCATCGCAGAGAAGGCGGAGAATACTTCACTAAAACGGCGGACTGGACATCGCTGAGGTAGCTGAAAGCCAAAGCCGAGAAGGCGGGCTGGTTGTCGCCAATGAAGGAGGATAATACTTCGCTAAAACGGCGGACTGGACATCGCCGAGGTAGCGGAAAGCCAACGCCGAGAAGGCGGGCTGGTTTTCGCCAATGAAGGCGGACAATCTCATCGCCGGTAGCGGCGGAGAATATTTTTACAATCGGCGATCGACATCGCCGAGGTAGTGGAAAGCCAACGCCGAGAAGGCGGGCTGGTCATCGCCGTAAAGGCCGACGATCTCATTGCCGAGAAGGCGGAGGATACTCAGCGGAGAATACTTCACTAAAATGGCGGACTGGACATCACCGAGGTAGCGAAAAGCCAACGCCGAGAAGGCGGGATGGTTGTCGCCGTAAAAGGCCGACGATCTTATCGCCGGTAAGCGGGGAGAATACTTCGCTAAAACGGCGGATCGACATCACCAAGGTAGCGTAAAAGCCAACGCCGAGAAGGCTGGGGGTGGTCGCCGCCAGAAGGCCGACGATCTCATCGCCGAGAAGGCAGAGAATACTTTCGCTAAAACGGCGGACCGACATCGCCGAGGTAACGAAAAGCCAACGCCGGTAGCGCGGCGGGCCGGTTGTCGCTGCCAAGGGCCGACGAATCTCATCGCCGGAGAAGGTAGGAGAATACTTACTAAAAACGGATTGATATCGCCGAGGTAGCGGAAAGCCAACGCCGTAGTGTTGAAGGCGGGTGATCCGGTTGTCACCGAAGGTCTAGTTCGCCGAACTAGTGTGATCTCATCGCCGAGAAGCCGGAGAATACTTTGATTCTTGCTAAATCGCGAGGAGTTGACATCACCGAGGTAGAGAAAAGCTAACGCCGAGAAGACGGGCTGGTCATCGCCAGAAGGGCCGACGATCTCATCGCCAAGAAGGTGGAGAATAGGATAGCCTTGTTTCGCTTCGCCGAAATCAACGGATCGACATCGCTTCTTGAGGTAGCAGAAAGAACCAACGCCGGTGTTTTGCAGTTTCGCGATTGTCGCCAAATCATGGCGTCGCGACAATGGGGGGCAAACATTCTAGCCACCCCTCATTTATGGTGCGATCTCGGTGAGGAACAAACCCCTTCTTTGTCGGCCTACAAAAAGTAACTATAAAGCAAGTAGTGTTGAGAGCTTTCTTGATGGTGATCATGTTTGCCAAACAAACTAGGGAGGTCTATGTTCGGCCCGAACTAGTTGAAAACTCATTGGTCACCATCTCCCATCTATAATCGATCTCCAAGAAATCAAAACTTGATTTTTGTTCTTTATCGAGGGAGTCGAAATGGTCAATTTCATCCCATCCGATGACAAGGACACGGACGCGATCACGAAGCAAATTAAAACTGATAAAAGTAATTGGAGGCGGAAAGCAAATCTATCGGGCGTCGGAAGCGAAAGGCTCGGGTTGGTTGGTGGCGATCGAGTGTTCTGATGGCGCGAATCAGGCAAATTCAGATAAGATGGGACCTTTTCGTTCTTTTTAATTCCGCCCGATCACATCGATAATGAGCCTTTTCCTTAGACTTTTTCTTTGTAAACTATGTGATTGTTAGACTAGGATAGCCTTGTTTGTTTCATACCAAATGTTTAGCCGAATGACCTTTTTTGATGTTTGACTTAAAACAAAATATAATGGGTCTTCTTGTATGTTTGGTCGTTAGCGCATATTTTTTTTTGATATAGAACCGAACCATTTGATGTGTCTACGTGTTTGACTTGATTTCATTTTATGATTGTCTTACGTTGGTGCAATCATGATGGTTGTCTTATTTAGGTGCAACCCATTCTCGTTCGCGATCGGCTTCACGAATCGGCGATCACTTAAATCTGGTCGCCTTATTTATGGTGCGACCTATGTACTTAATGTTTTTTGAAAAAATTTGTTGTGTTTCTTGCATGGTAAGCACCAAATCGTTCTTTCGGCAAAATAAAACACAAACTCGCTTATTATAATTACGTCCGATTCTTGTTGGATTCTCGTCGTCTTATTGCGATCGACTTTTTCATTCCCAAGGCATATGGCCAAACAAACTAGATAAATGAATAAACACCACGCAGATGTTTTTTAATCTTTGAGGCTCTTATCCATACTTGTTAAAACTCATTTTTTGTAGACAAGACTTTCTTACAAATTTACACTCGTGTAATTGTTGGGATTATACTGGAAAGTATGTTTTTACTTTGTATAATCAAAACTGAATTTCGGACTTATTTATTTTTAATAAATTGTTTATCATCGATGCTTTAAATATTATCGAATGTTACATATATTTATGCATAAACTGCTTCAATAAATCGTATGTGTTACATTGTAGTTAATTTAGTGATATCGGATCACGTTTAAGATTAAATTAATAAATCCCTTGTAACTAAAAAGTACGCTATTCACGACCTAGGTGGAAATGAACAATCCATCATGTTTGTTTCACATTACATGTGATTCAAGCGGACCCGATAACTTAGTGGGAGCCGAGATCCTCATCACACCGGGCAATGCTATTTAGAGTGGCAAGTTTTATGCATTCCTACCAAGCGATGGGAGAAGTGCACTGCTTTTTGAAGACAGAGTTTTAATTTTAAGAGATGTTCTTTACGTTCCGAGTTTTAGAAAGAAATTGATTTCGCTTTCTAAACTTTTTTCATGATGGATATTCGTTACTTTTAATAAAGTTGTTACCATTTCTCTTTTTTCCTGATAAATTTATCTTTACATCCATGGAACGTTGTCGAATAATCTCTATACAATTAATCGTGCACACCACTCAATGAATTCCAAATGCATCCTATAACACATCAATCAAGCTTCGCTCAATAGAAAAGAAAACGTTTAATCGACGTGAACGAGACACTTTTTTTGGCATCTAAGATTGGGTCATATAAATCCAAAAAGAGGATCCAAAGGTTGGTGAAAGAATGTTCCACCGGAGTTTCTCCAAGTTGAACCAATTCCAACCTTGTGAATCATGTTTGGAGGGTAAAATGACCAAGAGGGCATTTGGAGCCAAAAGAAATAGAGCCAAAAAGTTGTTAGAGATCGCTCACACATATGTATGTGGTCCAATGTCAACCAAAGCAAAGAGGAGGTTATGAGTATTTTGTCACTTTTATTGATGATTACTCAAGGTAACAAAAGAAATATATTTTCCTTATGAAGCATAATCTGAGACCTTTGAGAAATTCAAAGAATTTAAGGCTCAAGTAGAGAATCATAGGAAAACGTATCAAGTCTCTACGATCCGATCGTGGAGGCGAATACCTCGATGGATGATGAGTTTTTGAACTACTTATTCGATGAAGGGATTGCATCCAAAAAAAGGAAACCCGTAACCCTCAACAAAAAGACAGGGGGTTGCAAGAAAGGACCAAAAGGAAAATAGAACTCTTTTGGAAATGGTTATATCTATGATGAGTTAAACTTGATCTTCCCAAATCGTTTTCCACCGATCATGGGGTCATGCCTTTGAAACAATGGGCAATGCTTACATTCCGAACTTGGTGCCATCCAAATCGGTTCCAAAAACTCCCAAAGAATTGTGGACCCATTTCGCAAGCCTTTTCAAAATATGAGACACAATAAAGTTGTTACCATTTTCTTTTTGATAAATTTATTGCATGATGAGGATTTGGGGGTGCACACCACTCACGTGTCCTATGGACAAGGAAAATCGCGTCATCGACGAAAATCGATCCTCGATCGCCAATTAAGGTTGTTTGTAGGATGCCCCATTTGGAACAAAAAAAGTGGTGTATGTTCTATGGTCCCAAGATCAAAAGGTGGTCATTAGCACCCACTTTAGATTTTTGGAAGAAGACTATGAAATTCGAAAGACTACCCGTATGTCTCTACACGATCCGATCGCGATACGAGATTACCTTAAATGAGCTAAGAGGGCTAACCTCAATGCCAAACTCTTTTTGGAAATGGTTAGATGACATACCAAATGACACACTTACACAACCGAGCCTCGTCAGAGTGGGAGGCAAGCCTAGTATGAGACACATGAGGATTTGGGGGTGTCCGCCCACGTGTTGGACAAGGAAGCCGTAAAAATTGATCCTCGATCGAAAATTAAGGTTGTTTGTAGGATACCCCGAGGAACAAAAAGGGTGTATGTTCTATGGTCCCGAAGATCAAAAGGTGGTCATTAGCACCCACTTTAGATTTTTGGAAGAAGACTATATGAACAAAAAGACTACCCGTATGAGATTACCTTAAATGAGCTAAGAGGGCTAACCTCAATGCCAACCGTATAAGATGACATACCAAATGACACACTTACACAACCGAGAGCCTCAGAGAGGGGAGGGTTTTGAAATAGCGAGAGATTCATGGGAATAGAAGAGTCCTCGGACTTGATTCCCGACAAAAGACGAATCGCACCCATGGACATATGACGAGGCAATCCAAGACAAGGATCAGATTCTTGGCAAAACAAAGAATGAAAGCCAAAAATGGGTTCTATGTTTCATAACAAAGTGTGGGAGCTAGTCGAACCACTTAATGGGGTCAAACCCATTGGTTGCAAGTGGGTGTATAAGAGAAAAAGAGGATCGACGGGAAGGTAGAAACCTTCAAAGAAAGATTCGTGGCGAAAGGTTATACTCGAAAAGAAGGGATCGATTATGAGGAAACTTTTTTTCGCCCGTAGCCATGCTTAAGTCCATCCGTATTCTCTTATCGATTGTCACATCATCTCGACTTTGAAATCGCAAATGGATGTCAAGATAGCTTTTCCTTAACTAAGTCTTGATGAAGAGATCTATATGCAACAACCCCAAGGCTTCATTGAAAAAGGCCAAGAACACCTAGTTTGTAAGCTCATGAAGTCCATTTACGGACTCAAACAGCATCCGAGCTTGGAACCAATGTTTTGATCATGTTATAAAGTCTTATGGGTTCGATCAAAACGAGTTCGAAAGTTGTGTGTACAAAAAAAGCGTGTCGGAATCGCATTGGTATTCTTAGTACTATCGTAGATGACATTCATTCGATCAGGAATGATGTGAAGGTGTTATCGACGTAAGGGCATGGCTTTCAAAAACAAATTTTTAATATGAAGGACTTGGGGGGAAGCCGGACACATCCTTGGGATCAAGATCACCGAGATCGCAAGAAAAAGGAAGATAGGCTTATCGCAAGCTTCATATATAGACACCGCTCTTGAAATGATTCAAAGATGCAAGATTCCAAGAAAGGCTTAGGGGAAGCGAGACCTTCATGGGAATCCATCTATCCAAGAAAATGTGCCCTAAGACGCAAAAAGGAGATAGATGACATGAAAGGCATTCCTTATGCTTCTACCGTCGGAAGCCTTATGTATGCAATGATTGTGTAATGAGACCGGATATCCGCTTTGTCGTTGGCATGGTGGCAAGATATCAAAGTAACCCGGGAAAGAACATTGACGGCGCTTAAAAACATTCTAAAGTATCCGAAAAGAATTCGAGATAGAATGTTGGTTTATCGGTCGATAGTCCAATCCCCATCACACACGGACTCGGATTTCCAATCGGACATAGACTCGGAAAATCTACCTCCTCCTAGTGTGTTTTGCATGGGGGAGGAGCCGTGACATGGAGAAGCGTCAAGCGAAATGCGTCGCAGATTCTACCATGGAAGCCGAATATGTAGTCTAACTTGAGGCAAATGAAAAAAAGCGGTTTGGCTCAAGAACTTCCTAGTGGACTTGGATGTGGTTCTCGAATTTGCCCAAAGAATCATCATTTATTGTGAAAATGCCGGAGCAGTTGCAAATTCAAGGGAACCACGAGCCCACAAATCCAGCAAACACATTGAAAGGAAATACCATCTTATACGAGATATCGTTAAGAGAGGAGATATAGATGTGGTAAAGATAGCGTGATGAGAGGACAACCCTAGCGATCCATTCACAAAGGGTCTCGCCTCAATACATTCGAGAGACATGTGGAAGGAATGGGTGTCAAGACCGTTGCCAATATGCTTTGAGTATAAGTGGGAGAAATTATTAGGTTCGTGTAGGTGACATTAGATGTCACAGACTACACGAGACATGTTTGTAGTATACTTAAAAGAAGACTTTGAGTATAAGTGGGAGATTGTTGGGATTATACTGGAAAGTATGCCTTTACTTTGTATAATCAAAACTGAATTTCGGACTTATTTACTGAAATAAATTACTTATCACTGATGCTTTAAATATTATCGAATGTTACATATATTTACTGCATAACTATTCAATAAATCGTACGTGTTACATTGTAGTTAATTTAGTGATACCAGATCACAAAAGATTAAATTAACAGTCCCTTGTAACTAAAAGTACGTCATTCACGACCTAGATGGAAATGAACAATCCATCGTGAAAGGTTGAAGTGTAAGGCTCAGATTGGCTTGTCTTGACCAAGAGATTACACTAGTGCATGACTGATGCACTGAATAGGACCTACAGGAGGTCAAATTCTTCAGAACTGAACAAGGAAGAATTAAACCTCAGTGGTTCGTTATTTCTTAATCTTTGTTTCTTACATAGGATCACGTGTGGTTGGTAACTATTGTTTTGACTTATCATGGGTAGAGAATCAACGAGATTCAATACTTTTTATCTTGGGCAATATTATTGGTCACATGTGATTGCTAAGATTTAATACGGAGAATCGTGTGCAAGTACGCTTGTTCTATTTGCCCCCTTGGGAGGTTCATAAGCTTTATCATACCAAATCTTGCAAGTGGAATTAGTTTCCGGTATGGATAATAATGTTGAACCATTCCTTGACCAAGGACAAAAGATATTAATTAACGGAAAGCTATTTCAGTGGCTTGAATTAATTAATGGACTAGATAATCTTAAACACGAGAAATAATAATCGGGAGCCATATTGACTGTAATATGGGTTAAGATGGATAGTGCAATATTAATTATGTAGTGAGATTAATTAATATTTATGGGCTTGAATAATATTGTGGCTCAATATTGATAATTCAAGATCCATTGGAATGTCCAATCTTAATTCTCCTAAAGGCCCCCTAAGTAGCCCAACATATAGTCCAATAACTGAAAAAAGGTGTTTAAAATAAAATAAATATTGTTGCTTATTTTTCCTAATTATTTTCGAAATTTATAGATAAAAGGGGAGAAAGATTTTCTTTGAATTTTGTTATGGAATGAAGATATGTATTCTTGGAATACAAGATTATCTCATTAAATTCAAAAAATCTCCCACTTGGTTATTTATAAGGAAAATTTCAAATTTTTTGAAAGATAAAGGGCAAGAAAGATTTTCTTGATTTTCTTGAAAAGATATTATGGAAGATATGTGTTTCTTGAAATACAAGAATATCTCATAAATTCAAGAAGATCCAAATCTTGAATTCTTGCCTATTATTTTCGAAAATATCCCATAACAAAGAGTAGGTGGGATTTTTGTGGAATATTATAATTATGGGAAAAAAAGAATATAGGAGATATATTCAAGATTTCTTGGAGATCAAGAAAAGATTTTCCCACATTATTTTTTTTTTTTTGCACAATTTTTAGACCACCTATGCTCTATAAATAGGGGATGACTCTTTTCATTCCCAAGTACAATTCCATGTCTTTGGAAAAATTAGTAAATCCACAAAAGGTGGTGCAACATAATTTATTTTCCTTTTGTTAATTGTTCACAAGTATCCTACCAATCGATAATCGAACAAGGATTAAGGGGAATACTTGGGAAGTTCTTTTGGTTAGTCTAATCGGCCGGATCACCATCATCCCAAGAGGTGCGTTCACGTAAACTTCGTAGAATTCCACATCGTGGGTTTTACGTGAATTAATTATATGCATGATATGTTGTTGGATTATTATTTGAATTAATATAGAATTAATTCATGCTAGTAATAATTATAAGAATTAAATTTGTATTTAAATATTCACCCCGAATAGATTTGTGCAACTTATTCCCCAACATTAATAACCTTATTGATGCCTTGATGTCTTTGCCTTTTGCCGGTCGAGCAGAGGTTTTCTGGTTATGTGTTCGACACCCCTTGCTCGGCTTTTGTGGTTGGTCTGCTTGTCTTGAGCGAGCAGAGGTTTTCTAACCATGTGCTCGTGACCAGGCGAACACAGGCTTGTGCTCGACCTTGGTTTTTCTGTTGTGCTCACCACTACTGATAATATTTTTTCAAATTTGACGCATTCCATGAATAGGAAAGCGGAGTTCCATCCATCATCTCCAAATTGTATGCTCCATTTAGCAAGCACTCCGATATTCGGTATGGGCCTTCCCACGCTCGGCCGAACACACCACCCGGGACCCCCATTGCTCGCCTGAGGACGAGCTCACCGATTTTGAATCTTGGATCCGAACTTTGGAGTTATAAAATTTTTCTGACCTTTGTTTATACATGGCATTCTTGAGGTCGGCCTCGTATCTTTTTTCCTCCAACAAGTCTGTGCTAAGGAGAGCGCCTGGCCATTGGTATGTTCGCCAAAACACATAGTTCGGTGGCTCAGGATTTCAACTTCTGCCGGAATAATCGCTTTCGTACCAAAAGCTAAAGCGAACGGAGTCTCACCCGTGGATGTTCTGAAAGTGGTGCGGTATGCCCACAAAGTTTCGGGTAGTTCCTCGCCCATCCCCCCTTTGAATCACCAAGTTTAGCCTTGAGGGTATGCTTGATGATTTTATTGACCGCTTCAACTTGTCCGTTTGAGTGGGGATAGTATGGAGTGGAATAATATTTTTTTATTCCCCATCGAGCACAATTCTGGCGAAATTCACTTCCGTCGAATTGCTTGCCATTGTCTGTTACTAATTTTGTTCTTCCAAACAAAATTCCACATTTTTTGTTCCGTGGCTTTCACAATGGCTTCGGCTTCCGCCCATTTTGTATAATAATCGACGGCGACCACCGCAAATCTTACCCCTGATGTGCCAGTGGGGAAAGGGCCGATCAAGTCGATCCCCCACTTGGCAAATGGCCATGGGCTGTTGACGGAAACAAGTTCTTCTGGCGGACTATGAATAAGCGGGGCATATACCTGACAATCATGACACGTGCGAGCACAGATGAGTGAATCCTTTTTAAGTGTGGGCTAGTAATACCCTTGTCTGATCGCCTTGTAGGCCAGAACATGTCCGCCTGTATGATTCCCACATACCCCGGAGTGAATTTGCATGAGAATTGTATGACCTTCTTCCGGTGTTACACATTTTAACAACGGAAGAGAAAAACTTCGCTTATACAAGTGCCCGTCCAAAATGGTGTAGCGAGCAGCTTGCAAATGTAGGCGAGCAGCCTGTGCTTCGTTCTCCAGGAGGACCCCCCCCTTTGTAAATAGCTTAAAATTGGGGTCATCCATGTCTCTTGTCCGACCTCCATTTGGGCGATCACAGTTCTCGGGATGGATGGCGAGTACGTTGTGACGATCACAACATCTGTTAAATTAGATACATCTTCTGCAGTAGCCAATCGAGCTAAAGCGTCCGCAAATGAATTCTCCATCCTTGGGAGCTGTTTGATATATACATGCTCAAATTGCTCGAACAATTCTTTGGCCAGTAATTGATATTGAGCTATCTGCTCGCCTCGAGCCTCATATTCGCCCAGAACCTGATAGACGATTAGCTGGGAATCACTATAAATCATCAGTTTCCGAACACCCATTGCCATAGCCATGTGTAATCCACTGATCAGAGCTTCATACTCGGCCTCATTGTTGGTGGCCGGGAAGTCGAAATGAATGGCCGTTGAGAAAGTTTGCCGAGTTGGACTGATGAGCACCACCCCTGCTCTGGCTTTTGTGCTCGTCGACGAACCATCGACGTACATGTGCCATGGCTGGTCAATTTCTTTTTTGGGTTGTTGTGGGTATGTTAACTCAACCATGAAATCGGTCATGGCTTGACCTTTGATAGTCGTTCGAGGTGCGTACGTGATGCCGAACTGGCCTAGCTCCACAACCCACTTTAGTAATCTTCCGGTTGTATCCGGCCGATGCAGAACTTGGCATAGCGGGAAAGTGGTAAGAACTTCGACAGAGTGGTCGAAGAAATAAGGCCGTAGTTTGTGAACACTCATAATAAGAGTGTATGCTAGCTTCTCGAGAGGGGGCTAGCGAAGTTCAGCATCTTTCAATACTTGGCTGACATAATACACAGGCAAGTGGGTCGTTCCCTCTGCCCAGACGAGCACAACACTGATCGCGTTCTCGGAGGCGGTCAGGTACAAATATAGCTGCTCGCCTGGTATGGGTTTGGACAAAATCTGAGTGTATGCCAGGTACAATTTTAAAGACTCGAAGGCACTTTGGCAATGGTCCGTCCATTGAAACCGTCCTTTCTTTAAAGCATCAAAGAAAGGCTTACATTTATCTCCGGTCCATAATATGAATCGGTTCAGAGAAGCCAGACATCCCGTTAGTTTTTGAACTTGCTTCACATTTCTGGGAGCTTGCATGTCGAGCATAGTTTGAATTTTTGATGGGTTCGCCTCGATTCCCCGTTGGCTGACCATATGTCCGAGGAATTTTCCCGAATGTACCCCGAAACTGCATTTCTTCGGGTTTAGCTTCATATTATATGCCCGGAGGATATCAAACGTCTATGTTAGGTGGGCGAGGTGGTCTTCTTTATGCTCGCTTTTGACCACAATGTCATAGATGTACACCTCGACTGTCCGCCCTATGTGTTCGTCGAACATCTTGTTCACCAGCCTTTGATATGTTGCTCCGGCATTCTTTAACCCGAAAGGCATGCGCTTCCAACAGTACATGTTTTTTCCGTTGCAGAACAAGGTGCTTTCCTGATCGTCGGGATGCATAGGGATTTGATGGTACCCGACAAAAGCATCCATGAACGTCATAAGCTCATGCCCCGCAGTGCTATCGACTAGATAATCGATGTGAGGTACGGGAAAATTATCTTTGGGGCACGCCTTGTCTAAATCTGTAAAGTCTATGCACAACCTCCAGGTTCCATTTGGTTTTTGGACGAGCACAGGGTTTGCTAACCATTCTGGGCATTTAACTTCCCGGATGAGCTTATTGTTGAGCAGATTTTTAACTTCGGCATCTAGAGCCGCGTACTTCTCCGGATCGAACTTTCTTCATTTCTGAATTATTGGGATTTGTGCTGGGTTGATATTGAGATGGTGGCATGCATGCTTAGGATCGATGCCGATCATGTCCTCATGTGACCAAGCGAACACATCCAAATTTGTTCGGAGATACGAGATCATTTCGGTCCGGAGCTGTTCCGGGAGTTCTAAGCCGATAAAAATTTTCAAATTTGGGTTGGCCGGGTCGGCATTGACGGACTCTAGCTACTCAACAGGTGTTTCTCGTCTTTTCTTTTGTTTCCACCGGGGATCTATGTTCGACCCCCGGTGCTCATTTTCGACCTCCATAGGGTCGAAACCTATGCAAGGTTCTAAGTCCGGTAACTCGCGATCAGAATGTCCATTTGGCAGATCTATACCCATGGGATCTGGGACCTGACTGACCGCCTCAGGTTCTGTGCTCGCCCGGGGAGTTATATTTGCTCGGAACGGGGTGTTCGCCCTTTGGCTTGAATCTCTGACTTTCCATATTGGTTCTACCATGCTGACAGTATTTTGTCTTTCTGGTACGCACGATAGTAAGCAATCTCGAGCTTTTTTTTTATGTCCCTTTATGCTGCCCGTTCCATCAAGAGTAGAAAATTTAAGACAATAGTAGTAAGTCGAACAGGCTGCCTTAAATTCCTGGATGAACGGGCGACCTAAGAACCCGTTATAGGTAGATGGAGCATCGACGATTACAAAGTCTAGCATTCTAGTTCGTCAGATCTCTGGATTTAAAGTTGACTCTAGCTCGACTCCTAACCTGATCAGACCATAGGGTAGGGTTATAGATTCCCCGAAACCATGATGGTGTGATCACATGGTTCTATATACATACTTAGATCCCCAACTTGCTTCTCCATTTGGTGTAGAGTGTTAACGAACAGAATGTTCGTGTATGCTCTGGTGTCGACCAGGAGGTGATGCACCTTCAAACTGAGAAGACGAGCGCTAATGGTTAGAGAGTCATTGTGGGGGGTGATTATGCCGTCGAGATCATCTTCCGAGAACATGATTTGGTGAGAGGGTGGCGTGCTAGCTGATGTGCTCGCCACATTCACCTGATGGATGTCCTGCATGGTGCGCATCTCCATCTTCTTGCGTCTGTTTGATAGGGAAGACACTTGATAGCAACCCCCCACAAGGCCGTGGTTCGGACGGATCATGTTAATTTATTGCCCCTCCCTACCTTTGTTCGTGGTTGGGGCCCCTTTCTTCTGTAAGTTCAGCTGTCGGCGGAATTCCTCCTAATCGTTGTCGAACACCTCTTCCGCCTTACGCTTTCTCTTCTGATCGCCCGACCTCTCGCGCCGGGTTTCTCTGCTCGCCGGCTTCTTAATATATTGGGCAAGGCGATTTTCCTCATATAATTTCCGGAGTTGTCGCATGAGGTTTCGGCACTCGTCTGTATTGTGCCCTATAAACTCATGGAACGAGCAGAACTTGGAAGGATTTAGATGAGTTTTATCCCTGAGAATGCGTCGGGGTTTTTCCAACATGTCTCGGTCCTTGATCTGGTTATATACTGTCTCGGCCGAGACCCCGAGAATACTCTGAAGCGCATGTGCTTCGGCTCCTGCTTCAAATGGTTTGAAAGATCCTGGGGGTTTGTACCCCCCTTCGCCTGTTGGTTTCTTTCCGGCGATCACCTTCCTGGTCGCCACCTCTTGGCCTGCTCGCGACTGGGCGAGCAGGTCTTGCATCATTATAATCTTGGCTGCTCGCTCGCGGAATTTGGCATATGTGTTTGGCCATTCTTGATGCATGGCCTTCCACATGTCCGTATTCAGGGTCAGACCTCCGACCACCGTGAGGATCTTGGCATCCTCTTTGACGGGAGCCCCATCATACAAACATTTATTGAACCTTTCCACGTATGCCCGATCTTACTCTCCCTTGAGTTGGGAAAAATGTGTGAACCGTTGCTTCGGGGCCTGGCGAGCACACATAGTTGAGAAATGGGAGAGGAATTTATGTCCCAACTGGGCGAAAGACATGATGGACGTGGCGGGCAGAGTAGAAAACCACCTATGTGCTCGATCGCCCAAAGTCATGGGAAATGATCGGCACTGCGTTGCATCGATGGCACCCATGGTGATCATAAAATCCGAGTATTTGCTGAGGTGAACATGTGGGTCAGACTCAACATTGAACATAGGGATTGGTGGTCGGTTCTTTGCCACTTTTTCTTGTACTTTGGCTGCCATGATCGCCGGTGTTAGTGGCAAGCACGGTATTGTGCCCGCCCGCGGGAGTCCTCTCGTTGAGGCCAGATCGGCCTGTAAACCCTCGATTGCTTTCTGCATTTCTGCAAATTTCGTGGAACTGACAGACTTGGATCGGGGTTGTGTCCCATCATGAGGACCCGGGGGGTCAGGCTCATGATGGGGCAGTCCCCCTTTCTGTGTTCGTCCTTGACTACCCAATCGATGATGGATAGACAATTTAGTTCCAACCAATTTCTCCGGTTCTTGCCACCTTTCATGGTATGGGCGATCATGAGGAGCTGAAAGGGCCGACATGTTCGTTGGTTGTTCCCTCCTAGGATCCTGACGCCTATGATCGCCGATTTGGTCTTTAACAGAGAGCCTCAAACGTTCAAACGCCGATTGTCTGGACCCTCGAGGCTGCTCGTCGTCAAACATATCAACAACCTTTTTGTTGGCCCGCTTCCGCGCAGCTTTAATCTTAACTTGCTCGCTATCAGGTGTGTGCGAGCGTCGATCATCATCATCTTGAACTTTCAACTTAACCAACTCCTTTTCGGCCCTCTCTTTCTGTGCTCGCAACAAGAAAATGATGGCCTTTGTTGTGGCCATCGGATCGTTGGCGATATCTTCATGATTGATGGTTTCCACGGTCTGATTTTTGTGAGGCTGATGTTGAGCCTCTTTCTGAGCGTGAGGTCGGCTCTGTCCCGACCTCTCCATCTGAGTATTCCTAGATTGAGGCATCATATTTCTTTTTTCTGCCTCGGTTTTTTAGGATTGTGTATGGGCTGGTTTTTTCTACCCTCCTTCTAGCGCCAATTGTTGCAAATCATTTTTTAATGAGAATATTATGTGGCTAATTTTAAAACAACTCACAAATAAAATAAGTACGTGTACAATATTACAGTAAATAACAAGAAATTGTTGACCCAGTTCATCAATAAATGACTACGCTGGGGGCATTCCAAGCCAGGGATGTTATATTGCGAGATTCAAGTATACAGTACACAATATTACTCGAGGTGAAAACTTTCTTGAAAGATGGTGATTTGGAGAATATGTGTGAGTACTTGGGAATTTTTCTCAACCTTTCTTTTGTTATTTTTGGGCCTATTTATAGGCTTTGGATGAGCTGGTGGTGTCAAGGCTTGAGCTGGTGGTGTCCTGGCTGGCGATTTCTTAACATGCACGAATCTATGTGGTGTTGCCACGTTTTCTATTTGTGCTTCTTTGGTTGACATTTGTCTTTACTTGCTCGAGAAGTATTCGACTTGTCATCCAGGTGGTGATGGTGGCGTTGTGGGTGACCTGATTCTAGTGCTCGCTTGGTTGTGGTCCGTAGATTTCGAGGTCCGACCCTTTGTGGTCGTTGAGTAGGTCTTGATCGTGCTTTAAAAACCATTGCCTTGATTCGGTGCTCGCTTGCGGGCGAGCACATTCTCTAACTCTCCACTCTTCCGGATTTACAACCAAGTATCGTGCTTTCGCTTCCCAACATGTCACTTTGCTTGCCTGGAAAACGTTGTTGTAGGTCAAGTGCCTTGATTCTTGCCGTATATTCACCTTCGAAGACGAGTATGTCTTTCCTTCTTTGTTCGTTTGGGCTTCGTCTTTCCTTCTCTCTTCATCTGGGCTTCATATTTCCTTTTTTGTTAAATGCGGACTTAAATCTTTCCTTCTCTGTTAAATCGGTTTTTACCTTTCGACCACTACCCGTGTTTACTGTCTGCGGGTAGTGGTCATTGGGTTGTCGGGAGAGCACAATTTTTGCAATATGATAGCCTCTGGCTCGGCACCCTCTCGGTCGCCTAAATCAAGCGAAAGCATGATGGATGAGCGGAATGTGTATCCAGCTGGTAAGCACCTGTCTGATGGGCTAGCGGGCACTTTTAGTTTGCTGGTCCACGTGTTCGTCCATGTACACGTGGCAAGAAAGATTATTTATGTGCACAACAATACTATTTTTCATTTAAATAAGTACTACTTTTCTATTTAAACAACTACTACTTTTCTATTTAAACAAGTAATATTTTTTATTTAAACAAGTAATACCTTTTATTTAAACAAGTAATACTTTCTATTATTTAAACAATACTTTTAATTTAAACAAGTAATACTTTTCATTTAATCAAGTACTACTTTTCTATTTAAACAAGTACTGCTTTTCTATTTAAACAGGTAATACTTTTCTATTTAAACAAGTACTACTTTTCATTTAAACAATTACTACTTTTCTATTTAAACAATTACTACTTTTCTATTTAAACTTAAGTAATATTTTTCATATAACAAGTAATACTTTCATTTAAACAAGTACTACTTTTCTAATTAAACAAGTACTACTTTTAGTCAATATATATATATATATATATATATATATATATATATAATTAAATTTTATATGAATTAAATTTTATAACCTAAACTCCTAGATAGATCGACTACGGTCAATTGGAACTCTTCTCTAAGTGACTATAAATTAAATATATGGTAAGGTGCATTAACAACAATTAAAAAACCTAGTATAATCCTGAAACATAAAAAAAATACATAATTAATATTAAAAAAAATCAATAAAAAAAAGAAAAAAAATTGTCGCTAATCCATCGCTAAAAAAATCGTCGTTAATACCGTCGCTAAAGGGGTTAGTCCAAAACGTCGCTAAAACTGTAGCTAAAACCGTTGCTATTTGCGACGGTTCTCTAAATCGTCGCTAAAACTGTTGACTTTGACCATTTAACCGTAACCGTCGTAAAAACTGTCGCTATTTGCAATGGTTCTTATAACCGTCGCTAATTTCCGTCGTTAGAACTCGCATTTTTTGTAGTGCATCCATCCCGGGATAATGTGCACCCCTATTCGCGCACAGAAACTAAGAAAACTTGTTTTATTGACATATTTTAAACTAATTATAATGATATTGTGAGGATTTAAGTTTTGAGTGTTTTGCCATTTTAAAAAATGCGCACATTATTTCGGGACGGACCAAAAAAAATTGTGCATATTATCACGGGATGGCTCATGTGAGCTCGTTCTTCAAGTTGACGATGCATATGCTCCACAGAAGGAAAGGTTCGGGGTCGGGTTTGAGCCTGGTGGGCCACTTCGTGTAGCGGCAGCTATACCGACATCCGAGCCTCAGTCCGTATTTATGGGGGAATTAATAGCCTTGCATCATGCTTTTCTCTTCGCCATCTACACGGGGTACACTCACATATGTGCGTATTCAGATTCCCTGCTAGTGGTACGAGCAGTTACATCTACGCAGGAATACAGAGACTACACCGGCACGAATATCTCAGAGCTAAGATCGATGTTACACACCCCACATTTTACTGGCATAGTGCATATTCCCCGAACGCAAAATGTATTGGCTCATGCCTTAGGGAAGGTTCGTGGTTGGGTTTGTGTTGTTTGAGCCTGGTGGGGCACTTCGTGTAGCGGCAGCTATACCGACATTCTAGCCTCAGTCCGTATTTAAGGGGGAATTAACGACCTTGCATCATGCTTTTCTCTTCGCCATCTACACGGGTACACTCACATACGTGTATTCAGATTCCCTGCTAGCGGTACGAGCAGTTACATCTACGGAGAAATACACAGACTACACTGGCACGACTATCTCAGAGCTAAGATCGATGTTACACACCCCACATTTTACTGGCATGGCGCATATTCCCCGAACTCAAAATGTATTGGTGCATGCCTTAGTTTCTTTTTCTTTGTCTTTATCTTCCGCCCAACTTTGGGTTGAGGATGGTTTTCCCTTTTGGCTCAGCTGTTTATACAATCGTTCTTAATTAATAAAATAGACAGTTGAGTTGGGTAAAAAAAAAAGTCTTTTAATCGTTTGTAATAAATTCGAGTTCGGCTCTTTTAATTGGGTTCGTAGCTAATAAGATTGTCCATGAGTTGACATAATTTGTGTATTCTTGTGAGTCTTGTTATTGTTCGCCTTCCATTCCGAGGGTGATTTTGTACACTGTGGAAGCCGAACTTCCGGCTAATTAATAGATATATTTATTTTTTTTTCAAAAAATAAAAAAATAAAATCAGCAATCCCAATATTCAGTTAATCGTTCACGAGAAGATTTGTTTAAAAAAAACCGTTCAAGGGAAGAAAACCCTAACGCCCAAATTACCCGAATGATTCATGCAATGGTGGCAAAATCGTTCACTTTTCATTGGTAAATACTTCTTAATTTCTGCAAATTGATATTTTCTGGGTTTATAAATATGATTTGAACAATTCCAATTTGTATATATGTGTATCGATACGAGAGGAAACAGTGATTCTGTTCGGTTTCTCCGTTGATATCCCAAATGCCCTATTCCTTGTTTCTTCAGGCTGTTGAATCGATATGAGGGATGAATCAGGGCATCTATTCGGTTTCTCTCGTTAAAATCCGAAATGCCCTTGATTTCATGGTTTTAGGCTGTTGATTGTTATTTGAACTGATATAAACAAAGTTTTGGTTCGAATTTCCGACGATGGATTTGAATTTGAATGTCTTAGCAACTGGCCATTGGCATATGAACTATTTTGTAATATTTTTTGCAATATAAATATCTGCTTTATTTTATTTTCTTGCAATGTAGAGGGAAAAACAGTAATTCTATGAATTCTCCATGCTATGTTAATGTGGTGAAGATATTGTTTATGCCTCTAGCTTCTAATTGCTTGCTTGCTGTGAATGTGATTTTCGTTGTTTTAACGGTTTTATGTCATTTAGCATCTGCCAATAATGTTATGTTACCCTTAAGGTAGTCGTGATTTGGGATAAAGCGTAGCTCTTTTAACGGTTTTGATTTTATTTGCTAGTGAATGTTACCATATACTCTCATAAATAGTATAGAGGATGTGTTCATTGAAAGTGATATCCATTGCTGTGTATTGAATATTCTTGTCCTTGAACTTGATTCCTTTTCTTGTCTTGATATTTAACAGATAGGATGCTCGTCATTAAGCTGTAGTGAGATTGTATTAGGACTAGAAGGGGCTGTTTTTATGTCAGTAGTCACAAAAAGGTCGTCGTTGTTAAGGTTCTTTTAGCGTTCAAGGAAGAAAGGATATTATAGCGTCTGGGGAATGGATTGGTCAGAAAAAGTTTTATGCATAAAATGTAACAAAGGTGGAAATCTGTTCGTTTGCAGTGAAGATGGATGTCCATTAGCTGTTCATGAAGGCTGTATGGGTTGTCCAGCTAGATTTGATGATGCAGGTCGCTATTATTGCCCCTACTGTTTTTACAAGCAAGCTGTTGCAGAATTACGTAAGGCAAGGGAGGATGCTCTGGCAAAAAAGAAAGCTTTGTTGCTCTTTATGGATGAAAAAATGATGGGCAACGAGAAACATATAGAAGAAAACAATGGTAAAAATAAGGTGAATCATGATGCCAGTGTAGATCAATCTATGCAACTTAATAAGGAACAGAAAATTGGCAATGAAGAAGCAGAAAAGGTTCAGATAGAGGAATCAGAAGGTTCTTCTGGCTCAAAAGGTCAAGACCCTTCACCTAAGCTGCATGAGGAACAAAGCTTTAGCAATGAAGTCGACGAAAAATGTCAGGAAGAGAATCAAGGCATTTGCGATGAAGAAGAAACCAAGAAGCAGGAAGAGGAACGAAGCATTGACAATGGTGAAAAGGAACATGATAATATGCAGAAACACTATATCTTTGATATTGAAGAAGAAAAGATTCAAGAAGAAATAAGTGAAACACCATCTCCTTCCAGTGGTGAAGACCTTTTACATACCATGCGTGCAAGACGTACAAGGCGACATAAAAGGAAGAAACCAGTGGAGCAGGATTCTGAGGCAGTTTCAGCTCGAAAATATCCAACGATGAAGAAGAAAACATCTCCAACTACAAATTCCCCAATGAAATCTTCTAGGAGGTCACAAGGGCCAAATCAAGTAGTTGGTTCTCCTACGCAAAGATTGAAAACACCTGAAAAGGCCGTAGTCAAGCTGTAAGTGCTTTAACACACTGAGGGGGTGTTTGCAATCTCATTTGAATAGTGTAGAAGCACTTATTTTAGAAGTTGGTTAGATCCAACTTCTTTGAAAAAATAAGTGCTTCTAGGGGTGGAGTAGTGTTTGAAAACACCCCCTGAGTAATGTTCGAACTTTGGTATATACTTGCCCTTCCTCTATTATTATTGATAGGCATGAGCATGACATATTTTGCAGACCTAGTAATGCGTTTGGCTCTGGGAAACGTAAGAGACTATTATGGACGGAGAAGGAAGAAGAGGCACTCAAGGTAAATCATGTTTGGATGCTGGAATTGATTTTTCAATCTACTGTATCATTTTTATATGCGAGCTTTCGTTTCGCAAATTCTACAGACTATGATTCTTTTTATATCCATGAGAAGCTACTCTCTGTGTTTCTTATGCATTTATGCTCACACATCATTAATTCTCATACGTCATCATGATATATGTTGTGATTTGTGGCCAACGTCGTTAGCTTATTTTCTTTTATGCATCGCTGCTGCAGGAAGGAATAGAAATTTTTTCCAAAGAAGTAAACAAAAAGATCCCTTGGAGGAAAATCTTACACATGGGTAGGGGTGTGTTCGATTCATCTCGTACTCCAAGTGACCTTAAGGATAAATGGCGGCACATGTAAGAAAAGTAAGAGAAAATATCGTAACTAACATTTTCCTTGCATGGTTTTCCAACTTTGCCCGTTATTAGTGGTAGATGATAATTGTGGTGTGATATGGAAGTTCAATGATGGATGCAGGGACGGGCCGATATATTTAGGAATAAACTCCACATTGTAATAAGACATATTTTTTTTTCGGTAGGATTTATGTCTGCCATATAAGAATAAATTACATTATATATAAAAATTGACAAAGACTAGTATGAAAATTTTCACACATGAAAAAACTTTAATTTACAACCAAATTCTGTAATTGGTGAAGGTAAGACAAAATTGAGTGGTTCATGATTCACTCGGCCCAAGTGATTCATGGTTCACCAAGCCCGAATAGGTCATAATTTAGTGTTTACTGTTTAGGGTGTAGATGGTTGATTTAGGGCAATTTTATAGATTTTCATACATGAAAATTTTATATATCATTACAATTAAGATGACCTAAAATATTTATCTATAGTTAATTGTGACGACATCTTAATTTTATGGCTTGTTACTACGTCCTTCAACTTGCGTGTACGTAATAACTCGTCTGCATAGACACCTTCTTGGGTGTCATTTGCTTGAAATATAAAAAGTGTATTAATTTTATGAAAAATATACATGTTGTTGATAGCTAGTTTAAATGGATTAATTTTGTGGAATATGGTTTTGTGGTAACTAACTAATCAAACAATGAATCATCCAATGATTGAAAGTTGTGAACTCAAGTATTGAAAGCAGTAAATAAAGTGCACGGAGAGTAGGGCAAATTTTGCCACTTGTATTGATATTTTTCGGACCTTTTTTTGGGTCTTAAGTGCCCATATTTATATTACATTGGAGAGTGCATTTCACTCTGTTTTTCTTGTCGGGACATCAAATTGTCAAATTTCTATTTAATGTCTGGTACTTCATTTTACATTAATTTTCGACATCTCTTGGGAGCTCTTGGGAGCTCCTGAGAGCTCGCCTCAGCTAGCAGCGCGACACCTGGCAAGTCCCTGAGTCCTTCGTCGTAGTTCTCTGATCTTTCCCCAAATCGCGTGACCAAAGTTGTCGTCTTGTAGTTCAAGTCATTGACTTAGCTACATTTGGATAGTTTTCCTGACTTAGTACCGCATTGCGGCATTAACTCCCCTTCGTACAAGCGAACTCCTAGCGGCGGACATTGTACCTATTGTACTTTCCGGATGAACTCTGGATAAAAGACCTCTTGCATAGAGCTTTCTGGGCGAGCTAGCTTGATGAGAGCTCATTGTGCGAGCTCTTAGTGAGCTAGTTGGTAAGTTGTGGGTGAGCTTGATGGGAGCTCATCGAGCGAGTTCATAGTGAGCTGATCGATGAGCTCTCAATGAGCTAGTCCGAACTCATTGAGTGAGCTTATAACGAGCTCTTGACCTTTTATTTTCATAGGATTTTCTGAGAGCCCTATGAGCTAGTTACTTTACTTGGGTGTGGCGACCTCGGCCCTTTCTTGATGAGCTAGAGTCCATCTAATGTGGGCGAGCTTGGCGACTATTGTCGGGTCGGACGAGTTTGGCCCAGTTATCCGATTGGGTTCCTTCATTACCGAGTAAAATATTAATGGAATTGTGCCGAATTAATAGTGACACAACACATGTATTGAACAAATATTTATACACATATGAGCAATAACTATTGTATAGTTTCTAGGTACATGCATATTAGTTGATGCATATGTATTTTATATATTTTGAAAGTGTATGTATTTATTTTAGTCAAATTCATATTAATTAGATATATGAATTTGTTAATAAATTTACATATATGTAATATAGTAGTATGTATTATATTGAATGTATTATATTTTTTTGAAAAAAAATATTTTTTTATGTAAAATTCTATTTAAAATTAACATTCATACAATAATATTTTTTCCCGATCCCAACTATATGACTGTATGGAGTTTTTACTGTAGTACTTTACATTAACTCCTTACATTTTTGTCTTTTGTGGGGGGTCTGCACATTTATAATCAAATTTCATTTGCCAAACCATTATTTGAGAATATCGCGGCTTGAAAATGAAAATATGAATCCTTATAACGGTGGTTATTTGTTTCCTATTGTTTGATTGAATATGCATTTATTTCTTTGATATAGATTGTTTTGTTATATACATAATAATTAAGATTCGTTGTTTTGAGAAATAGGAGAGAAGATATCATTGATCTATACTTACTGGGCTCCCTGAGCCTGAGGGTTAAAAAAAGAGTGGGCGACTTAAAAGATCCATTTCCCACCCTAAACTTACTCCCAAGTCCATGTCATTTTAAAAATTGCCCTAGGTACAAAATTAACCACTAAAAGACTAATATACCCTTAATTTTCGGTTAACCTTTTCTAGTCTTCGGTGCTTCATTCACAGCCAATAAAATGGGTGACCCACTCTTACTGCAGACCAGTCACATCATTTGCTTTTTTTTTTCTGCAGACCCACTCTTTCTCCGGACTTTACTCTATCTTTCTTTCTTTATTTCTTCCAATTTTATTTTCAGAAACATGAACAACTACAAAAAGTCATATAAATACAAAATTACGCATCTACAAAAATTCATTAAAAAATATTACAACTTGAAAAATTCATATTAAAATTTAAAAATTTACTGAAATTTACATGTAAAACTTACAATTATAATCTCAAAATTTACATATCACCCTACATGAACATGTTCATCAAAATATATAAACATGTTCATAAAAAATATGAAGATGTTCATTTTCGATTTCAGATTCTGATCCTCAGAAATTTACAAACATCTTCATAAAATGGACCTTCAAATCTTCAAAAAAAAAAAAACTTCCATATCAACAAATACCCAGATCTTTCGTAGAAAATCTTCAAATCTGCATTTTCACACAATAAACTCACGTGAGAAACCCAACAGATTTCAACAAAATATCCTAACAAAAAGCCCAGAAACTAGATCATCTTCATCTCCTTCCAGCTTCCACTAATAAAAATCCAGAAAATTCAAATTTCTAAAAACTAGATCCCATCTTCATATGAAATTAATTGTGGGCTCACGCCATTGCAGAAGCAAAAAGCTTATAATCTATAATATGCAAACAAAAAAAACACAAAATTAAATCGAAGAAACAGACCACACCCTAAATAAAAAATTTAAATCTACTTCTCCAGTCGTACAAATTTGAATCTACTGCTGCTTTCTGGTTTGAAGGGTTGTGTGGTGGAGATTAGAGTGGCGGAGGCGGCGGCGGAGAAGAAGATTGGGGGTGAAGAAGAAGAAGGCGGCGATTTGCAGATTTGGGGGTGAAGAGGAACAAGGCTGCTTCAAAGAACCCCAATCTTGGGTGGGAAGGCGGCCGCGAGCGTCGAGGTGGTGCACCGCCGTTCTGGTTTCCGGGGGGGGCGACGTTCTGGTTTTTCTGGGGAAGGGGTTTTGGGCTGGGGCCGTTGGGGTCCGGGTCCGCCGCGGTGGCGTGGGGACCGACGACGGCGATTCACGGAGGTGGAGCGGTAAGTGGGTTCGTTTGAGTTTTTCAGTTTTGATTTTGAATGTGATTTTAGGGTTGTGAGGTGGGGTAGGAAAATGGGGTAGTAAAGTAAACGCCGGACCTATGGATATTGTTGGTTCCAAATATGGACCTATGGCTTAAAAAACTGCGCCGCGTTAGTGGCGTGGGGAGAATGACCGCGACGACGGCGATTCACGAGAGAGTGAGAGCAGGTTCGAGTGGGTTCGGTTTGGGAGAGAGTTTTCAGTTTTCACCGGTTTTGAATGTGATTTTAGGGTTTATTCATCTCTCTCAACTCTCAAGATTTATGGAATTAATTTATTTACATTACATATTATATTTATACTACACTATATATCATACTATAGTAGGAATTAATTTATTAGATATACACTATATATTACACTATACTAATACTAGTATACTACTATAATGATATACTACATATTAGGTGACTCAAAACATAGGGGTAGTAAAGTAAATTGATTTACCCTTACATTTTGAAATTAAAACTATTTTTAAAATAGGATGGACGTATGGGTATTGTTGGTCCCAAATATGGATCTATGGGTTCATTGCAACTATTTAATTCTTAAAAAACTGCTTCCATACTTAGTTTTGCAGTTAGTGGTCTATTGTTTTCTTTTTTGATCAAATGCTCATCAATGCAGGCAATGATTTTGTTAACCTTGGTCTTCAACATTTGACAAAAAAAAAGTTTCACGTCATACTACTACTGCGTTGCTAAAGTTGTTTTATGAGTATAAATATGCTTTGATTAATCTATTTATTAAACTGAGGGTGAGGCAAAAAAGCATAAATTTTATAAATAAAATAAAAGGAAAAAAAAAATTAAATATGATTGTAGATTTTAAAATATTTTCTAATTTCAAATTCAATAGTAAAAAATTTTTTCATGTTAGATGTAATTTTAAATAATGTGTTCAAGATGGTTTAGATGCTTTGAAAGAACAAGTTGGTCCTATTAGATCCGCTATTTATTATATATCGAGACATTCAAAATTGTTGAAAAAAATTGAAAGTTTTTTGTAGAACATACAATATGCATCCCAAAAAAATTTCTCTTGATGTGTCAACTCGTTTGAATTCCACGTATAAATTGTTAAAAAGAGTCTATGGATTATAAAGAAACTTAATTTTTTACTCAAGAAAATTGTGGTATGTTTGTATGTAAAATTTTGGGAATTTTTAATGATTCCACAAAAGTGAATATCCTCATTCTTTTTAGCGCTTGATTATTGTAAAAGATATTTTAAATTAACAAATATTTAAAATGATTTGTCATATCATATAACATTCTCATGCAAGAATTTATCATAAGAGATTAGTAATAAAAGTTCTTTATTTAGAAATATAGTTGTAAAATTTTGGTGGTGGTTTAATAAATTTAAATTTAAAACATTTTGTTAAAAAATTATTACGAAACAAAATATAAAAATTAATAACATTGTAAAAAAGTTGCACTACATTATTACCTAACAAATAAAAAACTACCTAACAAATAAAAAACTAAATAATGGCACAAGTGGGGATTGAACCCTGAATGCTATGAATAGAATGAACAAAAGTTACCACTAGACCAAAGACCACACTACTACATGGTTTGACATATAAATTATATATAACATCACTGAAATCCAGGCAGGGCAATTGCCAACCCTTGCCTAAGGTAGATCCGCCCCTGAATTCAGGTGTTTTGAGGGGGGTGTTTCGAACTCTACATACAGCTCTAGAATCAATTTTTTTAAATAAAACCAAACAAAATATAAAAATTAATAACTTGTACCTCAAAACTTTTTGAAAAAAACCACTAGCAATTCTAAATGGGAGATGTTTTGTAAAAATCGATCCTTGCCTAAAATTCGTTCACTTTGAATACCCATCGTGTTTTGAGGGGGTCTAAAAGAATCTTTTTTTCCAAAAAAAAAATACCTCAAAACTTTTTGAAAAAATGCATTCTAGATTTAAAACATGCATGTCTAGGTTGATTAGCTCAAGCATTCGTTGAGGATTGATTTGAAATCCGTAGCAGTAGATCTATTGATGGTGGTTTAGATTGGTAAAAATGTAAAATAATTAATTGTCTCTCATACAATGGAAAATAGGAGAGGGAGGGAGATGTAAACGAGATTATTGAACAAGTATCAAGTCATTTGGCCATCAACCAAAAGAAGAATGAATCATCTTTTTGGTCGCTCAGCTAAGATTAGCATAGATAGCATGTACATGAAAAGTTTTTATACTCTGAAAGTCGAGTGAAGTCCGACTCGTGTCACGTATCATCAGTGGTTCTTAGATCATGGTACCACTGGGAATAAAAGCGTCTTTGATCACAGTGACGATACCACTCTTGATAAAGTATCCGTCCGTCTCTCTTGCTGCTTCTTGAACATTATCGCTGTTAATAATCTGCCACGACATAAACTTACTTGTATAAGAAGAGGCCCATCTGACTCACTGATTGATAACTTATTCAGACGATGAAGACAGATTTTAAGGATTACCTTGACGTTTTCTCCAATTCGAGCATTCTTGTCAATGATGGCTCTCTTGATGTGGGTGTTTTTACCTATGCCGATAGGCACCCCACCCTTGGCTGCCAGAATTCGTCTGTCTGCATCCGTCTGAAACACAGAGAACATAATGAGTGATGAATTTGACTGCTCTTGATGATAAGTTATAAAATCAAATGAAGAAATGTTGGGGTTGATTTTTGCAGGGATGATTACCTCATAATAATCTGCACCCATTAACAAGGAGTCTTCTATGATTGCACCCTCAGATATGCACGACCTAAGTCCAACCACAGAATGGTGGATTTTGCAGTTCTGCATGGAATATAAGGAGCATCATGGTTATCTATAGTCATGATATAAAATAATAATAATAATAATAATAATAATAATAATAATAATAATAATAATAATAATAATAATAATAATAATAATAATAATAAAACTGAGTTCTTTGCAGCAGATTTTAAGAAGAAGGTATTCACAACTTTGATCGCTCACCTTAATCACGCACCCTTCTCCAATGACACTATCCGTAACATCAGCATCTAGCATCTTAGAAGGAGGCAGATATCGAGGTTGAGTATAGATTGGAGCTGATCGATCATAGAAGCTACAACAGATCATATGTAGATATCAACATAATTATAAATAAAGTTTTTTGGTTTTTTGGTACAACGGGGGTAGGAAAATGAGAACTCGTTGAATTTGAAAAACCTACCTAAAATCTGGAACTGGCTTCTTTGTGATCCCTAGATTAGCATTGTAGAAAGCTTCGATGGTCCCGATGTCTTCCCAGTATCCATCGAACAAGTAAGCTTGCACCTATACATAGAATATTACTATTAGCAAATTATCATTTCTGCATAATAATAAAGCAAAAGAGAAATATAATAAGTTTAACGTACTCGTAATCCCATGGAAGTAGCTCCAGGAATGACTTCACTTCCAAAATCATTAGCTGCAGGAAACTTGTCTCTGAGAAGATTCAACATCACATCTTTGCTAACAACATATATTCCCATACTTGCGATGTAAGGCATCTCGTTTGCTCTCTTTTCATCAAGCCCCAGTATGGTAGTATCAACCTTAAAGAGAGAAAAAAGAAACTTATATATTGGTTTCATTAAACAATTCCTAATCATCTTATGTATTTACTATAAATTCACCTTCATAGCTTTTAGTTGTTCTCCCTTTGGTTTTTCGGCAAATTCAATGATGCGCCCTTCTTCGTCAATCTTCATCAGACCGAATGCTGTGGCACGCTTTTCATCCATAGGCAAGGCTGCAACAGTAATATCAGCATCTGTCTCTCTGTGAGCCTGAATAAACCTCTCATAGTCCATTCTGTACAAATGATCTCCAGCAAGAATCAGGTACTCAAGAACATTTTGCTCTTCAAACAACCACAGATACTGCCTTACAGCATCTGCAGTACCCTAAAAACAAATTAATCCAATGTAAAATTAGAGCTGTGAGACGAGTAATTAAATGTAAATCTGTAAAGGATACCCAGAATTGAATATGAATCTAGCACATAATATGCATCCGACTCAAAACAAAAGCAGATTAAAAACTTTGTCATTAGATGCAATGAATGAACATTGTTGTTGATATTGTAAACACTTGATAATGGTAAGAATACATGTAAAAACATTAAGAGTAAAGTCTCCTGTACACCAATAGTGCAGTGCATTAGTGAAAGCAACTAATACCGTTTGAAAATGCACTTGAATTGCACCACACAGTGCACCTGGTGCATACCAGACTTTTTTCAAATATAATTGTAAGTACCTGGAACCAATTGGGGTTCTCCGGGCTTTGCTGAGCAGCAAGAACCTCGACAAAACCTTCATTTTTATATCCCCCCATGTTGCTAGCATATGCCCTTGAAAGATGGCGATTGAGGGATGCAGAATTGAATTGTGTAAGAACATAGATCTTGGATATGTTACTATTCAAGCAATTGCTAACAGGAATATCAATTAAACGGTAGTTTGCTCCAAGAGGGACTGCTGGCTTCGCCCTCTTCTTTGTCAAAGGATAGAGCCTAGTACCAGCTCCACCTCCCAGTATAATTCCCAACACACTCTGCAAAAGGACCAGGAAGAAAATCATCAATGGCATCCCTTGATTTATGGAAAATGAAGATTTCCATTACAAATACCAGACTTTCACAATCTAGTTTCCAAGGCATAGGAGCATTAATGATCATAGGAACATGCCACATGAATTAAACCATTTACCAAAACAGGCAGAGCAATACAAATAACATTATGTTACATACGCGTCATTTAGTTTTAAATGAAGTTAAATCATATGGGACATCATCGTTATTTTTGCATCAAGCTTCTTTTTTTATTCATCTTTATTTTATTTTTTATTCCCGGTAATCAGGGGCCAAATAACAGTAACATCACCGGCAACTAAGCAGCTGTTATTTAGTAATTAATTAAAGGCTAAGATTAGAGCAGTTGAATTACACGTGCAAGAAATGTCCTTTTATTTAATCACACATCATATAATGATATAATCTAAACGGTTTTTGTGTATCGAGCATAGTTATTAAAGGCGCGCCCGAGGCGCGCCTAAGGCGCACGGCGCTCGGGGCGCTAGCCACCTCGCCTGCCATAGGTCCAGGCGGTTGGGATTTTCTGGGCGCTCGCCTGGGGGCGCCTTTCGCGCCTTGACTCGGGCAAAAGGCGCGCCTAAGGCGTGCCTTGCGTACATCTAGGGTTTGAAATAAAAATAAACATTTTTTTATTTGTCAAATAACATCAGAATAATAAAAAATACTATCTCTTAAGTCTTAATATTTAAGTGAAACGCATCTAGGGTTTCAAGATTCACTTTTTATCAAATATAATCGTGCGTTGAAGCATCGGTAATCGGTATGACTCACGTAATCACATTGATCCTATCTCTTTGAGGGATATAGATGAAAGCAATGAGTGGGTGATTGGTCTAATGGAAGATAAAGATGAGTTGGTTCACCAAGGTGAAAATTTGACTTGGGGTATTGCTACAGAAGCAATGGTTAGGTTTACTGAGAAATTATTAAGGTCTTATGTTGTTTTTTCCAGGGATGCAAGGCACGCGCCTAAGGCGCCAGGAGCGCCTGGCGCTAGGCGCTGCTTCGCGCCTTGTGACGCCTTGCGCCATTAATAACTATGGTATCGAGGGAGAAAATCATGGATCTGCATAAAGCATTAATATAACTTCGAATAAAGCAAAGACTTCAGAGACACATAAAGCAGACTACGCAGATCTCCAACTCCAAGCACGTATCTTCATCTACTTTTTTCTGAAACCCAGGAAGAACGTATATAGAAAATAGTACTATAGTAGCACAATTTCACACACAATCAGTTACATGTTGATGATAACAAACAAATTGAAAACACTATGAACGCAGCAATACACAGAAAGGCGATCAAATTCAACAACCGATACATCCGCAATCACATCAATTGAACTCCAGCGAAGTTTTTTTTAAAACTCAACAGATTAAATCAAGGAGAGAGAGTAACAAAATAGAGCAAAAACGTACTCTGCTGGCATCAGGATCAAGGCATGTCTGCGAATTCTGAGAGTCGGAAACCGCCTTCGGAGATACGATCACCGGTCTCCGCGTCTCCAATTCGCCTCCGGAACGACGCCGTTGCGGTCGGAGCTGCCCGGCGGCGTTGGACGCGGCAAAAGACAGTCGCTTAAACGACGTCGAAGCTACATCCTCCGCGGTACTGTAATTCGCGATCGCAGTTGCGGTGGGAGCCGTCATTAACACGGCGGTTGCTGCCATTGCCAAAAACTCTTGGATTCAGAGAGAGAGAGGGGGGGTTTAATTAGCAAGTGATGAGTGATATTTAAACTGGGAATGAATTGTAATGTTCCATTGATATGCAGGGGTTTTGGAGACAAAATTACGTGGATGCCCTTGGATATTACCTCTATTTTTGTTTAGAAGTAAGGTCCCGTTTGCAGCCACATTTGTAAAAGTAAAAGCACTTCTTCTTTAAAAAAATCACTTAAAATGTGTTTGCAACAACTTTTAAAAGTACTTATAATCTATTTTGGCCAAGCAGTTACTTATGTCTTCTCGTGAAGCGCTTCTCACACTCCCTAATGCAAATAATACCCCTCAGATATATTAAAAAAAAAAATCAGGTCATTGTTTATTGAGGGAGAGAAGAAAAAAACAGGGATGTAGCTGTGTCCCACGAGCTTCTTTCGGCCGCCGTTTCGTTCGAGCTTAGGATGACCTGATATGAAATCAAAGAATGAGTTTATACATACGGTACATACGGTTCTTTTTCAAGTTTGGGAAGAAGAAAAGAACAAATATACAATGTAGGGTTTAGATATGTGGTACTTACAACTCTTTCACTTTGGATGATTGCTTGTGCTAACCCATCTTCTTCTTCGCTAAATTCTTTTTCTGGGTTCTTCGGCTTCGCTTCACTGGATTTCTTGGATTTGGTATTTGGGAAATCTGATTTGTGGATTTGGTATTTGGGTGCAAGCGGCACGAAATGGTATTATGTTAATTTTGTAAATTTTAATTAATTAAGTGATTTTTTTACAAACATATTTTTTTCTTAATCACTTTTTAAAATCAATTTATTTTAAAACACTCTCACTTTTCATTTTGCTACAAAAATCACTTAACAACACTTTTTTAGGAATACTAGTGTTTGCAAACAGACACTAAGTATCGTTATAAAAAGTTTGTATCAAGATTAAGGAACATAAAATTTAACATATTTATCCTAAATCGACCTTATATAAATTTTAGAATAGATTCTTAACTAAAAAATAAAAGATCTTTTCCTTTCAAGAAAAAAAAATCTTTTAAGATACCAATTTAAATAAATTTTAGGAGTTTGTCTCGTATGCGTCCAGATGCACCGTACACTCATATGCATTTTAGAATCATATAATTCGTTATATTAAAAGTTGTAACTTGTTTACACTTAACTGTGCAACTATTAATATGAAGAAAAAAAACAATCGCACGTTTCATTATACACAAATTGCATCTTGCACGATTCTAAAATGAATTATGAGTTCACGGTGAACCTGGATGTATACAAGACTTAGCCAAATTTTTTAAAAAAATAATTAAAGTGACGAATAGTTGAAAACTTAAAATAAAATTTAATCTCTAAAACATTATTAAGTGAATGGAATAAATAATCCCAACTTAATTTTTTTTATGTTATTTAGGAATTTGTAGAAAATAATTGTAATATAATTGCTTAACAGTTAACACTAATCTTCAAGACAAGTGTTCGTGCTTTGAGAACAGTAATTTATTTAGATTTTGACAAAAAATTGTGTTGATTCGAATTCACTCGAGAGCTTGATTTTTTTAGTATTACTTTTATGTATAAAAAATTATCATTATTATACTTAAAAATTATTATTATTATAAGCACAAAAAATTTCACAGTTTAAAAAATGTTTAATATTTTTAAATAGTAATTTTTTTATACATAACAATAATAGTGTTCATAAGTTATTTCTAATTTTTTGGGAGAACAGAATAAAGTTTGTAATGTGTTTCAATAGTTGAAAATGTTTGCTAAAGAAAAATTAATTTCAAGAAAAATTTAAGTTGGTCCTATAACTGCTTGTCAAAATCATTTTAAAATTATTGTTAATTACGCACCACTAAAAAATAATTAGTTCCTTCATCCCATAATAATTTGCTCATTTTTCTTATTCAAACGTCCTAAAATTTGCACTCTAAAAATAGAAAGTTCTTAAACTTCACCTCACAATATTCACAATATTACACAAAATATTGTTACCTTTTGGCCCACTGCCCACATATACATACACTTCAATCCATTTATTTATTTTAAACATAAAAATTGATAAAATAACCCCTCAAAATTCTACTCACTACTCTACTTTTATATTTTGTGTGCCGATCAAATGTGCAAATTAATGGGGGAAGGGGGAGCAGTTTGAAAATCTTCTGCAAAAATATAATTTACAACTAGTGTTGGAATTTGATAATTAAGCAACAAAACAAAAAAAGCAAAAATAAAAAAAGTTGGGGACAGCACATGTGAGCGGAGGGCATATTGGGAATTGGAAATGCGTGATTAGTTTCCAAAATTGGTTGAAAAGAATGTGATTATGTTCATTGGAGGTATACAGGTGCAGTACAAATTTACGAATTTACCCCCACATAATTAAATGAAGGATGAATATGTGTCATAGGGGGCACGTGAATATCTCAGTGAAGGCACCAATTTTGCACCGTCGCTTCAGACTTTTGTTAACTCACTTTCTCCTTTAATATTTATTTATATTTATATTAGCTATTTTTAAGCATTACGTTTGGTTTCGAAATGACTAAATTAGCCCTTAGTTGCTCTCATCCGTCAAATAACTCCTATCATATTTCCCGGATTAGGCTGCTTCATGGTCCCTCCCCCTCCCCCTCACGGCCCATTGCACCCTCTTTCGTAGTTTAAAAAAATAATATAATAAGTCAATTATTGAAGAGTAATTTTATAAATTTTTATGTATATAAAAAATAAAATAATTTGATGGAGTGTATATATGGGTCACAAAAACAATGACATTTTTTATAAATATATAATTATTTTGAGGGTATGTGGAGTTTTATATTTTTAGGTATGCAAAGTGTCATGGACGTCTCAATAAAAAAAACATGCATATGTTGTGCGATCGTACCAAAGAATTGTGTATAGTACACACATGATAGCATCAAATATATAAGTGTTTTAACATTATTGGTTGAGTAAAGAAAAATATAGAAGTGTAAAAAATAATAGTGGATCTCACATATGTATATGGTACAAAAAGAGGTGATGGGTAGTGCCTAGCATTCCATCATAGGGGCAAAAATTCTCTAGTACAATTGAAAAATAAAAATTGCTACCCACTATATATTACCTTTTTGAGTGGTGTGTTTTGACATAATTGTCCATCTCTCTCATATATTATAGTTAAAAGATCATTCAAGTGTCACATCATATTACTTTTCCATATTCAATTTTTATTATTGTTATTAATTTAAATAATTATTACTTAATAAGTATTTTTTTCAGTCTCATTTTCATGTAGAAAAATAGAAAAAACGACAATATTTGACAATTTTTTTTAAAAATATAATTATTTACTCCTTTAAATAATATCAAAATAAAAAATGCATATAACTATAAAAATAAAATGTGCAATAAAAAAAAATTGCATATATTAAAAATACATTACATATACACTAAAAATATTTTTTATACACTAAAATACATTGTATACACTAAAATACATTGTATACACGTTAATTACATTGCATACTGTTGGGAGATGAATTTAATAAAGGTATATGATTTTGATTAGATCCCAAAACCCCTGAGTATGACATGTTCAGAATGATCTTGATAAGTTAAATCGATTCAAGATTAGAGTATTCGTGGATGTTATCTCAAAAATGTATAGTCAGAGATATAGTTCAGATAGGGTTCAAGACTCAAGAACTCGAGATGTTTCAAGAAACCGGTTTCAATATGAAACCAAGTTTCAAGACTCAGAAACTAAGATACCGAGACTTCAAGAGATAATGAAAATCAAGACTCAAAGATGAAGATTCAGCAGTCATCATCAAGATATATCTCGAAGACTCAAGACTCGTAAGACGCAAAAATCAAGATCAAGATCAAGAATAAGAGCACAATAATTAATGAAGACTCGATAATGTCTTCAATGCTCGGTATAAACCCTCAATGTTCCGAGGCAATCAATATATCTATCCGAAGGATGCAATATCGAGAAGATTCCGATTCCTTAGAAAATAGATATTGCCCAAGACATTCCCGCAGCATAAAAGGAACTAAGTCGGCGTGTTGTTAAGGTTACATCAAACTCGAGTTTGTAACCAAAAAAGCCGCTGAAGGTGTCTACCTTTAACGGAGACAAAAGTCAAAAGAGGAAGACAACATCAGACCATACCGACAATCGATAGTGACATGTGTCATTGAAAAAATATGTCGATGTACAAAAGTTCCAGATCAAAAAAGTGAAGACCGGCTACATGAAAGGTTATTACTTAAAACGTGTTAGGGAGTTTCAAACCCAAATATAGCCGCTTCACACACCTTAAGAGAAAACTCACGGCTATCTCTCCAACGGATAGTTTTTTCAAGAGTGACCTTGGTGTATGCCTATAAATACTTGGTGACCCTCTACATTGTAAGGTTACGGAAATTTATACGCGCTAACTCAAGAGCTCAAACTTATTCTCATAAAAAAGTTAAAGCACTTTCGAAAAACTTAGAATTTCCCAAGTGCTTCTATATTGAAGAGAGCTCACTAAACTAAGCCTTGCTTGATAAGATTTATCCAAAGCTTAGTCGAGATATCCTAACCCTTTGCATTGTGCTTCATTGTAAAGGATATCTCATCCTAGTTGAAAACCAACCGAGAAACCCCAAACCCTTGAGAAGGTAGTTGGAGTGTGTTTGTTGGTGAGAAGAGTTGTAAAGAGTTAGTAAACTACGCGAGTAGTCGAAAACACTTTAGAGGAGAAGTTAGTAAGCTACGGGGGTAGTCCGAAAGCTTGTTTGTGTTTGAGTAAAGTAAACTACGGAGGTAGTCGAAAGCTCAAGGTCGGGTTGAGTAAGTAAACCACGGAGTAGTCGTAAAACTCGTAGAAGTTGAGTAAGTAAACTACGCCGGTAGTCGTAAAGCTCGAAGCGATTAGTGAATTTCTCCGAGGATCGGTAGAGAGTGGACGTAGGAGCTTGAGTCTCCGACCACTATAATTGCCGTGTTGTTTATTGCTTTCCTTATCCGTGGCTTAACCGCTGCATTGACTTGATTTTGAAAGCATACTTTTCGATATTGATTGGAATCAATCCACCGAAGTTGCATGTAATTGAATCACGACAATCACTAACTCCATTCGGGAAGGTTTTCAAAGAAAGTTTAAAAACGAGTATAAAACTAAGGGCCAACCATTCCAAGACGACCGAGTAACAGAACGAGATAGTTACCAAACCGAACGCATTCTTACGAGGGTTCATGAAGTTAGTTATCGATCCAAGCAACTTAGGATCTCGACACTCGGGACTCGGTTGGGATTATCCGAGGTATCCGAAAGCGACTCGGGATCACTTTCTCGATGAGACTTTGACTTCGAGGCGATCTGTGCTTCTCGTGGACCTAATCTTGAGGATTATCGACCCGTCGGTGACCTCGAAGAAAAAAAAGTTTTAAAAACACTAAACACGTGTATTCCCCCATACACGTAAAGACTCGTTGCAGACCGGACCAACAAGTGGTATCGAAAGCGTTGGTTCAACTTGACCATCTTTTTGTTGACCAAAGTTTTATTTTAAAAAAAAATACTTGTGGTCTATCCGAATCGATCTTATTTGTTGATTTTTTTTTTTTTTCAAAAGATCGATAAAATGTCTTCTAAAAACTTCCCATGTTCTCTCGTTGGAGAACTATGATCTATGGAGATCGAGAATGCAGTTCATCCAGATTCTAAACATGAGCATATGTGGAGAGTGGTCTCTCAAGGACCATTCCAATTTCATTGTGGTGAATCCCAGAGAGAATGAAGATGAGAGAATTGATCCTAGAGCAGAATTTCAAGTCCGATGACCAACCGACTCGAGGAGAGAGAAAGTTAGTCAATCTAGACTACATTGCAAAAGACACACTATACAAAGACAATTGATGATGGTGTGATGGGAATGATCTCTCACCGTAATATCGCTAAAGAGATTTGGGATACACTACCGAATGTGCCAAGGCACGATCATATAAAAGAAAACAAACTTTCAAAGGGCAATTGGAAAGTTTGATAGTTTTGAAATGGATGATGGTGAATCAATAGACAAATTGGAAGTCGATTCACTAGCATCATGAATGATCTAAATGCACTTGGAAAGAAATATCCACAAAGAGAAGTTGCATTGAAAATTCTTAGAGGTCTTTCTAAGAAATGGGATATTCATGTAGTGGTGATTGAAAACACCAAGAACATTAATTCAATGCCATACCAACAAGTCTTCTCTGAGCTGAAGGAATATGAATTTGTAATTGATAAGAAATCCAAAAAGGTCGACAAAGAAAGATGATTCATCATCTAGTAAGAATGTGGCTTTAAAAGCCAAAGATAAAACCCAGAAAACTAGAGAAACGAGAACCCCCATGCCAAAAATCGATGATGAGCTTGAGGAAAAGCTAGAATGATGGCAAGGAGGTTTGACAGACTTAATAGTAGATTTGGAAAATACAAAAGTTATTACAGGAACCACAAAATTCACAAGAAACCTGAGGACAGATCAACTGAGAAGAAGAAGGACACGAAAATCAAGGATCTTCATCCGAGAAAGAAGGACTCCAAGTCCAAAGAAGAAAGTGACCGGGATGATGATACCAACAGATGCTATAATTGCCAAAAAGAAAGGTCACTTCCAAAGATGATTGTCCAGATTTGAGTGCTAAGGAGAGAAGAGAAAGGCAAGCTAAAAGAGACAAGAAGTTCAGAGCAAAAGGTCATGGTTGCGTAAGAAGAACACTCGAGGAGGGATCTAGCTCTTCGGATGAGATATTCTCGCATGCAAGGAAAGTGATGACATTTGTCCGATGGCCATTGAGGAGGTAAACTCTTCTTTCTCTCATTGTTGCTCCTACACTAGCACAAGAGTTTTCAAGTTCCAATCGAAAACAAATCATTTTGACCTCGATGGATTCTTTTGAGAATCGATGAAGGACTATCTTTGTTTTGCAAGGATCTAAAATAGAACTCAAGAGCGTATAAAGGAATCGAAAGTTTGAAAATCTAAAATGGAAAGACTCTAGCAATAATCGAAAATCACTTCTCAATTAATGGAGCTACCGATGAACTGGATGTTCGAAAAGTACAACTCTCGAGAAAGAGAAGTTGATAATGACCCTAACCTAAAAGCTAGAGAAATCCAATCGAAGAGATTCACTAATCAGACTAAGTTCAATGACCTCTCCGAGAAGCATGAAACTCTACAGAATCGCGGAGGATAGTGCACGTGTAAGAAGTTAACTCTATTGAATAATGCATCTAATGTAATAGATGAAATTCGAGTTACCAGAGATCTCGCCACTATAAAATCAGATTGGGATATATTCCAAGGGAACCTCACAAGGTCATCTCAATGTTTGATCAAGTAGCAAGAAGACAATCTTTGTAAAACCAAAAGGGCACCCACACTTCAAACCGAAGAAATGCCCAAGGTTGTAGACAAGGAAAAAGGACATATGGTCTCAAGAAAACAATGATCGTTAGAAAGCCCAAACCTCGGTGAAGGCTAGAAAACTCCGAAAGGGCCATTGAAAGTTTCGAAAGTAAGTACTTCAAAGCCTCAAAGGCTAAGAATGCAAAAACTGAAAAGGCTCCACACCAACCATCGAGGAATCTCGAGATGAGAAACACTCAAAGAGACATTCTCAATCAAGAGACCAAGTCCTCAAAGATAATTGAAGACCAGATTTCAAAGATGAATAACCCGAACCCCACTTGCCCCTGGGGTAAAGGTTATCCGAACCCCGAGTCATCAAAGATTTAGACCGGTTGCAATGTAAGCCAAAGCAAATGAAACGTAAGGCCCGAACCAAAGAAAAATTCAAAGGCACATGTTCATGCTAAAGCGAGCACACATATACACGAAGACCGCTAAGGCACCCGTAGAGTAGTAGATGTGTATGTTGATGTTTATGGAAGACAAATTAGCCACTCTAAAGTGATTAGAGTTGTCAGCAAGATTTGGATTCCGAAGGTACATCTAACCTTGTAGGACCCTACACAAACCGGGTACCTAAGAATTGATCTGCTTTTTTTAGGAAAAACAAGTGGCACCGAATCGACTAAAGATCACATGGCAATCGATGAGCGAGATGAAAAAGCTCTTGATATATGGTATCTTGACAAAGGGATGTTCAAGACATATGACAGATACAAGAAGATACTCAAAGACTATGTTGAACAAAGAGGCCCACAGATCACTTTTTGGAGATAACTCCAAGGGACGATCAAGTATATGGAACTTTGGAAATCGACTCGCCTTCATATCCATGGTGTTTCATATGTATCCGGATTGAAGCATAACTTGCTTTCAATTAGTCAATTTGTGATAAGGGTTTTAATGTTGAGTTATCTAAGAACTTATGTTTTGTGAAAAGATGATACATCACGTAATGTATTCTCGACCGGTACAAGAAAAGGGAATGTGTATCTTGGTCGATTGGAGTTCAACTCCTAAAGATACATGTTTAGTTCTTTAAAGTTCCACAGATACCAGTTTGGTTATGGCATAAAAAGAATGAATCACCTAAATTTCAAAACCCCGAACAAGCTTGCAAGATTAGCTCTTGTGAGAGGGTTGCCTAAATGAAATGTTCAAGAAGGAACATATTTGTGATGCATGCATGCGAAAGGAAAACAAATAAAAGCATCATTTAAAAGCAAAGTAGATGTTTCTACCGACGAATACTTCGCCATTCTTGATATGGATCTTTTTGGTCCTATAACACCATAAAGCACTAATGGCGTGAAATACACATTGGTAGTAGTTGATGACTACTCAAGATATACTTGGGTCATATTCTTTTCAAGAAAGAAAGAGACTCGAGACTAAGTCGCCAGAATTCATCAAGGCTCGAAGATTGAGAAAAATCGAGTGTGGTCAAAATCGATCGACAAAGAATCGAATTTATAAATCATATCATATCGATTATTGTGCAAAGAAATGGAATTTCACATGAAACATCACCGCAAGGACCCCTCAACAAAATGGTGTTCTTTGAAAGAAGGAAACGGACTACGAAAGAAGTTCGCAAGACAATGATAAATGAAGTCGATATTCCTAAAAGATTTTGGTCGAAGTCACAACACCTTTGCATGCTACTCTCGTAACAGATCCATGTTGACCAAGAGTCAAAGCAAAACACCCTATGAGCTTTGGAATGAAAGGAAGCCTCTTGTTTTTCTTTCATGTGTTTTGGTTGCAAGTGTTTCATACACAATAATGGTAAAGATCAGTTGAAAACATTTGATAGTAAAAAGGCGATGAAGGAATATTCTTAGGATATTCAAGTCAATAAAAGCTTTCGAGTTTACAACTGTAGGACTCTTATTGTGGAGGAAACACCTCATGTTGTTTTTGATGAATCTACTTGTGTTCGGAAGAAACAGGAACATGATGCAGATGAACCGACTAAGAGGATCACCGATTAAGCCCAAAATGAAAAGATAAATCATCCACTGAACTTTGAAAAGAAGAAGTCGGTCACTATCTATGATTGGAGTGACTCGGACTCGAATAAAAGAAGTTCGTGGTGGAACTCGGGATGGTGAGACTCGGAAAACCAACACTCCAAAGGTGACCAATCTGAACGAGACACCCGCCGTACTCGTGTATGTGATGCCAATGAAGATGTGGTCACAAATGAGGCAAATTTCTGAATCTATCAACCAAAGGGGAACAAATGTCTCTCGATAATGTTCTCAATAGAATTTCCCGAGGAAGATGATTCTCTTTCCTTTCGTTGTTCCCAATTTTATTGAATTAACTCGAACCTAACATTCCAAATGTTGAGGAAACTGCATAGGGGAACATCAAGAAGGAAATGGTTAGATAGTCATCCTACAAGTCGATTGGGGTGATCTAACCGAAGGAGTTAAAACAAGAAGGTTCCATGGTGAAAGTGCACTTATTCTTCACGCTTTCCCATCGAGAAAGAGCTTCACCGAGATTGGTGAAGCTTTACAAGATTCTCATTGGATTATTCTTGTATGCAAGATGAAATTTGAATCAATTCTCAAGGAATGAAGTATGGGAGCTAGTAGATAGACCTGAAAGGCACAATGTCATTGGAACCAAGTGGGTTTTCAAGAATAAAAGAGATGAAAACAACAACATTGTAAGAAACAAGGCAAGGCTAGTTGCACAAGGTTATTCCCAAGAAGAAGGCTTGGATTATGATGAAACCTTTGCACCTGTTGCAAGACTAGAAGCCATTAGATTGTTTCTTGCATATACTGCCCACATGAAGTTCACAGTCTATCAGATGGATGTGAAAAGTGCATTTCTGAATGGTGTTCTTAAAGAAGAGGTTTATGTGGAACAACCTCCTGGTTTCAAACAGAATGACCAAGTTTACAGGCTCAGAAAAGCTTTGTATGGTCTCAAACAAGCACCCAGAGCATGGTATGATACTCTTTCTCAATTTCTTACTGACCATGGTTTTGTCAAAGGAACTGTTGATAGAACTCTGTTCAGGATAGAGGATGAGGAAGATATCTTAATAGTTCAGATATATGTTGATGACATCATTTTGATCTCCAAATCATCACCGTGGTGAAAAAGTTTTCAACACTAATGAAAGGCAAGTTTGAGATGTCAATGATGGGAGATGAATTTCTTTCTAGGTCTTCAAGTGAAACAATCAAAGGAAGGAATATTCATCAACCCGTGCAAAGTACACCGTAGATCCGATTGTCAAATATGGTGTCTGAATTGCAATGCGGTTAGGATTCCTATGAATACTAACTACAAGATGGATCCCGATTACAAGGCAAATCGGTGAGTCATAATCGATTATAGAGGAATCATTGATCATTGCTCTATCTCTCACAAGTAGGCGAGATATAACATTTCTTTGTTGGGATATGTGCAAGATACCAAGCTAATCCTAAGGCTAATCACACATGGAGGTCGCCAAGAAGATCTTGAAGTATCTTAAGGGCACAAATGAATAGAGGATTATGGTATCCACCGATGATAACCTTGAATTAACCGTTACTCGGATCTTGATTATGGAGGTTGCGAGATTGACGCGAAGTCCACTCACGGAACTTGTCAATTTCTAGGAAGTAAGATGATATCTTGGTTTTCGAAGAAATGCAGACCTCGAATAACCAAGATTCTTCGAAATTTGAATACATGGTTGCAGGAAGTCAACGTGCTTTCGATTCTTTGGCTCGCACAACAATTAAGGGATTATAAAGTTGTAGCCAATGAAGTACCAATATTTTGTGACAATAATAGTGCCATTGCTATTTCACAAAATCCGGTATTGCACACCGGATGCAAGCATGTGGATATCGACATCACTTCATCGAGATCATGTCGAGAAGAAGGACATAAGGATGGAGAAAATTCACAATCGATAAGAGAGTGATATCTTGACTAAACCTTTGGTTTGAATCAAGATTTGAGGAACTTTCGGTTGAATTAGGGATGTTAGATCCAGTGTATAGAGTAAAATCTAAAATCGGTCAACCTCGGTCAAGCTAGCACTCCTCGGTTGGAATCGGAGCTCGGGATGAAGCCGAAGCTCAGGATGATCAAACAAAGACAGAGGTAAGGTTCCCCGAGATCGACCTCACTCCCTTGATGGAGAAACTTGAGAAGGTTGAGCCAATGATGATCAAGATTGCTCGGGATGGAAGAAACATTGGCCAATCAAGCTCGAAGATGGAAAGTCTTAGTCACTTCTTGGTAGTGGGCTAATCCAAAACACTCGACCTCACGCATGACCTCCACGGAAGATAAAAATTTGAATGAAAAAGTCGGAGGAGTCAAGGCCGAGCTCAATCTTTGAAATGAAACAAAGCACCGGAGTCAACCGCATTTCTAGAGGTGAAATTGGCGTAGAGGAATGAAGTGATGATAAAATCATTGTTGAGGAAATGAGCTCAATGCTTTCACGACCAAGATGATAGCAGATGTTCAAAGAAGCACTCTCCGCCGGTTTGCCCATTTATCCAAGAATTTTCTCGTGGCCAAGAACCATCTCGCGAGGTCGGAAGACTAACAAGATCGAGATAGCGAGGAGAGGTTATTTGGGCAGTGAGCAAAGAGCAATATCACATGGACCTGACAAAGACTCTCCGACTTCTTCCAAATTACGGTGCGAAAGAAAAAAGGAAGGTGAAGACCTCGGAAGTTCATGGCACGTACTTTGGAGAAAAAAAGGCCCGGAAATCTTTGAAATGTATAACCTAGCCAAAGCCTTAAAGAAGTTGAAAACTTACGACAATTTGAGTTCACTCGGTAGAAAGTCTATCTACACTCGAGTTTCGAGCAAACCATGCTTGATGTTGCAAGAGAGAAACCGAAAAAGCTAGAGCAAAGGTTGGAACAAGCCAGTCTTCTTTTTTGCTATAAAAGAGGAAAGCCTTGGGCGTTGTTCAACCCGAAAGCAAGCGTCAAGAAAGGTTTCGAGCCAATCCGAGAAAAGTCGATTGGATGAAGATGAAGAAGAATCAGTCTCAACCTCGGAAGAAAGTCTTCAACACGAGATGCTCAAGACACTCCGGATAGAACAAGCTAATAAAGTTGCCGCCGGTCTCAAAGCTCTGTGGATCGTAAAAGAAGATAGAAGAAGAGCGAAGCGAAGAGTGAATTCAAGAAGTTTGCGAACAAGAGGAAAGGGACATCAAAAGCAATCAAGTGGCCCCACGCTGATAAATGGATGCCTATTAAACTCAATGATATGTGGGAAGAGGTCAAGAGAACCTTCTGGTTCTATTATGATGTTCTCAGGGAGTGGAGAGGGGAAAGCTTAGATCAGAATGAAGCATTCATTGAATATCTCCTAACCTTCTATCCAAAGTATCTACAGAGCTCGATTAACCTTGCGGATGAAGGAGAGGTACGTATAGTAGCCCCCGGTCCATATTCCTATCCTCCTCCAAGACTTGGTAATGGCTTGGTGAATGAGAAGGCCATTACTCAAGAAATTGCTTCATATCTTTGGTCACCGGGTTTGACAGAAACAAATCAGGACATCATCAAGGAGAGAAATGAATGAAGAAGAGATTTTTCGGAATGTTCGACCTGGAGGTGCCCGCTGATGAAGTTGAAGTGGAAGCAAACTGAAGAGCAGAAGACCGAAGAGCCAAAATCAAGACTGAAGACTCAGAAGATTCTGTAATCTTTAAATTTTTGTCTTTTGATTTTGTTGATAAACTCATTGTAATCAGAATTCAAACCAATCATCAATGAAGATTTATCATTATGCTCAAAAGATAATATCTCATTATCTTATTTACATGTCTTTTATATTTGATATGCTGAATGAATGTCTCTGAACTGATTGTCTGAATATGGGGGAAATTGTTTGAAGATGAGGGAAATTGTTTAAGTATTTGGTGATGAACTATTTAAGAAAGACTTCATCTTGAGAAATTATTAATTGTTGGGAGACTCTCGACATTATTGAGAGATTCTCTGTTTCAGGAAATTGTTGGGAGACATAACCAATCTTGAAATAGAATAAACTGAAACCTGAGTATAGGTTATATGTTTGTAACAAGATAGGTTTTGGCATCATCAAAAAGGGGAAATTGTTGGGAGATGAATTTAATAAAGGTATATGATTTTGATTAGATCCCAAAACCCCGAAAGTATGACATGTTCGAATGATCTTGATAAGTTGAGTCGATTCATTATTAGAGTATTCGGATGTTATCCGCAAAATGTATAGTCGCAGATATAGTTCAGATATAGGTTCAAGACTCAAGAACTCAAGATAAGTTTCAAGAAACCGGTTTCAAAGATGAAATCAAGTTTCAAGACTTCGATGTGAAACTAAGATATCGAGACTCAAGTGGATACTTGAAAATCAAGACTTCGAAGATGAAGATTCATGAATCGACCAAGATATCTCGAAGACTCAAGACTCGGAAGACGAAAAAGCAAGATCAAGATCAAGAATACCGGGCACGCGAATTATCAAGACTCAATAATGCTTCGAATGCTCGAGATAAAACCCAATGTTCCGAGGCAATTGAATATATCTATCTGAAGGATGCAATACTGAGAAGATCCCGATTCCTTAGAAAATAGATATTGCCCAAGACATTCCCATGCAGACAAAAGGAACTAAGTCAGAAGTGTTGTTAAGGTTACATCAAACTCAGAGTTTGTAACCAAAAAGAGTCGCTTGAAGGTGTCTACCTTTTAACCGAGACAAAAGTCAAAAAGAGAAGACAACATCATACCATACCGACATCGATAGTGACAGTCATTTGAAAAATATGTCGATGTACAAAAGTTCCGTGACGCAAAAAGTGAAGACCGGCTACATGAAAGGTTATTGCCTAAAACGTGTTAGGGAGTTTCAAACCCTAAATATAGTCGTTCCTCACACACCTTAAGAGGAAACTCACGAAGCTATCTCTCCAACGGATAGTTTTTCAAGAGTGACCTTGGTGTATGCCTATAAATACTGGTGACCCTCTACATTGTAAGGTTACGGGAAATTTATACGCAAACTCAAGAGCTCAAACTTATTCTCAATAAAAGTTAAAGCACTCGAAAAACTTAGAATTTCCCAAGTGCTTCTATATTGAAGAGAGCTCACTAAACTAAGCCTAGCTTGATAAGATTTATCCAGTTTAGTCGAGATATCCTAACCCTTTGCATTGTGCTTCATTGTAAATGATATCTCATCCTAGTTGGAAAACCAACCGAAAACCCCAAACCCCTTGAGAAGAAGGTAGTTGGAGTGTGTTTGTTGGTGAGAAGAGTTGTAAAGAGTTAGTAAACTACGCCGGAGTAGTCGTAAAAACTCTGAGGAGAAGTTAGTAAAAACTACGAGGGGTAGTCCAAAGCTTGTTTGTGTTTGAGTAAATAAGTAAACTACGGAGGTAGTCGAAAAGCTCAAGGTCGGGTTGAGTAAGTAAACTACGAAGTAGTCGAAAAACTCGTGGCCGAAGTTGAGTAAGTAAACTACGCGAGGTAGTCGTAAAGCTCGGCGATTAGTGAATTTCTCCGAGGATCGAGAGAGAGTGGACGTAGAGCTTGAGTCTCCGAACCACTATAATTGTTGTGTTGTTTATTGCTTTCCTTTTTGTGCTTAATTGTTGCATTGACTTGATTTTGAAAGCATACTTTTCAATCGATATTCACTGAATCAATCCAATCGAAGTTGCATGTAATTGAATCACGAACAATCACTAACTCCATTCAGAAGGTTTTCAAAGAAAGTTTAAAACAAGTATAAAACTAAGGGCCAACCATTCCGCGACGACTAAGTAGCAAATGAACAGATAGTTACCAAACGAACGCATTCTTCCGAGGTTCGATGAAGTTAGTTATCCGATCCAAGTAACTTAGGATCTCGACACACTCGTGACTCGGTTGGGATTATCCGAGTATCTCAAAGCGCTCGGGATCACCGCCTCGATGAGACTTTACTTCGAGCCGCGATCTGTTGCTTCTCGGGACCTAATCTTGAGGATTATCGACCCAAGTGACCTCGAAAGAAAAAGTTTTAAAACACCTTTGACGTATTTCCCCATACACGTGTAAGACTCGTTTGCACCGGGACCAACACATACACACGTAAAAAAATATTGCATACACACGTAAAAAAATATTGCATATACGCGTAAAAAATTGTGTATACACTTAAGCAATTCCATCTTCCTTGCATATGTGCCATCAAAAAATTGATCGAAAATTTCATTCTCTGTTTTGATTTCATGTTCCATCAAAAAAATAAAATCAAAATCCAAACACCACACCTACATCAAAATAAAACCCATTACCACAAAACCGTTCTAGATTATCACAAACCAATAGTAATTCCACCATCAGTTACAATGATCAAGAATCTCTCAAATTTAGGCCCAATCAAGAAATCGACAATTCCGCTGCTTTTGCCGCAGCCGCGCCGAGAATGAAAACGAGCCCGCCGTCGCAGCCCCTCCTCCACCACCGCCGCAAAACATCGTTCACCTCTCGCTGTCATCATCTGTACAGATCCATCACCGCTGGCGCCAACGCCGTTTGTACAGATCTCTAAAATTAAAAACCCCACAACAACCCACCCGCCACCATCCTTCATCTCCCCAATCGGCGGCAGATCTGTATAGATCCACCGCCACTATCGCCGCCGCTCATGCACCTTCACCGGAATGACCCTAAAACCCCAACCCACAATAACCCACCCATCCACCATCCTTCATCTCCAAACCGACGGAAAAAATGTACTAATTCGTCGTCACTATCGCTGCCGCTCAAAGAACCATCACCAGCACCACCGAACACCGTTCCACCATCCTCTTCGATCCGCCATCCGCCAAACCACCACCTTCACAAATTTTTCTCCAAGCGCCACCAAACCAGAGCCGCCTATATTGTTGTCTGGGGGTCGCCGGAAAATTTTGTGTGTAGAGTAGGGAGTCGCCGGATTTTTTTATAGAAAAAGTCGAGAGAGAAAAATATAAAAGAGATGGGTTTGTAGTAGAGAGAGAGCCGCTTCTCTTTGCTTTTATTCAAAAGGGGGTGTGGGATAAAAAAATGAGAGAGAAAATAAAATTTTAAATATTAAATAAAAATGTTGTTTTGAAGGGTGTCAGTGGGCACATGGGTCTGTGCAGTTTGGGGTTCAAGTGGACAGACGCTTGTGTGTTGGTATGAGGGTATACATGGTATAATATTAAATATGAATAGTGAAATTGTAGTGGGGAGTAAGAGTCATTAAAAAATTATACTACGTAGCAATTACCCCCAGCATATACTAAGGAGGTGTATGTAAAAAGTTATGTTCTAGAAAAAATGATTTAATTTAATGATTGTGAAAAAAAATTATCTATTAATAAAAGTAGCAAGAGTTTGCAAATTTGTGAAAATTAAGTAGTAGTTGAGTGTATGATAAAAAGTTAAATGTTAGAGGAAAAAATTACCTAGAAGCATATAATTAATTTATAAATTTTTAGATTCTAGGTGATTAAAATAAGCAAAATCACTAATTTGAAAACACTTGAATCACATTTCTCTCGGCAAAAACTACTTAAATAACCAGCTTAAAGCTCTTAAAACACTTAAATATGCTTTGCAAATAAATTTAAAAAATGAAATTAGAAGATAAGTAAAAATTCAAATATAATCATATTTAATGATTATTATAATTTCCAACATAATTAATACATACAATTATATTAGCGAATTAATTAGAAAACTTACTTTATATGGAAATAAAACTAAATATTTAAAAGATTTATAAAAAGAAAAAAACTTATATAATCAGGACGCAGCTAGGATGTAATATAACTTTGAAAACTCTAATAATCGGGATCAACAAAAAAATGTATTTGGAAGTTATAAACTTATAAGTACAAACTCGAATTTTAAAATTGAAAAAGTTAGCTTTTTATCATAAATATCAAATCATATTTGGAAAAAGAGATAATATTGTGTATATATATTAGAAGTGACACAATCTTTAAATATACATACACACTGGTGATGGTAATTCCAAACATACACACACAAACATTATTATATTCCACATTTGTAGATCATTATATTTAGTAGATTAATATGCATTATGCTGCACATTTGTGCAAATTATATTTTTACTATCTCTAAACATGAAAATGCATCTACACTAATATGATTTTAGATAAATAAATATATATTCAACAAGCTGTTAATATATGATACACAGATGGCCTTGTGGACATTCTTCTGAGACAAGCTTCATTGTCTTTGCAAACCAAAAAAAATCACAAGAATAATATAGAGGGAAAAAAATAAAACAATAAGAACTATCACAAAATGAATAAGCAATCGAAAAAAGATCCGATTTCACTCCCTTTTTTTTCTGTCTGTAAGCCATATTAATACCCGTTAAACTTAAGTTCAGCTACAGCAAGCTCCGCCTTGAGAAGCAGCACCATCTCTTCCTGCTGCTGGTCCTTGGATTCCACCATACCCGACTTTGATCCCATACGACTGTAAATAAGAAGGTATTACATCATGCCATTATATTTTCGTAAGAGGAAGTTCGTCGTTTAAATAATGCAATGATCAAGTACCAACATTTATAGTTTATTGAATGATGAAACTGAACCTACTATAATAAAGGGCACGTTGTAATAGATGAGACGTTCATTCTGTTAAGAAACGTGATATTCATGCAGCTTTTGTCCTCATCAACATATTGAAGAATCAGAATGCATATTACCACATACTCAAGGATCAAGACTTCAATTATCAAACTGATCATGACAGTGACTAGCATTTGCTTGCAATGACAATAAAGACAAATGTGCAAATGAACCACTAGTAGAAAGTTAACCGAGTGACAAAAACTAGTAGAAAGCAGAACATATATAATAAAAGAGTAACAGTTTGGTGCAAAACTAATACTCTCAATGAAACAACTAGTACTGTTCAGCGAAAACTGTTGATACTGACCATATAATGCCTTTTAGTAAAACAAATAATATCATTTAGAAATGCAATTGAGTTGCACGGTGCAACTGGTGCATAGAAATATTTGCCACAATATAAAATTAGTTCAAAACTAACAGAAATCACATCATATTGCGGAACACCAGAAAAAAAGCTCACACCTCGTTGGACACATCAAAAGCTCCATCCTGAATCTTCTTGTAGATTGTTGCGGCAGTTTTTATAAATGCCTGTGTAAAAGAAGTAACAGGATAACTAAAATACATCGGGAAGAACTTAAAAAAAAAAACGATATAAAAATTCAACTAATTGTCACGAATAAACTCAGGTCACTTCATGGGGTCTTCATTTTAGGAGATAAACGAATGAGAAAGGAAAAACATTATCACCTCTTCAACATTTTGAGCTGTTTTGGCAGAAGCCTCCATGAAAATCAAACCATTCTCCTTAGCAAATTGCTCCCCTTCCTCAGTGCTTACAGCTCTTCTATGAGCCAGATCACATTTGTTTCCTATCAGCATTATTGACATGTTTGGGTTTGCGTGCTGTCTCGCATCTTCCAACCAACTTGCAAGGTGGTTAAAAGTTTCCCTCCTGAATAAATAAATAAAAAATATAAAGAGTTCGACACATGAACGGAATAAAACCTACATTAGATTGATGGTATCCGCACAAACAACATTAAAGATTTCCTTTTTTTCCCCATAAGAAACAACATTTTGTTGAGGGATGAAGGTACTCAAAACCAGTGCACAAGACATCCAGGCTAGATCATATAAACATTGGGTGCCTGACCAAATCAGAAACAAACCGATGCACAAAATGATTGAGGAAGCATCAAAGATTTGTAAACTATAAAAGCACCTACAAGGTTGGCATTATAATTCATTTTCGTTCTGAAAAAGCTAATAGCTGTGGGGTTATCGAGTGGTTATCCCCTTTTAGTTTACAATCTACATATTCAACAATACCAAAAGAATGAATATAAGGAATATCTTAAAATTTGGTACAGGAAATGCAATTCGTGGGATGAAGGCCTGCAGATTCTTACAGAGATGATAAAAAAAATCTAGTTTTGCACCATGTAGAAATTATGTGTCAATTTCCCAAAAAAAAAAAAGTATCAACTATTTAACATCACGTGATTGCCAATTTTCCATGCAGAAGTCATGACATATAATATGTTGTATATTTATTATCCAAGTGATCTGAAGCAATTGGCCAAATGATATTATTAACAAGTTCAGAAAATGAAAAATCAAAGACCAGGACAAATATAGTCAATATCTAAAAGACACGAATATAAGAGCTTCCCAAAGTTATATTACATATGTATAGTCGTTATCCAAGGCTTCTAAAGTTAATGTTTGGGCCATGGGATTTCAATTTTTCTTCATATTTAAAAATTTAGTAGTACCTTGTGATGTCATAAACTAGTAGCGCCCCAGCAGCACCTCTGTAGTACGACCTCGTAATAGACCTGAATGATTCTTGACCAGCCTGAAATGATTAAGGATGACCAAAAGCGACAGTAAGTGTCATGATAATATTATGATAAAAATGCCAAAAAAATTACAATTGCAATGCAGCAGCTGAATTGTTTAACTCTATCCATATGTTGACAACAAAAGTAGCTATAATGGAGCTAAGTACTGCTATAATTTCATAATTCAATTAAAAACTTAAGATCACATCAAATTAAGGCAAGAGGAAGGTAGGACCAACCGTGTCCCAAATCTGTAACTTCATCGGTTTGTTATCTATATTGATCATTCTAGCCCCAAATTCCACGCCGATGGTCAAATCATGAACCGGTTGAAATCGTTTATCAGTGAACTGCAGAAGTAGACATGACTTTCCGACACCTACAAGATATGGTCATGTCGTTAATTCTGTTATTCTGCCAGCCATCCTCAAGTAGAATAAGACCAATTGTTTGGGATAACAACATCACAGAAAACCAACTTAAACTTGCACAACAAAAATATTGAATTATCATAAAAGCTTATATGATCCAATTCCTCTATGACATTGCCATAAATATGTCTTCTAATCATACTCCAATATTTTCTTAAGCTTTTCACTTTCTCAGGCCAGCGCAATCAATATAATAAGTGTAAGAATTCTAATCATGCCTATCACTCAGCTCAGGTACCAGAGAGAGACATGGGCTACAATCAGGGGGAAATTTCTAAATTCTTCATAAGATCTTCTTCAATATTATATGGACCCTCTCCATATATATCAATAACCTTAAAATCGTTATCAAACGATTCCTGATTCAGATTACTACCCCAAAATTCAAATTGCATCTCATATAATACTCTTTAGATATCTGCAGTTGAAAAAGTCATAGCACCAAGGAATTCAAATAAGCCCACATCTTTGCATTCCAGATCAGAAGACAACCACATAATTAATCAACATCACTTAGCACAGATCCATAAACGGAACAAAATAAAATCAGACAATCCCAATATTACAATCACCATAATTAACCCTAGAAAAAAAGAAATTACCGGTGTCTCCGATGATTATGTACTTGAAGAGGTAAGCGTAAGACATCGTGATTAGGGATCAATCTCCAGACCTCGTAAACGGGCTAAATAAATAAACGAATGATTCCTGAATGGGGTTTGAACGAATTACCGCTAAATGTAAATGGTGGAAACAAAGAATTTGAAAACGATGGATATGTCTGCAGCTTAAACAGAGCTCGAATTAGGGATTTGGAATCGCAGAATACAGAATGATTAGCAATTTGAGCTGTCGATTTTGCTTTGTTGGAGAGAGAAACGCGTACTTTTTTGTGATATTTTAAACAAATTAAGTTTTAGTATACAATATAAAATAAAATATTTGACACGTGTAAAATAACTCGTGCTAATCTTTTAGCAGCATTAGTATTTACTACGTATTTAGGAGGCATCTTCTTCTTTTTTTTTTTTTAAGGATTTAGGAGGCTGATTGTGATAAAATTTGTGTAAATTCATTTAATAAACTAGCTCCTTAAATTAAACAAACTAAACTCTAATTTTATAAATTTTCATTTTAATTTGAACAAATGAAATTTGATAATATACTCATTAGAATGTGAATAAATTTGAATCAGTTTGTTATATATAAAATTAATAATTTAACATTTGATATATATTTTTGGGTTAATAACAAATTGCAGCCTCTATTATTGTCATTTTTCACAAATTGTAATCTGTATTATTTTTTAAAACAAAATGCAATATGTACTATTAAAAAATGACAAATTCCAATCTCGTCTTTTATTTTTCTATAAAATGTTTTCACTTTGATATTTGCTAAAATATTTGTTGGTATTGTGGTATATATTGTAGGATATATTTAACCGGGAAGTTTCATATAAAACGAGTCTCGAGTTGCAATCAATCACTTTTTATTAATACAGGTTGCATTTTGTTAAAAAAAATACTAAAGTTTGCAATTTGTAAAAAGCGCACTAATATAGATTGCAATTTGTAATAAAAAAACTTGTACCAATAATAAACAAAGAAAAATCGAAAAAAAACTGATTCAATTGAATACGATAATCTAATATAATTAAACATATTATACTTTTTAAATATGTAATTTTCATTAAATTAAACAAATTATTTTATTGTTTACCTTTATTAAGTTTGTTTAAACATAAATAAGCTCATTAACTCAACAATGCTGTTATAAAGACCACACTATTAACCCCCGACTTTTTTCAATACACCTGTATCTGTATGTACAACATAATATAGTATATGAAGGCACACTTGCATAAGACTGTCTTATGATGAGACGAAACATACGTTGGACATTGACGTTTTAACACTTTGAGATGAATAAATGTAATTTGTACTAAGTTGTATCCCGTCTCATATGAGTTTTTGTCATTAAGCAAAAAATCGTGCATCAAACGCAACCGCACGATGATAAGTGTATTAAGCAAAAACTCGTGTGTCAAATGCAACTATAAGTAAGATAAGTGTATTAAGAAAAACTTGTGTGTCGATAGTCGCGCCATTAGGCAGCAAAAACAACATGCTCATGTTGGAAAATATCATGGATCTCCATTTTGAAAAGCTTTAAAAATACAGTGATAAAATGGAATTAATCACCAAATAAACCAATCTTCCCAAACTCAAACTAAAAAAAACCTCACAATAATAATAATAATCCAGAAAGTTAATTTCAGCTCCTATTATTGTTCACTTGTTTTACAACAATAGGACTTCTCACATAATGCCTACCATCACTCCATATCAACTTTCCAAACACATAATCACTAATACCACCACCACCATGTTGCCTAGACTTTATAGTAACACTAAATGATACCTCATCTCCACTTCTTTTGAACACCAGCACATCGGGCTCGACTGTAACTGAAACCCCACGAGGGCTACGAACACGGGCCGTGTAAGTGCCAGGTGGCCCCACATTCTTGACCTTTCTAGTGACGGTGACTGAGGTGTCGAGGTTTGGTACTGTGATCGAAGGGTAGTTGAAGTCGATGAGGCTAATGTTGGCAGCGGGGCATGCGAATGGTTCTTCGCTGAAGAGTTGGATTTGAGTTTGGTTGTATCCGAGGGAGCAAAGGAAGAGTAAGTAATCGTTCGTGGATAGGTCGTAGATCAAACCGGGGTTCATTGCACGGTTAGGCTGAATGTGGCCTCCTCCGTAGCTGAACGGCGTAGCTTTGGTGTAGGACGCGTTTGTCATTGGCTTCAACGTGTTGTCCTGTGTTCGTGCTGCAAGGAAACGATTAGGGTATCAGCGAAGCCAAAAATATTGTATGACTTATCGTGTTTTTTTAAACTTTGCGTCGATGAATTGTTTCGTAATTTTAAATGACTCGTCAATCGAACGACATTTTTAGTCTTATCATGGGGTTCTTTTGGTAATTTGGACAAACTTCGACTATGATTTATGAGTTGGTCTTATGTGAAACAGTTTTACCGTGTAATTGGTTCGCAAGTATCACTTTATATAATAAAACAACTAATACCTTTTAATGAAACAACTAATACTGTTTAAAAGTATGACAGCACTGGGAATTACCTGTGGTAATAATGGCAGATTTGATAGCTGCAGGGCTCCAAGTCGGGTGGACGGTCTTCAAGAGGCCGACGACACCAGAAACATGAGGACACGACATCGACGTGCCAGACACCGAGTTGAAAAGAACGCGTCTTGTGTCAAAATTTTGATTCGTTGGTCCTTCAGCTTCCGTATATGCTGCGATTATGCTCACCCCCGGAGCAGTAATATCCGGCTAACAAAAAAAGAACACAATATTCAAACGAGCAGCACGAAATAAAAAGATCAGTAACTTGTACAAGTGACGAATCAACGAACCTTGAGAATCTCTGGTGTGATGGTATTCGGTCCCATGGATGAAAAAGCAGCCATGAACGGAGCTGGCTTCGTCCCCAACTGAGTCGTAGCTTTCGTGATATACGCAACGGGATTTCTGAAACCATAATCACTAATTAATTACTACATTTATATGGAAAACAGAAAGAGGTAGGATTATGTATATGATTGAGACCTTGTTGAAGAGATGTAAGAGAAAAGAGCAAGCCCATCGGTGTAATTGATGTGTGAAGCTGGAAGAACATGAGGGTCGGCAAGAATCTCGTTACCAGAAGCCTCATTGTTTGCTAATACCATTCCGACTGCACCAGCTAAGGCAGCTTGTTGCCCTTTGTCGACGCGTGCGTTGTCTCCTCGTAAACACACCAAGATCTTCCCCTTCACCTTTTCAGGGTCCAAAGTTCCAGCTTTACACAACAACCTACATATATAATTAACATTCAACTTTCTGATAGAGAGATATTTCAAAAGAATGTATATATAGACACGTATGTATGTCCTCACGCTTGATCAGTCGATGCGTTGGCAGCTTTCGCGCTCACAGCGGAAATTATGGGGAATGATTTCCTTTTTGGCAATGATTTAGCTGAAAGGCTTTCTCCCTGTAGAGAGAGCAATAATAAGGTGAGGTGACTAATACTGTTCACTGAAAATAGCCAATACCTTTTAGTAGAACAACTAATACCATTTAAAAATGCATTTCAGATGCACGGTGCAACTGGTGCATAGTCATAGAAGTATTTTCCAAGTGGGAGTTACCTTGAAGCTGATTTTGTTGCCCAAGATTACATAACTCGGGAACTGACGGTCTATGGTGCTAGCCCCGACAGTTATCTGCCAAGGTGCGACGTTGGAAACTGTAGCAGGGGCAGGACCGGAATTTCCAGCCGAGCATATGACAACAATGCCATGCTTCACCGCATGAAACGACCCGATGGCAACACTGTCGTTATGAAAGGGAGCCAGATTGCCTCCAAGAGAAACCGATATCACATCAACACCATCATGAATGGCACTATCAAAAGCAGCCAAGATATCGGCATCGAAGCATTCATTGCCACCAGTGGGTGGCCAGCAAACCTTGTAAGCAGCCACCCTGGCTCTCGGTGATCCTCCTTTCGCCGTCCCGTTTCCTAGCCCGAAAACACTTGCACCGGAGACGAAATTACCCCCAGCTGTTGACAATGTGTGTGTTCCGTGGCCTTCGTTGTCCCTTGGTGAGTCGAAGGTGGAATTGAGCGGTCCCACAACTGCAGCGTAGCCTTTGTTGTAGTATCTAGCTCCGATAAGCTTCCTTCAGACAGGAAAAACAGTGATTGGATTAGATTAAGGCAAATACTTCTATTCACTAGTTGCACCGTGCAATTGAAGTGTATTTTTAGATGATATTAGTTGTGCACTGTTGCACGGTGCAACTGGTGCACCCAAGTGTTACTCTACAATTGAAGTGTATTATGTGTCCCTTGTCTTTATAAGTCATTCATCTAAGATGTGTAACAGCCCGATCAAGGTGCAAAGAGGGTACCTGTTGCAACGAAAAGAGACATCCACATCATTTTGACAAATCCCCTTCCACTTCGATGGAACGGGTCCAAAATCTTCGTCGCTAAAGCTTTTCGAATCTGGCCACACACCTGGTTCATTCACACAGACATATCAAAGTGGGAAATGACAAAGAAGACCCTACAAGTAGGACTCCATAATGAAGCCACAAAGAGAAAGAGACTAAACCAGTGGTACAATCCTTTTATATCAAAATTTGCTCTATTGTGCCTTTTTCTGGTAATACAGAGGATTACAGCAGTTTGTAACGACAAATTCTTATGATACACAAACGTTGGACGTGTCGTGAGACTGTTCAAAATCTTTAAATTTTTTACCCACTAATTCAGTTTTCATTTATCTTTCTAATTAATTGGTTAGTTTTAACTGTCTCACAAGTATCTCCTCTGTAATTCCCAGAAAAAAGGGATTCAAATCAACCAAATACATGAACTTTGCTGTTAAAAAATTAACACTCTTGAAAAGAGGGTCAACCCTACAAAAAAAATTAAACAGAAGGACCACAATAATAAGACATGGGGAAGCCAACTCTTTTCTAAAAATGTCATTTTTTGCTAGAAAACAGCCCCACATTGCCATTATTCTAATTTTCTGGGAGGCCATAAACAACTGTTTATCTTACATCACACAAGTCAATAATTTTTTTTTTTTTTGCAGAAAGATCCAAACTTGGATGGATAAAATACACCAAAGAAACAAACAGATTCAAGATTAGCAATATTCTCAGAATTTAAAAAAAAAAAATCAAAACTAACTAACCAGAATCAAGATTGGCAATAATGGTATCTTCTCCAAATCGGGCCTTCTTCCAAAGAGACCCGGCCCGAATTTCACCATTTTTCTCAAGTCCCATAAAATCCCATGATCTGGTTGTGTGCAATTTCCTTCCTTGATTCAAGAATATTGATAAAACATTTGGGTGCTCTGCAAATCAGTTAAATTGAAACTAAGCTTAAACATTCAAGAAAGAAAAAAAGTAGAAACCTTAAAATTTCTCGAAAAATCACTTAACTGGATATCTGAAAAGCTGTTTCATCATCAAAAGTTGCAGCAAATCCATTGATGTGTCTAGTGTAAGAGTAGAAAATTGCATCTTTGGCCTTATCACAACTACAGCAAAACAAGAACAACAAAAAAGATAAGATTTTTAACAATAAATTGAACTTAAAATTCTTGATTTATTTATGCAAAATATAAATTACCTCCCCAAATATGATCCAAGAAACTCATAATGAGACTCTGTTACTCTATCATAATCACTAGATGTGACTTCTCTTCCATGTGAATGAGATCCCAAGTACACCACAAATGAGTTTGACTATATACAAAAGATAATTATATCAAGAAAACTAAAACAAAACCCTCCATTATTAACTACTAGAACAAATAATTATTGCAAAGAGTGCTTACCTTTTTGGTGGCAAATGTGGGTCTTAAAAGACATAGTGTTAAAACAAGTGAGAGAAGATATAGAGTGGAAGCATGATTATTACAAGCTTTCATTTTATTTTATTTTTGAAATCCAATTAAGCTTCCACTTCTTTCTTCCCCGCTCTTTCCCCCCTAAAGAAAAAAAATGTAATGAATGGTTTTTTTTGTTGGGGTTGCAATTGGTATTTAAAAGTTTTGAAAATTGGGGTGTTGACCTTAGACCATCTCCAGTCTTCCTCCAATAGGCTGCGTTATCCTTGTGCCAAAATAGAGTTTGGCACTATTTGGGCATTTGAGTCGCTATTTCTAGCGCAATGAATCTGTGCGTTACTTTTTCTTTTTCTTTTTTTAAAATTTTTTTTTAATTTTTTTAACTATTTTTTTATGTTGATAAAATTAGAATAAGGTGTGTGATATTATATAATTTAATTATTATTTTTACTTAATATTAAAAAATCAATTATTATTGTATTCAATTAATAAAAATAAATTATTATTAGAGTAAAATTTAAAAAATATCTCCATTAATTTAAAAATAAGAAAAAATTACAACTAGATACAAGATTGAGTAAACCATTACAACCAGATACAAAGTGCAGAAATTTGAACTAAAGTACATGACACTTTAGTTCAAATTTGAACTAAAGTGCAGAAATTTTTTGCACTTTGTATCTGGTTGTAAGTTTTCGGGTGACTTTATAGTGGAATGTTTTTATTCCTAAAAATAATATGTTATGAATTAAAATACTACACATAATTTATATTAAAAATAAGTATACAAATACATTATAAATATAAATAATTATATATAACATAAAAAAAATCAATAATAAAGAATCTTTACAGAATATTCTATTTTAGTGCAAAAAATAGTGCAAACTGCTGGAGATTTTGTTTGGCTCTAGAATAGAGTAGGGCTGAGTTGGCTCCAGAGTAGAGTCAACTGCTGGAGTTGCTCTTACAATGCCCTAAAAGTTGAGAATCTTGTCATCATTGTTTGACTTACACTTTAAGAAAATGTTACTAAGTGGATGGATCATGAATTTTTGAGATGTATCGTGCATGTGGGAGTGATTTATACGGCACAAGATTTTTTTATTGCAAATTAGAATTTCTATTTATGTTTTAGTAATAGCATTACATATAAGATAAAGTTGTGTATGAACATGACGCACCGTGCAATTCGACTATTTTTTTAAATAGTACTCCTATTAATTGTTTTTAGTATAAAAGTTTTAGCTCTGTGTAGTTACATCGTGCGAGTGGTGTACATAAATCTTACTGACGATATAAACGTATACACGAAAGTAGATGTTTGAGATGCATGTGTGGGTGTTAAATATAGCACACGATCCTTTATTGCAAACAAAATCTTATTGGCAAAGCATAGGGTGAACAAGTTTCACACAAAGAATTTGTGAACTGTTTCAGGGGTATAATTTGTATTATTAAAAGATATTAATCATGATGACTGGAGTGTATGACTTATTACTAGATAAATTATATTATTCGTAATACTAAAATATATGACTTATATTATAACAAAAGTATTAGTAATGATAACCTGAAGATATGACTTATGTTATAAAATAATATTAGTCGCAATAACTAATTGTAAATATGGAAATAATTTTATCGGTGTACAAGTTTCACAGAAGATCTACTCACTCTTATTATATACTATTTCCGTAAGAGGTTCCCATGAATTCAAATTCACGTTAATTCTCTTTTTAAGTGTCACTTTGATGCGTTAATTCTCTTTTTAAGTGTCACTTTAATGCATACGAAGTGTTACTGTTGAACTTTTTTTTTTATGTTTTAACTTTTAAACAGCGATACTTAAAAAAAATACATGAACTTATATTTTCACAATTTATTTTTTTGTCTATTCCTAATATAATTAAGTGTAAATATATACACTAAAAGTATATTGAAATTGTTTGAACAACTCAACCATATTTTTTTGTCTATTCCTAATATAATTAAGTGTAAATATATACACTAAATTAGACTACATGATCAACATAATTAACCTTATAAAAAATCATAAATATGGTTGCTTTGCATGAGTTTTCATCATAATAGATTTTTTCTTTTTTTTAAATCCAAACTTCTTTCTATCATGTAAGAATGGGGTATTATACTACAGCACCCATATTTTCACTGATTTGACCTCTTGTCTTGTGTTCCCATTCCAAGATAATGTATATATATACTTGCGCGTAAGCAAACAGTGAGTTATAAATTACATTTTGTACTATTTTTTTTTTATAAATCACAATTTATATTAATAAAAAGTGATTGATTTCAATCTAAACTTTTCGATTAAATATAGCTTACAAATGATATATTTTGCATACCACAATGCCAAAAAATATTTTAACAAACACCAAATTAAAAAAATTCAATAAAAAAAATTCAAAAAAAGTGAATCAGAATTGAAATTTATCAATTTTTATTAATACATATTGTATTTTATTTCAAAAAATAATAAAATTACAAATTGTAAAAAATGCAATAATATAAATTGTAATTTGTTATTAACCCTTTCTAAAATCTCCGATTTAATCCTTATAATAGAGTCAAGGATATGTTCGTAGAAATATAACATCTATAGTTTACATTGTTGGGAAAAAATGTAAATAGTATAAAAGCAAAAGTTCCTATGCATTCCCGGCAAAAAAAAAAAGTTCCCCTGCATTAGTGGAATAATTGGCCATACATGAAATCATATCATGTGATTCAATAAAAAAAAGATGACAATAATATTAAATATATGAATCATTGAATTATAGTGATCTTTAATCAAATTTATATGCTCAACAACTCATAGTACTAGATTTTGAATTTGGGCTAAAAAGTTAGTTATATATGGACTTCAATTTATAACAATACAGTAAAACATTTATAAATTAATATTATTGGGTCTAGAGGAATTTATTATTTTAAAAATTATTTATTTATCTATAGATTAATTATTTTTCATTTTAAGAGTTTTTTCAATATAATAAATAAATTTTATTTTCACAAAAATGAGTGCATCTAATTATTATATATTCATTGAACTAATGTAATAAATATATTCATCATAATAATCAAATACAAATTACCATAATTTTGACTGCAAATAAAATTCAATGTATACATCGAATACAAGAGCTAAATGTGTTTAATGTACCATCATTGGTAAATGAATGCATTTAATATTAATTGATGGATGTATTATTGGAACCAGTTACAAGAAAGGAAACACTTATAACATCTAGAACATTTCATAATTTTTTGGTGCAAATTTGAGAATATAACACCATAAATAATGAATTAGATAAAAAAATATATATAGATGAACTTCAAAAAATTTGAGTTTTACCAACAAGCAATTAACTATAAATTCTTATTTTATTAAATTGTCATAGTTATTTTCGTAATTTGAAGAAATTGCTAATTTATAACATCAATGGGAACACTAATTTGTAATGAGATTTTTAAAAAAAATTATTATCTTATTATTTTATCAAAATTGATCGAGTTTTGAACTGACCACTATCTGGATCAAAAGAAATTATTAATTTAAAAAATTTATTAATTTATAAAGTATTAATTTATAGAAATTTTACTGTACATTTAATCTGTTTCTTCTCAAATCCCATGATATTTCATGATTAATGAAGTCATTGCTTTATTGGATCAATAATTGGATGCAAATGGATTCTCACTCTAACAACCAAAAAGGTTATGACCTCTGCGTTCAATAAGACTTTTCAAAAAGCAGATTTGATTGCATTTTGTTTCCACAATTTTACTAATTAAATTGAGGATGATGATGATCTAAAAAAAACATTTTATCATTCGACATCGACGTTATTGACGCCAAGGTTGTTAAGTTATTTAGTTTCCTTACAAATTTTGCTATATTATATTAAATTTATCAACTCATGTTAATTAAATGATAATTTAACGACATGGATAGGTGCCCCTTATCATCCCTACCACAAAAATTTGTATGAAATCAAGTTCACGGTGAACTCGAGCGATTTCTTTAATATTATTGTTATTTGTAAAAATTATCATTGTTATTCATAAAATATATTATTGTTATGCATAAAAATTATAATTATTTAAAAATTATAAAATTATTAATAGTTTTTGTGCATAACTGTAATAATTTTTATACATAAAAATGATAGAGTTCATGTATAGATCTGAAGTGTTGCTCCATCCATACTTTTTATTTGTATAGAAGTTCATTTTCACTAAACCAATCAAAATTAATCAATTAGTTTAAAAATGATTAATGGAGTGAGTAATTTATCAAGGGTATAAAAATACATTTAATAAATTAAATTCGTACATCTCATAATCCATTTCATACAACACGATCTCATACAAAAAAAAAAAAACTACCATAAATATAAACCAAATATTTATTCAAAAACAATACCTATGTTAGATGAATTTTCACCAGGCTTGTTAGTTCATTATAAAATTCAATTATATGTGTGATCCAATGTTACAGAAAAATTAAAAATAGCTGCCCCAACAAAGAGTTGATGCATGCATTTAGTTTAATCAAAATCATTGTATTTCCAATTTAACCTATGTGAAAATCCAACAACATTTACAAAAAATAGGCCGGCCAAAACGATTGATATAATTATGAAATGATTAAAAAGGAATAAATAGAAAGATAAGATAAAGTTCCAATTTGATATAATGAACAAAAAAAGTGTTAACTATTTAATATTTATAGCTCTCAAGTCACGCATGATGCAAGAGCCATAAACAAAGCAAGATAAACAAGTTATATTTATCTGACAAAAATGCGTGAAACCCCAATTTATGGTGAAGACTGTATTTTTAGTATCACTATTAAGTATAAAAATTATTATTGTTATTTATAAAAATTATTGTTGTTATATACAAAAACATATTATTATTTGAAAAATAAATCATTTTTTAAATTGTAATAATTTTTTTATATAATAATAATAATTATTATTATACATAATTGTAATAAAGTTTCATGTATAGACTTAGTTCACAAAAGCGTACGTTTCTCTATTTATTTACCCCACAACAATTCCAAAACCTTTTTCAAGGCAGTCAAAACTTATAATCAAACAATATTTTATGTAGTTCTAGTAGCTACATAAATTATTGTATTAGTCAATGTCACGTCACATGAGTTTTATCCACTAATTTCAGAATCGGGAACCGACCATGAAATCGATTAGATTACCCTAAAAAAATTACTCTTACGGTTGAACCGGGCAAAATAACTCGGTGTCTCCGCCGCCAACTAGGTGTGACATTCGTGTGGGCAAAATAACTCGGTGCCCGTTCGCCACCAACTCGGTGCGACATTCGTGTAGGCAGGTCGGTTCACGACCCGAAGACAATTTATATCCCCCCTGCGCACAAGCGTAGAGGTTGTAGCATAATTAAAATATTAATTTACAACTCACACATGAGTCTTTAATTTTATACCCATTCATTTATTTTCCCTTTTTTTCCATTTTCCTTTCTCAACACAATTTTCAAGTTACAACCACATCATTTCTCATTCAATTTTCCAACAAATTTTTTGTTATTTCGCCCAATGTAGGTAAATATCATGGTATGAGGACCATCTCAATATTTAACCAAAGAAGATTGAATGGGATTACGAGTCAGTGTGGATATGTAATCCTCTTGTAAAAATATAAATTCATGGATTCAATAATATACAAACTATTGGAGAGATTCAAAGTTTCTTACTGAAATGTCCAAAATTATTATTCTATTTAAGTTAATTCGATCCAAAAATGTCATTTTCCTGAATTGAAATATAGGACTACATATATATAATCGGTTTTTTTCCAAAAAAGCATCTCTAAATATATAGATTTATGATCGTAAAGATGCTAGAATTTTTATGTTTTACTACATTTTATATTTTTTTCCATCTTTGTATATAAATTAGTCTACGAAAATATATAGATTCATGATTCGAACAAGCATTTTTTATTTCAATGTAGGTAAAACAATATCATGGTATGAGGACCACCAAAGCTTCCCAATATTCAACAAAAGAAGATTTAGTGGGATAGATACTTATGAATCTAGTGTGTGGCTATGTAATCCTATTGTAAAAAATAGAAACCTTGGATTCAATAGTACAAACTATATATTGGAGAGATTCAAAGTTTCATACTTAATTGTCCAAAAGTACTATCCTATATAAATTAATTCGATCCAAAAATGCCAATTTCCTGAATTGAAATATAGGACTACATGTTTATAATCGGATTTCATCCAAAAAGCATCTCGAAATATATATAGACTTATGATAGTAAAGATGCTAGAATTGTTTGTGTTTTGCATTTTATATTCATTCACAAAAATTCATATGAGACGGGGTACAACCAAACACAAATGACACTCATCCCGCTCAAAGTATTAAAACATCAATACCCAATTTATATCATGTCTCACCGTAAAACGGTCTCATGCAACTGTGTCTCATATTTATTTCATCTTTGCGTTCAAATTGATCGAGTGTGTATGTCTTTCAAGATTCAAGAATTGCAACTGGTCTGGATGGTGATTGTTGGCCTGTGAGGTGCGTTAACTGGTTGGGATTCGGTTCCAACTCTCCTAAAAAGTGCCTCAAAATTGACAACTCCTTTTTCCATCTATTTCATTTTCCATTTGGTGTTTCCAATAAATCTATTTATTCAACTTCCATTTAGTGTATTTTGAAAATGTATAATATGTCGTATTGGAACATACAATTTGCATATGTGTTCGTAAAATAATTAGTTGCATATTTCACAACAAATTGTATATTTTTTAAATACATTATAAAATGCACGGTGTGTTAGAGTTATACGTGAAAGTATACTTTTACTTTATATAACAGACTAATGTACTCTTATTTATTGAATATAAATCTTTTATAACTGTTACTTTAAATACGAATAAATGTTATTTATTTATTGCAAATTGTTCAGTATTAATACATATTGCTTTGTAGTTAATGTGATGATACCCGATCACAGAATATCACATTAACAAAAATTGTAAATAAATACATCTTCACAACCTACATGGAATTGAACACTCCATTGGTAGAGGTTAACGTGCAAAACTCAGATTGGTTTGTCTTGACCAAGAGATTGCACTATTGCATTGTGATGCGCTGAAATAGACCTACAGAGAGGATAAATTCTTCCGTACTGACTTATGTGCTCCAATGGCAATCAAAGCAGGAGGGGGTTATGAGTATTTCGTTACTTTTATCGATGATTACTCAAGATATGGATACATTTTCCTTATGAAGCATAAGTCTGAGACCTTTGATAAATTCAAAGTGTTCAAGGCCGAAGCAGAAAAACATAGGAAAAATAGTATCAAGTTTCTACTATCTGATCGTGGAGGAGAATACCTCAGAGATAATTTTTTGAACTACTTGTTGGATGAAGGGATTGTATCCCGCTTGATCAATTCAAAAAAAAGATGACAATGATATTAAATAATCAAATACAAATTACCATAATACCCCTCAACAAAAAGAGCGAATGTGTAGCGCATTTAATATTAATTGATGGAAGAAACAAAACTCTTTTAGAAATGGTCAGATCAATGATGAGTTATTCGGATCTTCCCAAATCGTTTAGGGGTCATGCCTTTGAAATAACGGCTAACATTCTAAACATGGTACTATCCAAATTGGTTCCTAAAACCCCAAAGATTCCTGGAAGATGACTATATGAACAATAGAAAGCCCAACAATGAGATTACCTTAGATGAATTAAAAGGGCCAACTCCAACACCAACTGTACAAGTCGATATATCAAGCGTCACACCTATACATCCAAAACCTCGTCGTAGTGGGAGGGTTGTTAGACAACCCTAGTGATTCTTGGGGATAGGGTAGTCTTCGGACTTGATCTCTGGAGAAGAATCAGACTCATGGTCATACAACGAGGTGATCCAAGACAAATATGTAGATTCTTGGCAAACATCGATGGAAGCTGAAATGGGTTCTATGGATCACAATCAAGTGTGGGAGCTAATCGAACCACCTAAAGGGGTAAAATCCATTGGATACAAGCGGGTTTACAAGAGAAAAAGAGGACCAGACGGGAAGGTTGAGACCTTCAAGGCTAAATTTGTGGCAAATGGAAATACTTAGAAAGAAGGGGTCGATTATGAGGAAATTATTGGGATTATACTGAAAAGTATGCTTTTTACTTTGTATAATCGAAACTGAATTTTCAGACTTATTTACTGAAATAAATTGTTTATCACTGATGTTTTAAATATGATTGAATGTTACATATATTTACTGCATAACTGTTCAATAATTCGTACGTGTTAAATTGTAGTTAATTTAGTGATACCAGATCACAGAAGATTAAATTAACAGTCCCTTGTAACTAAAAGTACGTCATTCACAACCTAGATGGAAATGAACAACCCATCGCGAAAGGTTGAGGTGTAAGGCTCAGATTGGTTTGTCTTGACCAAGAGATTACACTAGTTCATGACTGATGCACTGAATAGGACCTACAGGAGGATAAATTCTTCAGAACTGAACAAGAAAGAATTAGACCTCAGTGGTTCGTTGTTTCTTAACCTTCGTCCCTTAAATAGGATCACGTGGGATTGGTAACTATTGATTTGACTTATCATGGGTAGCGAATCAAAGAGAGATTCAATACTTTTTATCTTGGGCAATATTATTAGTCACATGTGATTGCTAAGATTTATACGAAGAATCGTGTGCAAGTACGCTTGTTTGATTTGCCCCCTTGGGAGGTTCATAAGTTTTATCATACCAAATCTTGCAAGTTGAATTTGTTTCCGGCATGGATAATAATGTTGAACCGTTCCTCGACCAAGGACAAAAGATATTAATTAATGGAAAGCTATTTCAGTGGCTTGAATTAATTAATGGGCTAGATAATCTTAAACACGGGAAATAATGATCAGGAGCCATATTGACTATAATATGGGTTAAGATGGATAGTGCAATATTAATTATGTAGTGGGATTAATTAATATTTATGGGCTTGAATTATATTGTGACTCAATATTAGATATTCAAGGTCCATTAGACGGTCCAATCTTAATTCTCCTAAAGGCCCCCTGAGTAGCCCAACAAATAGTCCATTAACTGAAAAGGTGATTAAAATAAAATAAATATTGTTGCTTAATTTTTCCCTAATATTTCGAAATTTATGGATAAAAGAGGGAGAAAGATTTTCTTTGAATTTTGTTATGGAATGAAGATATGTATTCTTGGAATACAAGATTATCTCATTAAATTCAAGAAATCTCCCACTTGGTTATCTATATAGAATTTTCAAAAATTTGAAGATAATGGGCAAGAAAGATTTTCTTGATTTTCTTGAAAAGATATTATGGAAGATATGTATTTCTTGAAATACAAGAATATCTCATAAATTCAAGAAGATCCAAATCTTGGAATCTTGCAAGGCATTATTTTCGAAATTCCATAATAATTGAGGAGGTGGGATTTTTGTGGAATATTTTAATTATGGAAAAAAGAATATATATGATATATTCAAGATTTCTTGGTGACCAAGAAAAGTCTTTTCCCACATTGATTTTCTACAAGAATTTCGACCACTCCCTCTCCTATAAATAGGGGATGATTGTTTCATTCCTAAGTACAATTCCATGTGCTGAAAATATTAGCAAATCCACAAAAAATACGTAGGTGGTGCAACAAAGTTTATTTTTTTCCTTTTGTTAATTGTTCGACAAGTGTCCTTCCACCGGATAGTTGAGCAAGGGCTAAGGGAATACTTGGGAAGTCCTTTTGGTTAGTCCGTCCGACCGAAGTCACTGTCATCCCGAGAGGTACGTTCACGTAAACCCGTAGATTCCACATGCGTAGGTTTTTACGTGGCTTTTTATATGCATGATATGTTGTTGCAATTATTATTTGAATTAATATAGGATTAATTCATGCTAGTAATAATTAAAGAATTAAATTTGTATTTAAATATTCACCTTTAATAGATCTCGTGGTAACTCATTCCCCAACAATCGTATCGAGCCGTTTTTCGCTCGATTTTTTTAAATTGTAATTTAATTAATGGGACATTAAATTTGAAATTGATAGTAAAACTTAATGAGATGCTTTTTTGCAGTATCCAATTGTCATGGATTTTAATGTGTTTATTTATGCATGCATATAAACCGTGTTTTTTAATTCGATTCGTTTCGATTTGTTTTTGCCTTAATTTTTCCCTAAAAAATCCACGAGAAAGACTAGGATTTGTTTGATTTGATCAATGTAATAGACTAGTCTAGATCTAGGTTTATTTATTTTTTTGTAAATAAATTATAACCGATCCAAATCTTGAATTTTCAAATTCCATAAGAGATTTTAGAATATATATATTCAAGATTTCTTGGTGACCGAGAAAAGTCTTTTCCCACATTGATTTTCTACAAGAATTTCGACCCTCCCTCTCCTATAAATAGGGGATGATTGTTTCATTCCTAAGTACAATTCCATGTCTTTGAAATATTAGCAAATCCAAAGGTGGTGAACAAAGTTTATTTTTTCCTTTTGTTAATTGTTAGACAAGTGTCCTTCCACCGGATAGTTGAGCAAGGGCTAAGGAATACTTGGGAAGTCCTTTTGGTTGTTAGTCCGTCCGATCAAAGTCACCGGTCATCCCGAGAGGTACGTTCACGTAAACCCGTAGATTCCACATCGTGAGGTTTTACGTGGCTTTTTATATGTATGATATGTTGTTGCACTTATTATTTGAATTAATATAGGATTAATTCATGCTAGTAATAATTAAAGAATTAAATTTGTATTTAAATATTCACCTTTAATAGATCGCAGGCAACTCATTCCCCAACAATCGCATATCGAGCCAAAGTGTTTAGCTCGATTTTTTTAAATTGTAATTTAATTCGTGGACATTAAATTTGAAATTGATAGTAGAATCAAGTAGAATCCGCTTTTGCGGTATCCAATTGTCATGGATTTTAATGTGTTTATTTATGCATGCATATAAACCGTGTTTTTTAATTCGATTCGTTTCGGATGCGCGAAAAATCCGCGAGCGCGCCGACGCTGCCAGACGCCGCTGTAAACGCTAAAATGCTGCCGCCGACACCGCCGAGAAGCGTCGGAGGCCGACCGGGCGTGGCCCGTCGGGCTTCGAGGTCTTAGGCCGCTGAGGTCGTTCTAGCAGTGTGGCCGGCCGGATCGCGGTGCATCCCGATCCCGGCCGCGAGCCCTTGGCGGGCGCGTTTGAGACGGTATTTTTTTCGAGATGAACGAGTGGGAGAAATTCGAGACGTGTTTCTTCAAGATCAAGTCAAGAAAAATCAAACCATGACAATTGGATAATTTGTGCCCAATATGTTTATTTTTCTGTTTTGCTTGATTTATTTGTGTTATCTTATGCTTTATTTAATTTGTTTAAATGTGTTTGCATGAGGGTTGCCAAATGGAAAAATCTCACCTAAAAAATTACTAAGTATGTTTAAATAATTAATTGACAATTTTATTCCGGATAATAAAATTGAATTAATTTTGACCTCCATGATTTATTTATTTGTGAATTCTTTTGGAGAAATTCCCCCCACGGGACGGTCAAAAGATAGCTTTCACATGAATGAATTCCAAAGGGATGATTGTGGGTTATTACTAGTGGCGACGATGACCCTCCCCACGAGGCTCGATCAAAGTGAAATAGTAATCCTGTATTTAATCATGGTTATTACTTAGGTATAAAATTGATATGCATATACTTCCCCGAAGTCCCTGTCAATTTTATATTGGTCAAGTGGGAGCCAACTATTAATCTGGATATTAAAGGTTTGTAACTGTTCTTGTTTGTAACCTGCTTGAATGTGTTTAAATAATGACCCACCCCACGTGGCTTATTTAAACTGTTTTGAGATGTTGGCTGATGCATTGTTCATATTTTTTTTGAGATTTTAAATATGATGCATGTGATCGAATCTTGTGATATACTTGTGCTATTGCATATAGTTGTTTATTTCAGTTCAGCATGTCGTTACTTTTTAATCCACTGTTATTATACTTAAAGTCAATACAATATGTATGGAAACTATATTGGAAACGAAAAATTATAATTGTCCTAACTGCACAAAAGCACAAGTGGATTCTTGACACACCATCTGAACAAACTTGAGATTCTGAGTACAGATTATGATCTGGAGACTCAGATGAATTTGGTACTTCACTCTCTACCCAAAAAGTTTTTGAGCATTTTGGCCTCGCTAGCTAATTTGTTGCAAGCTTTTGGTCTCGGCAGAAATGATGATAAGGCACCAAACTCAAGCTTTGACGGCAAGTGGTCCGTCTTCATCTTCTAGGCCAAGGGTAGGCAAGATAAAGAAGAGGACCAAAGGCCATAAGCAATAAAACTCAACTGTTGCCAAGGACAATGGTAAGATGAGGAATGCTTGTTGTGTCAAGGAAAATCCAAAGAGGAAGTGCTTAAGATGCGGTAAGAGAGGACAATGGAGGTTTTGCATGTTCCAACCCCAAAAGGGACGGAAAGAAAGGTAATTCTCACGCACTAGTTGTTGAAACTTGTTTAGCGGCGTATACTCCTCATTCGTGGGTGGTTGATACAAGATCCACTAATCATGTTGGCTTCACGGGTTCAAAATGATCCGGCAACTTAGTGGGAGTGAGATCCTCATCACACTGGGCAACGTTACGAAAGTAGAAGACATTGCAATGCTACGTAAGTGGCAGATATTGCAATGCTACGATAGTAACGATTATTGCAATACTACGCAAGTAACAGACATTGCAATGCTACATGAGTAGCAGTTAAAGCAGTGGGAGAAGTGCACCTATCTTTTGAAGATAAAGTTTTTTGAGATTATCTTTATGTTCCCAGTTTTAGAAAGAATTCACTTTCAGTATCTAAAATTCGATTAAAGGACACTATGTTTCTTCTAATAGGAATGACATCATTTTTGAAATGATGAGTGTATCTGCTACGGGACATTGATGGAAAATCTCTATACAATTAACTGTGCACACCACTCACGAAATGCATCCTATAACACATCAACTATTTTCGACAAAAGAAAGCGTGAACGAAAAACTTCTTTGGCATCTAAGATTAGGTCATATAAATCCAAAGAGGATCCAAAGGTTGGTGAAAGATGGTTCACTGGAGCGTCTCCAAGATTGAATCGATTCCAACCTGTGAATCATGTTTGGAGGGTAATATGACCAAGAGGGCATTTGGAGCCAAGGGGAATAAGGCCAAAGAAGTGTTAGAGATCGTTCACACAGATGTATGTGGTCCAATGTCAACCAAAGCAAGAGGAGGTTATGAGTAATTTTATTGATGATTACTCAAGGTACGGTTACATTTTTCTTATGAAGCATGAATCTGAGACCTTTGAGAAATTCTAAGAATTTAAGCCTCAAACAGAGAATCATAGGGAAAAATGTATCAAGTCTCTACGATCTGATCGTGGAGGCGAATACCTCAGCAATGAGTTTTTGAACTGCTTATCTGATGAAAGGATTGTATCCCAGCTCACTGCACCCGGAACCCCTCAACAAAACGGGGTTGCAGAGCGAAGAAACTGAATTCTTTTGGAAATGGTTAGATCAATGATGAGTTATGCGGATCTTCCCGAGTCGTTCTGGGGTTATGCCTTGGAAAACAGCGGCTTACATTCTGAACTTGGTGCTATCCAAATCGGTTCCCAAAACTCCTAAAGAATTGTGGACCGGGCGCAAGCCTAGTATGAGACACATGAGAATTTGGGGGTGTCCGGCCTACGTGTTGGACAAGGAAGCCGGTAAGTCGGATCCTCGATCAGAATTAAGGTTATTTGTAGGATACCCCGAGGGAACAAAAGGGTGTATGTTCTATAGTCCCGAAGATCAAAAGGTGGTTATCAGCACCCACTTTAGAATTTTGGAAGAAGACTATATGAACCAAAGAAAACCCAGAAATGAGATTACCTTAAATGAGCTTAGAGGGCAAACCTCAGTGCCAACTGTACTAGATGATATACCAAACGATACACTTTCACAACCGGAGCCTCGTCGTAGTGGGAGGGTTGTTAGACAGCCCGAGAGATTCAAGGGAATAGGAGAGTCCTCGGACTTGATTCCCGGACAAGACGAATCAGACCCATGGACATATGACGAGTCATTCCAAGATAAGGATGCAGATTCTTGGCAAACAGCAATGAAAGCCGAAATGGGTTCTATGTTTCATAATAGAGTGTGGGAGCTAGTCGAACCAGTTAATGGGGTCAAACCCATTGGATGCAAGTGGGTATATAAGAGGAAAATAGGACCGGATTGGAAGGTTGGAATCTTTAAAGCAAGACTAGTGGCGAAAGGTTATACTCAGAAAGAAGGGATCGATTATGAGCTAATCGAACCACCTAATGGGGTAAAATCCATTGGATGCAAGTGGGTTTACAAGAGAAAAAAAGGACCAGACAGGAAGGTTGAGACCTTCAAGGCTAAACTTGTGGCAAAAGGATATACTTAGAAAGAAGGGGTCGATTATGAGAAAACCTTTTCGCCTGTAGATATGCTTAAGTCCATCTATATTCTCTTGTCGATAGCTGCAGATCTAGATTTTGAGATCTGGCAAATGGAAGTCAAGACAGCTTTCCTAAACGGAAGTCTTGAAGAAGAAATCTATATGCGCCAACCTGAAGGCTTCATCACGAAAGGCCAAGAGCATCTCGTTTGCAAGCTTAAGAAGTCCATTTATGGACTAAATCAAGCATCCCGAGCTTGGAACCAATGTTTTTGATCAGGTTATAAAATCTTACGGTTTCGATCAAAATGAGTTCGAGAGTTGTGTATACAAAAAGTGTGTCGAGACTGCCTTGGTATTCTTAATACTATATGTAGACGACATTCTGCTCATCGGAAACAATGTAAAGGTGTTGTCAGATGTGAGGGTGTGGCTGCCAAATAAGTTTAATATGAAAGACTTAGGAGAAGCCGATCACATCCTTGGGATCGAGATCGCAAGAAAATGATGATAGGCTTGTCGCAAGCTTCATACATAGACACTGTTTTGAAGCGATTCAACATGCATGATTCCAAGAAAGGTTTCTTACCTTCTAGGCATGGAATCCATCTGTCAAAATAAATGTATCCTAAGACACAAAACGAGATAGATGACATGAGGGGAATTCCATATGCGTCGGCAGTTGGAAGCCTTATGTATGCAATGTTGTGCACGAGGCCGGATATTTACTTTGACGTATGAATGGTAGCAAGATATCAGAGTAACTCGAGAAAAGAACACTGGACTGTTGTTAAAAATATTCTGAAGTATCTGAAAAGAACTCAAGATAGGATGTTAGTTTATCAGACAGACAGTCTTATTCCCCTGGGATACACGGACTCAGATTTCCAATCGGACATAGATTCTAGAAAATCTTGTGTTTTGTCTGGGAGGTGCAACCGTGACATGGAGAAGCGTTAAGCAGAAATGCATCGCAGATTCTACCATGAAAGTCGTATATGTAGCTGCTTGTGAAGCAGAGAAAGAAGCGGTTTAGATTAAGAACTTCTTAGTAGACTTGGACGTAGTTCCGAATTTGCCCAGCACTATCACTATCTTTTGTGATAATGTCGGAGCAGTTGCGAATACAAGGGAACCAAGAGCCACAAAGCCAGCAAACACATTGAAAGAAAGTACCATCTTATACGAGAAATCGTTAAGAGAGGAGATATAGATGTGACAAAGATCGCATCGGAAGATAACCTAGCAGATCAATTGACAAAAGTCTGCCTCAGAAAACATTCGAGAGACATGTGGAAGGAATGAGTGTCAAGTGCGTTGCCAATCTGCTTTGAGTATAAGTGGGAGAAATGTTATTAGGTTCATGTAGGACATGAGACGTGTTGTAGTATACTTAAAAGCAGACTTTGAGTATAAGTGGGAGATTGTTGGGGTTATACGTGAAAGTATGTTTTTACTTTGTATAACAAAGAAATGTACTCTTATTTATTGAATATAAATATGTTATCACTGTTTCTTTAAATATGAATGAATGTTATTTATTTATTGCAAACCGTTTAATATTAGTACATATTGCATTGTAGTTAATGTGGTGATACCCGATCACAGAAGATCACATTAATAGTCCCTTGTAAATAAGTACATCTTCACAACCTAGATGGAATTGAACACTCCATTGATAGAGGTTAATGTGCAAAGCTCAGATTGACCTGTCTTGACCAAGAGATTGCACTAGTGCATTGTGATGTGCTGAAGCGGGCCTATAGAGAGGATAAATTCTTCCGTACTGACTTATGAGATGAAAAATTAGACCTCAGTGGTTGTTGATTTCTTAATCTCTGTCACTTAAATAGGATTGTGTGTGATTATTATTTATTACTTTGATCTATGTTGGGTTTAGAATCAGAGAGCGATTCTATACTTTGTATTTTGGGCAATATTATTAATTACATGACAATTGCTAAGATTTAATAGGGAGAAACGTGTCCAAGAAAAGTCTTGTTTGATTTGTCCCCTTAGTGGGCTCAGAAGTTTTATCATACAAATCTTGCAAGTGGATTAAGTTCCGGTATGGATAATAATGTTGAGTTGTCTTTACTTAAGGAAAAAAATATTAATTAATATAAAGTTTTTCAGTGGCTTAATTAATTAATGGACTAAATAATCTTAAACACGGAAAATAATAATCGGGAGCCATATTGTCGTAATATGGGTTAAGATGGATAGTGAAATATTAATTTTATAGTGGAGTAAATTAATATTAATGGGTTGAATAATATTGTGGCTCAATATTGGAATTCAGAGCCCATTAGGAGGTCAAATCTTAATTCTCTCAAATGCCCCTCAAGTAGCCCAATATAAGTCCAATTAATGAGAAGGTGATTAAAATAAAATAAATAATTATTGCCTAATTTTTTCCATAATTTTCGAAAAATACAAGAAAAGAAAGAAGGGAATTTTCTTGAAATTTTTTTTATGGAAGATAAGTATTCTTGGAATACAATATTATCTCATAAATTCAAGAATTTCTGACTTGGTCTTTTTTGGGAAATTTTTGAAAAAGAAGGCAAGAAAATAAAGAAAATTTTTGTGGGAATATATTTATGGAAAATAGAATATATGAGATATATTCAAGATTGTATCTTGGGAAAGATACAAAGAAATTTTCATATCCCCAAAAAGGCCCAAATTTTTGTCCCCCTCTCATGTTATAAATAGGGGATGATTTTTTCATCCCAAACACAATTCCAGTCTTGGAAAAACTAGAAATCCACAAAGGTGATGCAATAATTTTTTCCTTATTCCTTTGTTTAAAATTGTTCGTGAGTATCTTCCTCCGGATAACGAGCAAGGACTTGAGATATACTTGAGAAGACATTTGAGTTGTTTTATCGTCTCAACGGTTGTCTCTTGAAGAGGTACATTTCGCGTAAACTCCTAGATTTCGCATATGTAGGACTTTACGTGAAATTAATTGTACGCATGTACGTTGTTGGTAATTGTTATTTGAATTAATAGAATTAATTCATGTTAGTAATAATTGTTTATTTAAATTTGTATTTAAATTGCACCTCGAATAGATCCGGACAAAACGTTCCCCAACACGGTGAACCTTATGCATATAAGATTTAACCTTTAAAATTAGGTAAAAACTTTAATGAACCATGTAATTTGTATGAATTTTTTTCTTCAAATATTATTATTATATATAAATATTATCATTATTCACTACAAGAAAATAGTGCATTGCCTATGAAATATTTCAACATGCCTATGAAATTTCCAACGAAAATAATTTCGTCCTTAAATAGTAAGACTTGCCTACGACTTGCTTACAAAAAATTCTAATTATATAAGCTATTTATAAACTACAAATATAATTGCCTACGAAAATGTAAATTGCCTAGAAAAATATTTGTGTAGATAAGTTTGCCTACGAAAATTACAAATGTGTAGCAGATTGCTCGTGGGTAATTTGTTTGCCTAGTTGTTTGTGTAGATAATTTTTTCATAGATTATTCAAAAAATTGGTAGGCAAACCTCACTTTTTAAGGACCAAATTATTTGGTAGGAAATTTTAGTAGACAATTCTTCATTTTCTTATAGTGATTGTGCATATACGTTATCTGTTATGCACAAGAGGTGTCAATGTTTATTAAAGAATTCGACTTTTAAATAGTAACACTTTTTATCAAGTGACACATATTTTTTTTAATACCACCTCTCAAGTGTAAGAGGATCGATTGTAGTAAGATAAGTGCCCTGTTAAATATCGAACCCAAAGGACTAGTAACAAGGTGTATCCCTAATTCTATAGTTTTACGCAATTATAGTGAAAAATCAATAAAAGAGTTTGTTTATTAAACTACCAGTTTAATTAAATTAAAAACAACTAAATTACTAAAGCAAATAATCAATTTAAAATTATCAAATATGAGAAAGGAGTGTTCGGGTATTTATCGTCATGCAAGACTCAACGTTTGTTTAATTAAACTCTTCTAAATTTCATCTCAGTTGATTGATAAGGGCAATCACAAAATTACATAGACTTGTCCTGGAAAAGGCTTAAGTGAACGCGTTGATTAATTAGAAACAATTAACTCCAAAAAGCACATAAGATTGTGAGGATGAATCTTTCTGTTTCCACTCGGGTAATATAGTCTTATCTAAGGTGTTACCACCTGGGTAATAAGATCTAGACTTCCTATGTCCCTTCACAAGTTACTTGGGGGGTGTATTCAATTGGGGTTCTATTGAATTTTTTTGGACTTTAAAAAGTCTGTGGATTTAGAAAATTCATAGACTCCATGCAGAGTTTGGCTGACTTTTTTTTTATTGATTTACATGGATTTTCATAGACTTGACAGGATTGTGGAATACACTTTTTTATTGATTTATATGGATTTTCATAGACTCCGGCGCTGTAACTATTGGTGCAAATGTATATCGAACACACTTAAAAAATACAATTTTTACCCCATATTGCAACATCCAATTCTCTCAAAATTTGTCCATATTAAGAAATTTTTGACATTTTCACACAAAATCAATGTACATTAGAAGACAACTAATGATCGTATTATCAAAATTACATATAACGTGCAATGCCCGTGTTAATTATAAGGTTATCTTCTAATGTTAGGGTGCGAATAACCGAGCCCAATGGAAAGCGTTTGCAATAGCAGAATTTCTTGATAATGGCGTTAATGCTAGTGGGCGGCGACCGGCAGTGGGCAGCGGCAATGACATGAGAATAACGAAGATTTTTTTCTTTTGACCTTTCATCTTCAGAGTTCTCTGAGAGAATAAGTAAAAATCTCTGGTTGTTAGAAGAGATTTTGGAGAGTGAAATCTATTTATATTTTTGGAAGAAAATCAAAGAAAATTCATAGAGTATTAAAATCCATAGAAAGTTGAATACCTAAAGATATTTTAAAATCTGTATTGAATACCTCAGGATTTTTAAAAACTTTTAAAAATCCGGATTAAATACCCCAGATTTTGAAAGTCTAAAAAAATCGTTCAGACTCCACAACCAATACATCCCCTAAAATACGAATCATAGCAATATCTCCAGCAATTCTGCCGCACACGTTTCCATATATCTTCGAATATCCTCAATATAGAAAATATCTTCAAAATAAATGACATATATGAATCTTAGCAATATCTCGAGCAAATATGCTTCACGCGGTTTCCATATATTTTTGCTTCTGATTATGGTTCTCGTGCTGCCAAAATTAGTTGCAAAGGAATAAGCCCATTATCATATCTTCTTTGGGCCAAGATTAATTGTTAAATGGGCTGCTCATAGCTGAAAATTGTGGGCTGTACAATTGCTGAAATGGGCCATGTATTCTGATTTCGCGAGTGTATTTAGGTGTTGCCCATTAATTTTGTTTCTTCCATAACTTGAGTTCACGAACTCCGATTAACTCGATTCTTTTTCCATAGCGATCCTCTTTTCGACATTCTTCTAATGGTTGAATCCAATTATTCAGTATCCTTGTATATCATAACATTTTTTCATCAATTTTAGCTCATTTTCTCCCGTTTCCTACACACTTCATTACATACTCAAACAAACGGGATTAATAACACTTTTAATAACAAATGAGAATAAAATTATATCAAAACTAAATATTTATAAGCAAATAAAAGCACGATTTTTATGCAATTATGACCCTAATCATCAAGCAATATTGAATATGCATAAATGTGACTTGAAAAAAAGAGTTCATGTGAATGTCCTAACATATTAGGTTTAAAAAATGACATAATTAATTTAAATTGAGCCTCACAAATTAAATCATGAAACATGTACGAGACAGTTTCAATAATTGAAATTACTCGACTTTGATTGAAAAACAACAAGATGAGACATCATCATATGCATTAGGTTCACCAACAAATTCATATATGCACTACATAGTAGTACTCCCTCCATCTCATACTCAATTGGACATTTTTCACTTTGATATGTCCCATGCTTATTTCCCCCTTACATAAATGACAATAAACTATTATTTTTTTATAACTACACCCTCCCAACATTTACATTTTCTTGTGTTTCTGCTTTCTTTTTTGTCCGGCTTTCAGATACTATTGTTACTACTTGCTAGTGTTGACTTTTTCTTGTGCTTCTGCTTACTTTCCTGTCCAGCTTTCCGGATATTATTGTTGTTAGTGTTGAGGCCGATCTTTTAGCTCTCTAATGTCATTGTTTCCCTTAAAAAAACTCAATTTATTCCCTCCAATACTAATAATTTTTTTTACATTTAATACTGTGTAAACAATAAATGTCCAATTGAGTATGCGACAGAGGGAATATTAATTATGAATTATTTACGAGAGACTTTTTTTTAAAGGTTAAATATAATATTCTTTACCTACATATTATATTTGGAACTTAGAAGTGTAAAGATACCATTTTGCCTAAAGGACATAGCCATGGTAAAAATTGTGGTGATGTGGGAAAAAAATTCCCCGGCAACGCATGTTCGAACTCTTTGTGGGACAAAATTTTCAATAAAACATTATGAAGGTTTGTCCTAAAGATTGAATCATGTTAGTTTTCTCCCACAAGTGTCTGCTACTTGAGCATCATTCGATATGGGGATTGAATCATGTTGGCTCTTGTTAGAAAAAATAGTGTTGAGGGTGTAGACGAAGATAATGTCGAACTGACTCAATACGAAAAGTCGAGGCAAGAGTTAGACTCTCTTTTTGTAAGACAATATTGCCCCGTACTTCCGTGCAATACGATATATATGACAATCGACCCCAAGATACAAATTTGAGGACTGAATTTATAATAGTTGAAGAGTTGTGGTGTTGTTTGGTGAATGGGTGTAATTTTCTGGACAAAACGAATTTGGGCCCTCCGATCACATCTCTTGGATTAGATCAAGATCCAACAGCCCAGATCGCACCTGTTCGCATGGGCGGTTCGCGCCCTAGTTCAAATCCAACCACTACGGATTGCTAGGCCCAACCCGACTCCTCGTGACGACTCGTACTTGCGAAGTACACCTCTAAAGCGCTCAATGCGACTAAGTGCGGCATGCGGGTGCAGTCAATATACTCTTTTGGTTAGGATAACCATAACACCACTATGTAGACTTGGTCAATATTGAATTTTCATACCACAAGTCTACTAATAAGGAGACAAATTCCTTATCCACTTTCCTATGTGGTACAAGTGGGTTTTCCATTTCCTTCCCACATTTTCTCTTCAACTTTAATGACAAATTGTCAACTTAATGTATTAATATTTCATTTAGCCGAAATTAATTTTGAGCAAATAAATACATCAAATTAATCTACTCGAAACGTAGATTATGAATTTACAACTTGTTTTCATTTTCCACAAATGGATTATCACCATGAAAATTTGGTCAATGTTGGGTCAACACCCAATTTCTCAATCAATTTTCAATAGCTTTCTTCGACAAGTGTCCGCTACTTAAACACATCCTTTGATATATAATCTACCCGATTGAGGGTGAGGGGCCAACACCACGGACTGGTGAATTTCTCTAGTTTCCACCTTTTAAAAAAAAAAATAAAAAGGAAAAAAAAAAATAGAAGTGTAAAGATGGGCGACGTCGTACAAAAATCCACGGGCGCATAAACGCGACTAAGATCACGCAGCATATTAATGACCAAGATTTTCTCATTTAAGATATCTCGTTATGGACCTATGGTACACATTTTTAAATCTTATTCTGGTATTCAGAATTCTTTTCGGGAAATTAATTCACGTTTTAGAGGAAGCTTGTCGGAAATATCTCAATCCTGGGGAGTTGAGAATTTTATAATCAGAAAATCGAGGGAAATTGAAAAAATAAAAACTAAGTGGTGCTTGATTTGGTTTTGGATAACAAGTTAATAGGTGTAAATTAATAAAATCTTTAAAATAATTTATTTTTGGATCCCGACTTGGCCCAATTAAAAAATCGATCAATTTTAATAAGATAATAAGATAATAATTTTTTAAAAATCTCTATATAAATTAGTGTTCTCATTGATATCATAAATTAATAATTTCTTCAAATTACAAAAATAACTATGATAATTTAGTAAAATAAGAATCTATAGTTGATTGTTTTTTTTGTAAAACTCAAACCTACTTGGAGCTCATCTCTAATTTTTTGTATCACATCTAATAGTTTTGGTGATGTATTTTATTTTAAACTAACACAACGCTTTACAAATTTTATCCATCATTGTTGCTTTTGAGTTTTGAGACACATTTTAGGTGAGAAGCCATTGTCTTGTATGATTTTAATAAATTTGTATTCCTTTTATATAAAGTTTCCTTTTATGATGGATATGATACATCAATTAATATATATATTTTTTTTTGACAGGAAAGTAAAATTATATAGATCAATCAGCCGGAAGATCGGCTTCAACAGCATGTAAAGTCACCACAGGAACTGTCGGTGAGCAATACGTTACATCACAGGAATAGGCAAATTGAGCCAACACGTGGACAACATTATTAGCAGTTCTACGTACCCAATTAAAAGAAAACGACTCAAAAGACTTGCAAAGTTCTAGCACAGTATCAACTATTCTCCCAAAATAGGAGATATCTTCCTTCGGTCGTCGTAGCGCATTGTACGCTACTTGGGAATCCATCTCTATGACAATCCGCCGGACCCCCTTTTGCACCGCTGTCTTCACACCAGCCTCTACGGCTTGGATTTCGGCAACCTCGACTGAAAATGCTTCACTTTTTTGTTGTGCATATACCCAGACCACTGAGCCTGCAGTATCTCGAAGCACAGCCCCAAGACCACTTCCCCATCCCCTTCTACACGCCGCATCAGTATTAAGTTTCACGATTCCCTCCTCCGGTGGCTCCCAGTTCTCCCACTCCGCGCGTCTTTGCCTCGGGGGTCTTAAAATTTTTGCAGCTTCAAAATCCTCCAAGTGCTTTCATGCCATTCTAATAATTCCCTCCGTTCCCACCACTTCATCTCTAAAAACCAGAGCATTCCGCGCATACCAGGTCGCCCAAAGCACACACGCAAATTTTGCAAGCTCTTTCTTGTCCACAACAGCAACCACGCGATCAATCCAATCTTCAACAGTCAGGGTAGATGAGCTCTGTACTTGGCTGTATGAGAGCAGGTCCCAGACACCAACCAGGCCCGGACAATCTCGAAGGGCGTGCTCCGTTGATTCCACTGGGTCTCTGCATCTTTTACAACTAGGCTCAACATTCACAAATCTAGCGATCAAGTTAAGGCATGACGGAATAATTCCGCTCATTACACGCCACATGAAGAGACGTATTTTTGGCGTGACGTCCAGGTCCCAGACCCATCCCCATCTTTTGTTCAGCTCCGTTTGGGGAGTACAATACGCTTTTTTCGATTTCCTCATAAGTTCAATATAACCCGTCTTTGTGGAATATACCCCTGTTTTCTCCCATTTCCACGCCAGGGTGTCCTCTCTATGGGTAGATATAGGCATCGCGAGAATTCTTTCAGCATCCTCATGATCAAAAAGTTGGCTAACCAGAGTGTGATTCCATCCATCATAATTATCTTCAATCAAGTCCTGAACTGTCAGATTTGCGGGGGCATCACCCCGGTCCGTTGCAATTAACGAGTTTTCACTTTATATCACCCAGGGGTCTTTCCATACATTCACCTTCTGCCCATTACCAACTATCCAAGTCAGTCCTAGCTCCAATACCTTACGGCCCTCCAAAATGCTCGACCACGTATAGCTCGGATTATACCCCACTTCCTCCTCTCGAAAATCAGCCGAAGGGAAATATCGCGCCTTCAAGGTCCTGGCTAAGAGGCTATCTCCATTTTGTAGAATCCTCCATCCTTGCTTTGCCAGTAGAGCCTTGTTAAAAGACCTAAGGTCCCTCAGCCCGATGCCCCCTTCCGTTTTTGGTCTGCAAAGGTTTTCCCATCTTATCCAGTGTGTTCTTGACTCATCATTTTTCTAACCCCACCAGAACCTCATGATAGCTGCTCGGATTTTATCAATCACACCTTGGGGGATGTGAAAACAACTCATGAGATAGGTTGGGATCGCTTGGGCCACCGACTTATTCAAAACAAGTTTCCCGGCTTGGGAGAGAGTTTTGCTCTTCCAATCCTTTAGCTTTTTTTCCACTCGGGCGATCAGGGATCTAAAAATGGCGCTACGTGATCGGCGTACGTTGGTTGGGATGCCCAAGTATATAGCATGTTGTTCCACTCTAGCCACTCCAAGTAAACCCGCCAACGTGTCACCTCTTTCTTCCGATATTCCCCCGCTAAACACAATCTCCGATTTATTCATATTGATTGCTTGACCCGACGCACTCTCGTAAACCTCCAATATTCATTTCACACATGCCAGTTCTCTCTGGTTTGCCCTCCCAAAAATTATTGTATCATCCGCAAAGAACAGCTTCGACACGGTCGTGGTGTTTCTATAGATTTTAACCCCATGTAAAGCTCCACGTTCAATCTTTCTTTGGATTAGGGCCGAGAGGGCCTCAACGCAAAAACTGAACAGGTAGGGGGAAAGAGGGTCTCCCTGTCGCAGTCCCCGAGAAGGGGTAAAATTGCTCGTTGGTTGGCCATTCACCAGAACCGAAAACGACGTCGTCTTAATGCAACGCATAATGGTGCTCACGAGTCCTCCCCCAATTCCAAACTTCAGCATGACTTTTTCAAGAAAATCCCATTCCAATTTGTCGTATGCTTTGCTCATGTCGAGTTTAAAGGCAAACGAGCCTCGTTTTCTCGCTTTGTTTCCTTTCATGTAATGGAACACCTCATATGCCAACAATGCATTATCTATAATAAGTCTCCCTGGCACAAAAGCTGACTGAGCAGGATCAATAATATCAGGTAAGAAGATTTTTAACCGATTAGCAATCGTCTTTGTAATAATCTTGAAAGAGACATTACAAAGACTAATTGGTCTAAACTCTGCGGGGGAACGAGGGCATTTCACTTTCGGGATAAGAGCCAAAAAGGTATGGTTAAGAACATCTGGAGAAGCACCATTATTCAACACATCAAGAATTGAATCAATGACACTCTTCCCAACAATGGACCAAATTTTCTGGAAAAAAATAGCGGACATACCATCGGGGCCTTACAGGGGTACATTTGGAATAATGCTTTGGTAACCTCTTCCTCCGTAAACGGTTGGTCTAACTCGTTCATCATTTCGTCCGGGAGCTTGCGATTGACAGCTTCCAAGACCTCCTCCATCTCCAGGTTACCCTTAGTTGTAAACAACTTCGAGAAGTACCCCACAAACACTCTCTGTATATCCTCTTCCTCCGTGTGAACCACCTGAAACTCGTCCACCACCGATTCAATCATGTTCCTTTTTCGTCTTCCATTGGCCACCTTGTGAAAAAACTTTGAATTTAGATCGCCTTCTCTCATCCAACTTACACGTTATCGTTGTAGCCAAAACACTTCTTCTTTCCTGATCAAAGCCGCTACCCGATTCTCCATGCTTCTTGGGGCTGCCTCTAGAAACTCCAACTCTTTTTTTCATTTATTCAACTCTTTTGGTATTTCCCCAAAACATTTGTCACTCCATTTTGCAAGTTCTTGACTGCACCCTCCAATTTCTCGAGAAAGGGTGAAGTAGGCGTCTGGCCTCGTCCTCCCCATGCATTTTCACAATCTCATTGCAATTCTCTTCTTGTAGCCAGAAGGCTTCAAAACGAAATAGCTTCATGTCCTTAAATCTTCCATGTCTGCTCTTTTTATTTGACCAATCAATGAGGATAGGGCAGTGATCAGATATTACACGACTAAGGTGATGTACTCGTGCATTCGGGAATTTGTTAATCCAAAATGTGTTCGCCAAGCCTCTGTCCAGTTGTTCCTGGATATTGCCATCGGGCTTACTTGTTTGTCCACGTGAATGGGTGGCCCAAAAAACCCAAGTCAATCAGCCCACAGTCGTCCAAACAATGTCTAAATTCCCTCATGCGGCCATCGTTCCTGATCGCTCCCCCCCTTTTCTCTTGGTCACTCAGAATCTCGTTGAAATCCCCCGCACAAAGCCATGGTAAATCACATCCCACAACTAATCTTTCTAACAACCGCCATGTTTTCCATTTTTGGCCCTCTTCCAGAAAACCATAGCACCCAGTGAATCTCCATCTGTCTATCTCCCCGATCGTCACATCAATGTGATTGGAAGAGAAAGACCGTAACACCACCACGCTATCCGCTTTCCAAAGGAAACCTAGTCCACCTCTCCGTCCTCCACCCGAGACATCGCAGTCAACGCCAAAACAAGAATCAAAACCTAATCTATGCGCTACTCGCCTAAATTATGACACGAACAACTTGGTTTCACACAAAAACACAAAATTGGGACCTTTAGATTGAATTTCCTTTTTCAGCACCGGAACTTTTCGGGGGATCCCAAGCCCCCAACAGTTCCAAACAAGACAACTCATTGGTGTCGGCGGGGTTGCTTCTCTGCAACCTCCGCCGTTGAGTTAGCATTGTCCCAATTACCCAAATGACCCATATTTGCTTTCTTTGTTTCTGCTGTCACTTCATCTGTATCCATTTCATCAATCAAGGCCAGACGTTTTTTTCCAGGGGTTGGGTTGTCTTCGTTACGTCCCCCCCAGCTTTTTGGCTTTTCTATCTTGCGAGCCTTTTCCACGCCTTCTTTTTGGGGGAGTTCTTCTTGGTTGGTGTTAGGCTGTGAGTGGTTTGGGGTGCAGTGGTTTCGGTTTGTGGTGGGGTAGCAGTAGTTTTGGTAGTGTGTAGTGGTAATGTTGTTGGTGCCAGGCTTTGGGTGGTGAATGATGCAGTGAGATCGGATAACAGTGGTGTATCAACGATGGTAGAGTGTAGCGATGATGTGGGTGGTGGTGTAGGGTTTGTGGTTTGTATGGGAATGGTTTGGTTGGTTATGATGGTAGGTTGTGGGTCATGTTCATGGAAGGGGAGTGCAGGTGTCTGGTTATTTTTGGATTGAGGGGGGCTCATGGAGTTGGAAGGGGTGGTGATGACTAGGGAATTCCGGAGGGTGTTAAAGATTTGTTCAGTGGCTACGCAGTTGGTATGTTGGGTGATTTCAGGTTCTTTATTAGGGAGGGTTTGGTAGGCTGCATTCTCCATCGTGGGGGTGGACTGGTTGGTTAATGATACTGGCAAGGGGCTCTAGATCCTCATGGGGTTTTATGGGTATGATTTCCGGCATGGTTCCTCGGGTACGCCTCAGTGGCGTGGCTCTTATCTTGGATCCATATTGGAGATCCAAGCATCCGTCTCTATCCGTCCGATACACAAGATTTCACGAAGTGACCAATCGTGCCACAATTAAAAAAGAACAGTGGGAGTGATTCATAAGAGAACGGAATCCACATCCTCTCGCCATTCAGTTTGGTGTTGATTCCACGTAGCAGGGGTTTTGAGATATCGATTTCGATCTTGAACCGCACGAACTCAAACAGATCATCTGATGTGGGTTTTTCATAAAATTCAAGTGTACCAATTTTCCGTGCAAGTGCATTGATGATCGGGCCGTTCCGATAATCCATGGGGAGGTCATTTGCCCGGACCCAGAAGGAGGCCATTGTGATCCGCACTGAAGAGGGCTGCTCCGATCCACAAAGAGGTTTTATGGCAAAAAGGTTATCATTGAAATGCCAGGGTTGGTTTTTAATTACCCAATCACGATCATTCACATTGTCAAAGGAGAACAAGATAAGGCCATTCCCCCAATCTCTTGCACTCAGTTTAAACTTTGGGCGGAATGCTTTTTTTCATAACATCAATAACAACATACGTATTCACCGCCTTGTCCGCTATTAATTTCCCAACTAGAGTCACAAGAGATCCTATACTGACACGTTGTAGGGATCTGTTCACTAGTCCTAGATCCAACACATCATCATCACTATCATTACAACTCGTTGCCATCACAAACTAAGGATAACCAGGAATGAGAACCGATCTTGGAACCTGCAATCACAAAACACACAGAAAACGACAAGCAAACAGAGATTAGTGACAGCCGTAAACGGAATTGGATGAAACCTAGGCCGACACGAAATGAAGGACAGATGACCAAAAGAAAGAGAGACGAAAAACACGGCTGAATCAGTTAGAAGCAAAGTTGACGGCTTTGGTAGACTCGATGATAGCCCGGATCCCGAAATCTAGACCAAAATCTCACAGAAAGGAGAAACCCTAATTTTCACGAGGGAGAAGACCTAATTCTCACGAGGGAGAAGACCTCGATATAGATTTTTTTAATTAATATTAAATGCATTAACTTAGTTCTTTACTAATGATTGTACATTGAACGCATTTAACTCTTTTATTTTGTTGTACATGAACACATGGTTGCAAGTGAATTGTATCCACTTTATACATTGAATTTTATTTGCGGTCAAAGTTATTATGTTATGTATTTGATTATTATGATGAATATATTTATTACATTAGTTTAATGAATATATAATAATTAAATGCACTCATCTTTATGAAAATAAAATTTATTCATTGTAATAAAAAAACTCTTTATACTGATCTATAAATTAATACATCTCTAAAATAATAAATTCTTCGGATCCCAACAGTATTAATTTATAGAGGTTCATGTTCCAAATTTTTATTTCAATCACCTCTTAAATCTTATTGGTAGCAAAATTGATTTTGGTGGAAATAAATATTATCTGATAATTCACAAAACTGATTACACATAATAAATAGATTTCTCAAATATATGAGATCACGTTAAATCCTAACAAACTAGATACTCAAATATAAATATAAAGGCTAGGTCTTGTATGCACCCGGGTGCACCGTGCACTCATATTGTATTTTAGAAGCGTACAACTTGTTATGTTGAAAAGTGTGATTTATTTACACATAAAAGTGCAACGGTTAATATGAGAACATAGTTGCATGCTACTGTTTGAAATAGTTGTAAGTTTCTAATTTATATAACAGACGCTTTAAAATCTTATATGAAATACAGACAGTCTTGCTCGCGCCAAGCATTACGTAGACCACTCAAATATAAATACTATCTGCGATTATGATAAAATAAATAAATAAATAAATGTTCCTCAGCTTCATCTACTTGGGCCGGCTTCTTGTTGGGCCGCAATCCTCATCTGGGCTATATCCTACCGACGTCCCTCATTCGCATCACAAGCGCATAACGTGAAAAAAAATGGTAACATAGAGATTTGACTTAAAAGTATTTTTATAAATAAAATTCTAGAATATATTTAGTTGAATTGGGATTTATTTAACTTAGTTATTATTCCTAAATCCTAATTCTGTTTATTAATTATTTTTTGCTGAGCGGATGTTTGAAAAAAATCTACCAAATTTTAATATTTTTTTAGAATTAATTTGGAATGTTCATTATATTAAATAAGTTGTTAAAAAAACCCCTATATAGCCTAATAGAAAGTTTTTTTTTAATGATGTGTCGTTTTGATATTCATTTGAGAGAAAGTCTTCTGTGAAATATTGCACACTAGTGTTATGTGCAATACAACATAAATAAGATAAAAGTTGCCTAAATTTCAAAATCGTATGCATGGCCCGTCGTATAGCCTATGGCGAGTCGGGCGCGGGCAATGGGTTCAGGTTTACCTAACAACTTGATGTGTTACTACATGAACAAAAGAGTGTTACCCTATGAGCAAAAGAGTGTTACTACATGAACAAAAATCAGTACAAACGCATAAACAAAACCATAACAAAACTAAAGAAATTCTCAAATTCAAAATTACAGATTTACATAACAACTTGATGTGTTACTACATGAACAAAAGAATGTTACTCTATGAGCAAAAGAGTGTTACTACATGAACAAAAACCAGTACAAACGCAAAAAATATCATCAGTAAAAGAGTGTTACTACATGAACAAAAATCAGTACAAACGCATAAACAAAACCAGAACAAACGGAAAAGAAATTCCCAGTCCAAAATTACAGATTTACATAACAACTTGATGTGTTGCCACATGAACAAAAGAGTGTTACCCTATGAGCAAAAGAGTGTTACTACATGCACAAAACCAGTACAAATGCGAAAAAAAAAATCTTCAGTCCAAATTTATAAATTTAAAGAACAACGTGAGAAGAGTGTGAGAAGAGTGCAGAAGGATCTGAAAGATTGCGTCACAAAATCGTGAGGAAAAATAATGGAAGGACCTGTAAATTTCAAAGGATGAGAAAATTGAGAAAACAAGAAGAATATGGAAGAATTCAAATAAGGAAGAGAAGGAAAAACCTGTAGACGTACGGCTGTAAAATCTGGTTGGTTGCAAGGAAGAAGAACCCTAAATCGCGAGGTAGAAGAATTTGAAAGCACCAGATTCGTGTTGCCAGGATGGAAAAACCTAGGAATCGCGAGGAAGAAGAAAGTAAATGCGCTGGATCCGTAACGCGGGCCTGGGCTTGATCCGACCCAATTCGTCTGACCCGCGAATTCTTAGAAAAATATCAATTTGAACTAGAATTACACATAACACTAGTATGCAATATTGCATACAAGTTTTTGTCAAAAGTATAAACGTTTGAATGGCTTCTCGCAAACCAATTGACCGATAAATTAAAGATCATTTGAACAAAAGAAGAGAGACTGCCTCAAAAACAAAGAATTAAGAATTAAGAATTAAAACAGATCTATCGTGAACGAACGCCGCCACATAATTAAGAAAAAATCGAAGTACTCACGCAGAAGGGACGGTCGATATTCTGGATTTATTTGTAAAATAGGCATGAGGGAGAGGATTTTAGTTGACGTATTTATAGGATTAGGGTTCACCAACTCATCGTGTATTTATTAGAGAAATAAATAATTTATTTATTTGGGAAGAAATTAGATTCAGATAAAACGTGGATTCTTAAGGAGGATAATATGAGATGAGTGAGTCTCATATACACTCAGGTGCACCGTGTACTCATAGTGTATTTTAGAATCGTGCGAGTTGCTATACTAAAAAGTGCAATTTATTTAAACTGAACCGTGCAACTATTTTTCATATTAATAGTTGCACTTTTTACTATAATAAGTCGCACACTTCTAAAATGCATTATGAGTGCATACAAGCCCTAGTTCTTTAAAAAATGTATTATAATGAATGTATTAAAAATACATGTGAGTGATAGTAATTCTATGACAACCTAATATTATAAATTACCTGGTATTGTTACTTTAACTATAGTATTAAGATAACTAGTATTCATCCGTGCGATGCACAGATCAAGAGTTAAAAGATTTTTTCAACTTTTGTTAATATTATCGTGTTGTAAATAAAATATTGAATACACCAATATTGAAAAAAATCAATTTGACAATAAAAAAAATTCGTTAAAAAAAAATACTTGACTTATATAATTTAGAATGTGTACAAAACTAAACACAAATTACATTGATAGACCAAAATTACAGATTTTGAAATATTTCTTTGTACACAACATTTTTCGTTGACTTATTATTCTCAACATCTTGGTCACAAATTAAAATCTTAAGTTCTTTCCGATTGGTCACTGGTGAAACAACAATATATAATTGAAAATGACTAAAAAAATATTTCTTCAACAATAGACCAACATGTAAAAGTGATTGTCCTTAACTTTTGTTTATTTTCATAGCATACAACACGATCATGGGAAATTATCTTCTTTAAAACTTGAATATTAATCTTGGATCGAATGGAGTAAATGACATTCTTGGTAATTCAACCAGTAGGTCGTCCTACTGAAATAATATATTTTTTTAGACAAAAAATAAAGAGTTTTGCATAAATTCATTTAATTTTTCATATGTAATTCAAATCATTCTCACATCAGTTTATCTCAAACATCTTTATCGTAACAACTTTAGCCCAATAGAACACAAATATTTCACACTCAACATTCTCTCTCATATCAATTGACATCAACGAAGCCACTACGCAGATGAATCATTTAAAGGACCAAAATGATGAGGTAATTAGCAAATAACATCTTGAATTCAAAATTAAAAGCAACTTATATACAAAGCTTATAAAATGTTTCCATGACTTATAATACATGTTCATTAACCACACCGTGAATATAATATAGCTTCCATCTCATGAGATAATTACCAAAAAAATCACAGGACCAATCATTTTTAAAGTTTAAGCTATTAAAGACCAGTACAATGATAAAATAGATTTTTAGAACTTGTGTTACACATCGTTAACCTGAAACAAATGAATGCCTACACTCGCAACAAATACCTCTAGATTTACGCTACACCATCACTTTTGTACAAATAATTGACCTCTAAGTAATGTTGCTCTCAAGTGCTGCTGTCACTGAATTATTTGACATTATATCATTACCTTTGTCACTGTTCTTCCCTTCTGCTTCCACAAAATTAATACTCCTACAAAATAATATTACAATCAATTGATTCTAACATCCAATCTCCAATCCCATTCTCTTAAACTGAGAGAATTCAGAGACAAACAAAATTGGAACGCAAAAAAATAAAAATTAGGCTGCAGACCGAAAAGAACACTCACGAACAACCAAAACCAAGAAACAACATTAAATTTGAAGATTATACCACTGCCTGGATATTGCCAAATAAGCATTAACCTGAATACATAATAAACATTAATTTTCAATGATAACAAAATTAAAGAAAACATAAATTATGGTGTGAAATCTCACATGCATTTTTTTTTTTTTTTTGGTAGACCAACTCTCAAAATGTGTGTATCTTTCAAAAAGGTTCTCCTCTCAGTTTCATTATATTGGATGGATTGTGATTTTATGCTATTATGAAAAAAATTCTTAATAAATTGTTACAACACATAAGAACCTCATATAATACAATCATATATAATTGAGAAGACTAAGAAAAGATGAATGTGCTTACTTTTATATACCTTACTTCACTGAGCCCTCTTGCATGATAATTGCTAGATCAAGCCCCAAGACAAAACATAAAAAGAAAACATCGTTAATCTGAAACAAATCAAAGCATGTGGTCCTTTTTTACTTCTTGGTTTTTTTGTTGACAGCCTTCACCTTTAGTTTATTGTAGTCTTGTTCTAATCCCACTGTGAGAGTGTGGCTGCTTCCTCCGATCTTACAAATTAGTTTCTACATTCACTACTTTTTATGTCAAAACGGCTCGCAGTTTATATATTTCACATTAACATTGCACTTCCACGGCTGCTCCCTCACCGAATATTTTGACGTTTATGCTTCCAGAAAATTCATTCTACACTGTACCCAGGATCAAAACTAAATAAAATTAAAATTGAAAAAAAAAGTATAATCATAGTTCTTAATTCGTACAGAAAGACAGAGTACTGTATGCATACCTTTGGTGTTATTGGCAGATGATGTAGCATCTTTTTTGTACAAAACTGTTGTTCGTCCTCATCTCTTTTTCTTCCTGCCCGAGACCAAAAACAGACAATGATATTGTGTATAGAAATCGAGAAACACTCATAAACTCAGACGAATACAGTAAATTGGGGTTAGAATTCAGAACGTCGTATATGCAAAACTAAAACCAAATTAGAAAACTGAAATATTAATCCACATACAAATTTTGTAGTTGTCCAACCTAATTTGTGGAGAAAACCAAGAAAATTAATAAATCAGTCAAGCAACCTCCATTTATAGCTGTCGTGTTTTTTGTTTTTACGTTTTTCGGACTTGGGCTTGTCATTTAATTAAATCACTACCGGGTATAACTTGGCCCAACATGCTGGAATAATTAATTATGCGGCCCACGACAAGTTAGGCCCAAATGTTGAAATCATTGTGTCGTTGGATTGTCACGCGAAATCGACGGTTGGAGCGGAGCATGGGCGTACATTCTGACACATTCCGTTACGATGGTGCGCGCGATATAGCAGGGAATAATCAGAGGGAGAAGATGTGAGTTGTATGAGATGATGAAATTCCTTGTTGAATCGAGAGCACCTGAGAAAGAATCCATTATTTCATTTATGTGGCCGGAGTGTTCGTGTGTTACCAGAGAAGCACAATCCCAAGTTCTTATGTTTTATTGTTGATTATGTTAATTTTGTGATGTGAATTAAGCTTCCCCCAGTTTGTTATTGAGTTTTGGAGTTTATTTAATTGCTATTACGGATCGGGTCTTTACAAGTGGTATCTAGAGCCAATTCGTTGCCCACTCTGGTGCGATGGCAAAAGGTACACGTATGCAGAATCTATTTGAGATGATTAAGAAACACGATGAAGTGTTTCTGGAGAACGATGAACGAATGAAGGCGGTGGAACAAAAAATTGTGAAACTCGAAGATATATTGATCGGAGTAGGCCAGAATGTGAAGAATATTAGCCAAAACATGGAGTATTTAATGCAAAAGGCTACGACTGCAGATCAAGGCACTTCGGGTACAAACAAAGAGGATAATGGAACCGGGAAGGGCGTAATGAGTTATACACCCCACCACACATGAGAAATCAGAATCAAGGGCAGGTAAACATGCAAACTAACAATCATACTGTTAGACTCAAGTTTCCTGAATTTAATGGTGAAAATCCCTTGAGTTGGATTAGGAAAGCTAATCGATTCTTCCAGATTATGCTTATGAACGAAGTAGCTAAGGTTTATCATTCTGGATACTTTATGATAAAAGTTGCGGACATATGGTATATGGAATATGTAGAAGGGAAAGAGGGCATTGAATGGAATGAATTCTGTGAAATGATTATGCAGAGATTTGTTAGGCTAGGAAAAGAGGATGTGGTGATAGAATTCACAAACCTACACCAGTCTAGTGATGTGGAATCTTTTCAAGAGAAATTTGATGAGCTTAAATCTCTTGTCAAAGTGAATCCCAACTTAAGTGAAGAATTTCTGGTCTCTTGTTTCCTCAGAAGCCTGAAGGATGAACTAAGGATACCTGTGCAACTTTTTAAGCCTACTGAATTGACTCAAGCCATTAACACAACAAATATGCTTGAATCCACTTTGGATATTTGGGGCAAGAGGAAACTAAATGTCTTAATTAACAGTGGCAGTACCAGCAGTTTCATAGATGCTAACACTGCTCAAGAATTGAATTGTGTAATGAAGGAAACTATTCCATGGATAATAACTGTAGCTAATGGAGGAAAAACTACTAGCAGGTTCAGTTGTGCCAAATTCAAGTGGCAAATGCAAGGGGAATTATTCACTTCTGATTTAAGAGTATTGAACTTAGGGGGTTGTGATGTCATTTTGGGAGCTGATTGGATGTGGGAACATAACCTATCACTTTTGATCTTAAATCTAATAAGATCAAATTGATTAAGGGAGGAAAAGAAGTAACTCTAGAAGGGGATGTCACACCACAAGAAGTGAAGGTGATCACTGCTAAAGGTCTTGACAAATTCCTACATAAGTCTTGTCATGGGATTTTGGTTCAACTATTTACTACAAATGCTGAAACTTCACAACAAGAGGGAATCGATGTACTGATTCTACCAATACTTGAAAAGTTTGGTAGAATTTTGTGGAACCTAAAGGGCTGCCACCAAAAAGGAACATTGAGCATGAGATCAAGTTGAAACTAGGGACTCAACCTATATTTCAGAGGGCTTACAAATACTCACATTCATTGAAAAATGAGATTGAGAAGATGGTGAAAGAAATGCTCACACAAGATGCTATACATGTAAGCTCTAGTCCTTTTGCTAGTCCCTCAATACTAGTCAAGAAAAATGATCTATCATGGAGATTTTGAGTTGATTATAGGAAGCTCAATGATCAAACTATAAAAAATAAGTATCCCATGCCAGATTGAAGACCTATTAACTGAATTATATGGGTCTAGAGTCTTTTCTAAGATTGATCTTAGGCAAGGATACTTTCAAATCCTATTGAAGGAGGAAGATAGGCATAAATCTGCATTTATTACTCATTGTGGATTGTTTGAGTTCAAAGTTATGCCTTTTGGACTCACCAATGCCCATGCCACCTTCCAAAATATGATGAATGATGTGTTTGCTAGGGTGATAAGGAAGTATGTGTTAGTCTTCTTTGATGATATATTGATCTATAGCCCTACTATGGAAGCCCATGTAGCTCATCTAACTGAAGTTCTTAAGATACTTGAAGAGCAACAGTTGTATGTGTTGTACCCGGTTTGATTACCGACGAACAAACAAATAATTTGATAAGACTCCGATCAATATAATGGCGAAAGCAATAAATAACACACGATTTGATTACCCAGTTCGTCCGTGAAAGAGACTACGTCTGGGGGCACCAAGCCATGATATTTTACTGTATAATTTCTTCCTAGGATACTAAGATTTCGATCCTTTACAACGTACAATACAAGTTATATTTATAGACATAGAACTAGGGTTACAATCTTCGTGGGCTTCTTCTCGTGGACCAACCTAGGGGCCAGGCTTGGATTCCCTTTCTTGTCCCGCAAGTCGCGCTCACAGATACACTTACCCTGGTTATGTTCCTAGAAATCCGCCTCACTAACTACCCGAATCTTTTCCATGTTTATCTTCAACTGAATTCGAGACCTAATCGGTCCCGACTTCCGGATTCTTCCAAGTCGTTTCGCGACCTCTTTGCTATACCAAGCCGCCCCCGTGACCTGCGTAGCTTCCCAAACTTCCAGCGACTTACCGACCTTCCGAAGTCGCTTCACGTCTTGCTCTAGCTGGATGGAGTCGGATGATAAGCTAACCATAAGACGGTCTAATCCCGGCCTTCCTCAGGACGGGTTATTTCCCCTTGCAACAATTGCCCCTCAAGGCGAGGTCGCAAGATTGCTTTGGGGCCTTGTCTTGAACCGTTGACGTTTACCGACTTATGGCAAGTTGACCTTGGGATCTGTACTTGAGTCAAACCTTCATCCTTGGGGAGTCGTACAGTCACCTCGATCTCCCAAACCGACGTGACATGTGATAGAATTGTAATGATGGGATGGCAGGCAGGTGACGTTTCAAGCCACGAGCTCGCCCAACCAGCGATCACGTGTCTCTTACGCGCTACCCTCGTGGCCTCAATTTTTCGCGGGGGGCCTCTAGAGTTCAAGTTTGCGTTTTCGACCCCCCACCCTTCTCTATAAATAGGCCTAGGGTTCCATACCTTAAACCCTTCTTCTTCGTCGTTTCCAAGACCCGTAAAATTCGAGCCTCCGCATCCGCTTTCCCGGCTAGCTTTCAGAGATCCCACTGCTTTTCAGGTAACCGTCTACTCTCTGTTTCACATCAATGGCATCTGACTCTAAATCTTCTCCTGCGCCCCCTCCGTACATGGTTTCATCGTCATTCGACAACGACAACACGACGATCACTGAATTATACCGTCGTAGCCAAAGTGAGACTGCCGCCCCAACCCCCAATGCCTCCGACCGCTGGTGCCTCCGGCGCTGGTCGGGACGATAATGGAGACGATGATGACCAGTTCCTGGTGGAGTTGGAAGAAATAACACACATTCCCGCCTCGAGTCGAAGTTCCTTCAGATACCAAGGCCAAATGGCGAGGGAGAGGGTCCGGGTTTCTAACCTATCCCGAAAATATGGGGCCTACGAGCGGGCTTTTGACTATCGCTCTTATGAGGCCCAGGCCCTGTACAAGAGACCGGCCCGCGACTACCGGAGGTCGGTCAAGTTGGATTTCGTGGCATCGCACGACAAAAATAGGTCGATTCTCACCGATGGCTATGTGTGATCCCTCCGCCGCCTTTACAAGGTCCCCGGACGCATTTTATGGGGCAACCTTCGACGAAAAGCGCCGACCACCACCACCCGATGATCGCGGTCAACGAAAGCAAACAATGGAGGCCGATCCGATTTCCACTTCACCCGACCATCTCCCCACCACAAGCGGCTTGGAACCAGAGCTTAACCCAGATCACTCCTAATGAGTGGAGTTATATTCTTTCTACTATGACCAGGTATTTTCGCAGTCGGGTCATACCGACTACCAACCCCGGGCGAGCTGGCCTTTGTGATGACTCCCATCCACCAAGCCGGCGGCTATAATGCCGTGTGGCTACGTAAAGGTCGGGAGCTCATGAGCGGGATCCCAAATAAGATTGAGGGGTGGCATAATAAATGGTGGTTCGTCAGGGGCGGGGAGTTCGGACCCATCGAGCACATCGCCCATCATTGTCCCAACCGACTATGCCAATCGGGTCGACCATGGTAAGTTTCGCCTTCTTTCCGACTTAGATACTTGTACTGATCTAATTCTCCTCTTCTTTTACAGTTTTCACACCCACTGCTGCCGACCTTTACTGGGACTTCAAGGAGGCATTTGACATTGTTCGCGACACTCCACCGAGCTGGTGGGACATGAACGCTTTGAACTCTGAGCTTGATCGACTCAACGCCGCCTGATACTTACCCGAAATCATTTGAACATCCCCGAAGTATCCTTACTGCGGCTTATTAAATTTTTGGTGTCGACTTGTTCGACCGACTACCCTTCCAATGCTTCTACAAATCCCCAACATCCCCATATCGTCAGAAATCTGGGGGACTTCATGGCCTCCCGCAAGAAGTCTGTTATGGGAAAAATGAGGCGACTGGTGGCCTCCGAGGCCGCCCCTCTGAGATCGCCCCCCGTCGAGGTCGCTCCGCCAAGCTTGGTCCCTACCGGCCCCTCCGCCGCTGACAAAGGTAAGAGGAAGGCCACGGGGTCGACTCCGCCGACTTCCGGGCATTCTTAGAAGAAAGTGAGGGAGAATATTATGACCTACGAATCGGAAATCAACAGGGGCCTGGGGAGATCGGATTGAGTCCACCCCACATTGCAGCCGACTATTTCGCCCCCGATCTTGTTGCCCACCAACTCGCGGCCTGCTTCGCCGGCCCGGAGGAGAGGTCGTCATGACGATGATGACTCCTTCTTAGGCTGGGAGGAGGAGCGGGTGAATGAGTAATTTCCCAACATGAATTGCATGATCTTTTTCGTATTATTTCCAATGCGCTGATGACTCGCTTTTTTCAAACCTTCTTGCCACGCCAATTCTCGCCCGGAGGTGGTTAAAACCTAAGGTGCTCACCCCTTCAATTGGCCGAGCTCCCTAGCAAGTGGCCGAGCTATGTCTCCCGCAGCGTGCAGAACCTACCCCGGGCGTGGACACGTACAGACCACGCCAATGCTCGCGCCAGAAGATTATGGGCAACATGTATTTGGCAATGGTCCACACCCAAAATGCGCCTTTATCTAGAGAGGACCAACGCTCAAATGGAGACCGAGCTCCGACATCTCCAGGAGTCACGAGCTCGGGTAGCTGATCAGGCCAAGGCAATCTTGGCGGCGACCGAGACCTAGAAGGGGATGGAGAAGACCAATTCGGAGCACCTTCTGCGGATCTCGACCCTCGAGGGACGCCTGACTGAAATGGAGGGCTGGATCGGGCCGAGAGGCTAAAGTTACCCAAGGAAGGAGGGCGGCGGAGTCGAAAGGCCGTGCTGGCGGCTGAGAAATTGAAGACGATCCAGGCAGAGAAAAAGACAGCCGAGGTGGAGGCCGATCTAAGAGTGGAGCTGGCCAGATTGAAGGGGGAGCGGGACACCAGGGAGGCCCAGTTCAAGACCGCTGAGGAGGTAAACACCAATTTTTCATATGTGATGGCCTTTGTGAGTGCCATCCGAATCTGTCATCGGGCAAACCCCTCTGGAGACCTTACTGGGCTTGTCGCCGATCTCAAGGACTACGTCCGTGACAACCCTCTGGCCCCCGATGTTCTGCTGGATATCCAAGACTTGGAGGACATGGGCGTCGACCTCTCATTCTTTCCAGACCCCAGACAGATCGTGGCCCCCCTCCCAGACTCTCTAGAGACTGACCCCCTGTTGTCATATCTTTTGAACCCAGCGTGGAGGAGGTGCCGGGCTTGGAGGTCGTTCCCCCCGCAGTTGTCATTCCCTCCGAGCCCATCGTGGAGGAGGTGCCGAGCTCAGAGGTGGTTCCCCCAGCAGTTGACATGCCCTCCAAGCCCGTTGTGGAGAAGGTATCGAGCTTGGAGGTCAATCCACCGACGATTACACATCAGGAGCCTCCTTTCGGGACGGTCAACACCCCGCCCTCAACTGCCCCTGCCGAGAAGGATTGAAGTTGCAGCCCTACCAGTCACTTTTTTTTTTTTTTTTTATTGTACCGACCTTCGGGCTTTGATTTGTAATGCACAACCTCCCGACCTTCGGGTCTTTATCAATGAAAGTAATTATTTCGTTTTTCATCTCATCTGTCATATTAAATAAAACTTCCATATTTCATCCCCCAAGTCGAGGTCGCAAGCTCACCTCGGGGCCTTGACTTGAACTTGTTTTTCTCCATCGACTTTTGACAGGTCGGACTTGGGAAGTGTGCCTCCCCGAAATCCCATCCTCGGGGAGGCGAATAGTCGCCTCGATTTTCCAAATCGGTGTGATGTGTGACAGATCCGTAATGATGGCCTGGGTATTTGGTGATGCCGCATGCCGTGAATCGAACCAACCAGGAGTCACGTACTGCCTACGAAATGCCCATACGGCGCCGATTTCTTTGAGGGGGCCTCGAGAGTCGAAATATTACATTTTCACCCCCGCCTTTCATCTATAAATAGGGCGGGATTTTCAGAGATACAATACACATTGTACCCCTCTGATCTCCCCATATATCGTCCCCAAGCTTAGTCATGGACAGTTCCAGCGAGTCCCCCGCTTTGAGGCACCCTCCGGCGATGGGCTTCTCCCGCTCTATACATATGGCCTCCGGTATTCAGTCCATCCCTGTGTTTCCCCCGTTTCTGATCTTGCCTTCATCGGAGGATGACCATACAGCCATTGCCAAGTTTTGCTACCACCCGGGTGGCGGACTTGCCGCCCGTGGATTTGAGGTGCCCCGAGCCCTCCGCTTTTGGGCGCCGATCGGGATGATGGGATTAGTGGTGATGGGCATTTCCTGACATGTAATATGGATTTAGTACTGTATATGCGAATCCGATCAGGCCAGAATGCCCTTCACAATCCCTTGAATTTTTTGTGCCACATGTATGACACTCGTGTTCATTTAACACGGGAAGTCCCATTGCAACATCTGACACTTCTGGATGTTAAAACATCATTTTCTGATAGTTTTGCAGCATCTTCCTCAGCGACCTCCATATCCGAGAGCCGCTACACTAGTAACAACGTAGTACATGCCAAGTCGCCAGCTCAAGTAGCTCCGTAGTATAGACCAGGTCGCTAGCTCGATTAGCTCCATAGTGTAGACCAGGTCGCTAGCTCGATTAGCTCCGTAGTATAGACCAGGTCGCTAGCTTGCCTATGAAAAATGTATTGTATTGGAATGCTTTTTTTTACCGACCTCCCAATTGTAATGGGGTTCTCCCCTACCATCGGGTCTTTATTAATGAAATTCTCTTTTTTTAACTCCTTTGTTGTGTTGACTCATTTTTCTTATGCGATTTTTGCTTAGTCCTTATCGTCTTAATGTTTACGCCACTTGTTTACTGGACATTTGCTTAATCATCTTACAAAGTCGGGGGATAACAACACCGCTAGGGTGGCGATCTCGCCTCTAGTATTTCTAAAGTCACACCTCGGGTTCGCATGTTATCAATCATGTCTTTTATGCGACCTGCATGTTATCGATCATGTCTTTCATGCGACCTGCATGTTATCGATCATGTCTTTCATGTGGCATGCATTTCACCGATCATATGTTTTTCATGCGACCCGTTTGGTTCCTACACATAGGAAATTTTCTTTCAAGTAGAATAGAGAATTATCGTTAACCAAAGTATTTGTTTACATCGATGTGATCAGTACAAGGGTGTAAACCTATTGATAATACTTCTTCAGATGAGCTGCATTCCACGGGTATTGGGCCTTGGTTCCATCTGTCTTCTCGAGCTCATATGCCCCGTTTGGTAGGACCTTCGATATCTGGAATGGGCCCTCCCATTTTGGGCCGAGGGCACCTTTGGAGTCTCCGAGTATCTTTTTCAGTACTAGGTCTCCGACCTTGAAACGTCGAAGTCGCACCTTAGAGTTGTAATACCTCTCCGACCTCTGCTTATATCTAACATTTCTCATGTTAGCCTCCAACCACTTTTCTTCGAGTAGGTCCAGACTTCTTTCCAAAGCCCCATCGTTATGATCAAAAGTGACCTGGCTGGTTCGGAGGGTCGGGAGGTTGATTTCCACGGGAAAAGCTGCCTCAGTTCCGAAGGCTAGCGAGTAAGGGGTTTTGCCCGTTGAATTTTTGCAGGTCATTCTATACGACCACAGCACGTCCGGGAGCTTGCTAGCCCATTTCCCTTTTCCCCCCTCGATCTTGGCCTTGAGCGTGTGCTTTATGATTTTGTTCATGGCCTCGACCTGACCGTTTGATTGGGGGTGGTATGGGGTAGAAAACAACTTTGTGATCTTCCACTTTCTGAAGAAGGCATCAATCTTCATACCATCGAATTGCTTTCCATTGTCTGATATGATTACTTGGGGTAGCCCAAACCTGCAGATAATGTTCCGCCAAATGAACCTGATGACATGATCTTGGTCTATGGTTGCCAATGCCTCAGCCTCGGCCCATTTTGTGAAGTAATCCATCGCTACTAGGGAATACTTGACCGATCCTGGGGCCATTGGGAGTGGCCCAATGATGTCTATCCCCCACTTCTCAAAAGGCCAAGGACTGAGGATGCTTGTGAGTTCTTCTGGTGCGACCTTGATGGAGGGAGCATAGATCTGGCATTTGTGGCATTTGCGGGCGAAGGTGATAGCATCGGGCCCTTATTTGTGGGTCTTGTGGGCGGCCGACTTCCCCAATGTGGTTTCTACATGCCCTTCGTGTATCTCTCGTGAGAATGACTTGGCCTTGTTCGTGTGATACATCGGGTAGGGTCCGTCAAACCTCGCCAGATAACTCCCCACGATCATTGTGTATCGTGCGGCCCATAATTGCAACTGCCGAGCTTGGACGCGATCGGGCAGCAAGAGGCCGCTTATCAAATATTCCATAATGGGCGTCATCCAGTTCGACACCGGGTTTTTCAATGTTGTTACGGTTACTTGCTCGGTGGATGGGTGGGGAAAGTGTCGTGATGGTGACATCCTTCATATCTGGTGATCCTTCGGAGGTCACCAGATGAGCTAAAGCATCGGCTCGCGAGTTCCATTCTCTCGGTATCAGCTTGACATGAATTTGTGCGAACTTCAGGCATAGTGTTTTTACGATTTCCTAATAGGCCACCATCCTATCATCCCGGGCCTTGTATTCCCCCGAGACCTGACAGGCCATGAGCTGAGAGTCGGTATGGACTTGCAATCTTTCGATGCCCATGGCTGTTGCCATTTCTAAGCCGCTGATGAGTTCCTCATATCCGGCCTCATTATTTGTTGTGGGAAAATCAAAGGTAATGGCGTTCTAGAATGAGATACCCTCAGGGCTCATTAGCACTAGACCGGCTCCCGACTTGTGAGAGGTCAACGATCCATCTACGAACAACTCCCATGGTAGGCTGCCCGAACTCCCTGCCTCAGAAGGAAATGTGAGCTCGACTAGGAAATCGGCCAGTACCTGGGCCTTGACTGCAGGTCGTGGCGCGTATGTCACTCCGTATTGCCTGACCTCAATGGCCCATTTGAGGCATCGACCTAATGTGTCTGATCGGTGGAGCACATTCCTCAACGGCAGGGAAGTGAGGACCTCGACCTGGTGATCAAAAAAGTACGGTCTCAGCTTCCTCACACTCATGACTAATGCGTAGGCCAGCTTCTCTAATGATGGATAACGTCGTTCTGTTTCGTTCAACATCTGGCTTACAAAATAAATGGGCAAGTGGATTTGGCCCTTTGCTCGGACTAGTATTACGCTTAAAGCGGTCTCCGAGGCCGCGAGATACAAGAACAACTTCTCTCCCGGGATAGGTTTGGACAAGCTGCTCATGTCTGCCAGGTAGGTTTTGATTTTTTCAAAAGCATCCTGGCTCTCAGGTGTCCATTCGAACGTTGCTTTCTTACGAATCGTGTCGAACATCGGCTTGCATTTGTCCCCCATCCGGGAGATGAACCTGCTTAATGCGGCCAGACACCCCGTGAGTTTATGAACCTCTTTCACATTCCAGGGTGCCCCCATATCCAGTATGGCCTTAACCTTCCCTAGATTCGCCTCGATCCCCCGCTTACTGACCAGATGTCCCAAGAACTTCCCCGACTCGACTCCGAAGTTACACTGCTTGGGGTTGAGTCTCATATTGAACTTCCTAAGGATATCGAAGGTCTGTGCGAGGTGGAATAGGTGATCCTCCATTTTTAAGCTTTTGACGACTATATCGTCGACATACACTTCTACCGACTTCCCGATCTGATCGGCAAACATATGATTGACAAGCCTTTGGTAGGTTTCCCCTGCGTTCTTCAGGCCGAACGACATTCTCTTCCAGCAATATAGATTTTTCTCGGTCATAAAGGAGGTGTGTTGTCGATCTGGTACGTGCATGGTTATTTGGTGATAACCAGCGAAAGCATCCATGAACGACATAATCTCGTGTCCGGCCGTGTTATCTATCAGGTGATCGATGTGCGGCATGGGAAAGAAATCTTTTGGGCAGGCCTCGTTGAGGTCGGTGAAGTCGATACTGTTGGAATTTAGAGGCACGTAAACACGTAATACATGGGCAGCGGAATAAATAGTTCACCAACAACGAACATATAATTGCATAATTAAATACGCATAAACATAAAGAGAAATCTTACAGTAAATCGTATGCATATTTCTCTACTATGGTATCCACGTAATCACCGTTCACGGACTTGCACAGATTTGCCAGCGTTGAATCTGAGATGGAATTTGCTAGGAAAATTCCTATTCTAGATTTTATGGAGAAGTATTTTTAACAACCGTTTTATGGATTCCCAAGAGCTCATATATATAGGAGAGGCTTAGTTTAAATCTTAAGCTAACCTAATTGGGAAATAAAATCCCTAATCTTTATTTAAATAAATCTCTACGATTTATTTCCCACATATAAAATCTCTACGGATTTAAATGCCTTATATGAAAATCTCTACGATTTATTTCCATATACATTAAATCCTACAATTATATTCCAAATATAATTATTGAGAATTCTTATTTTAATTAAATCCAATTTAATTAAATATTAATAATAATTAATTCCAAATTAATCTATTATTAATTAATTCTCCATAAATTAAATATTAGATCCAATTTAACATTTAATCAACCAACTATAATCCGTAAAAGGGAACTACTTTTTGTGTGACCCATAGGCCCTCATATATCGAGCGATTAGTCAAACTAACGGTCTTAATTGTACCCTAGACAATAAATCAGACATTCTCAATATATGAGGTACGTTGTGAGAAACGTGCAACTACCTGTAACTGAAACATGGGCTATTACGATTTCCTCCTTTCATTCGCGAATATTCGATTAAGTCTTGAACATGATGAAGTGTCTATTCAAATAACTTAATCATGTTATCTCCAATCACTAATTGATCATGTATGTCACACTTAGCCACAAACTCTAAGTTGACGTGCATCGGCCGATGACTATGATCCAATTATGATGAGAAGATGAGTATTCTCTCTAAATCCACTTTGAGGAATGAATCCTATTCTTGCTCAACTACCACGCACATGCACTTCGTGATGAACCCAATCCAAGCCGTATCTACCCATGGTTAGGGTACAAGCATTGGTCATGGTCAAAGTTCATCATCCCACACATGTCGTACGTATTGACCTCAAGTCAAAGGAGTATCGTATCGCTCCCACTAACCGAGACACCCGTAGACACATATAGTGGAAATATATCAAACGTTTTCTCGGATGGGTATACCAATACCCTCTAAGGTATTTGTGCATCCATCATGAGATACCTAGTATCTCGTAGTAAGTGAGATCTTACTACACTCTCTAAGAGTATGATGCAGATTGCACACCAATCTCCATTGTATCATCAATATCCCATTCTCGATGATCCTTGATCGGGGCTATTTGAGAATCATGCTTAAGTCATCTGAGTTCTCACAACCTCAATGACAGCAATGACTCAAGGGAACACTTATATGAATAAATGCAAACAATCAAACATATTATTCAAACAAGTGTATTGCCATACATTAATATCAAGTGAACTATAATATTAAATCAAACTGAATATCATCTAGTATTATGTCCTTACAATAGATTGTCTCTAGGACACTAACACTGACAATCTCCCACTTGGACTAGAGTCAATCACCTACATGTCTAACCCCTAGACCATCAAATGTCTAGTGTGTACATGAACACTCAGTGTTATGGTGAAAGGATCTGCCAAATTAAATATGTGGGAATACATTTTAATTTTATTTCTCCTATCGTTATGATCTATTGGATCAAATGATAAGCCTGGTACTGCTTGTCGATCTCGGTTCCTTTGCAAGCGCAATCGCACCAACGTTGTCTCAATACAAGTTTATTAGACAACTGGCACTCGGAACTACCACTAGTTCTCTTAAGAACTATAAAATCCAGACAACCTCCTTGAGGCTTCTGATACAACAATGTACTCAACTTCGGTTGTGAATCTGCGGTCCTTTTGCTTGGAACTATTCCAACTGACCGCCCCATCATTGAGAGTGAAACGTAACCTGACTGTGATTTGTAATCATCACAGTCGGATTGGAAACTTGTGTCAGCTTAACCAGTCACTACTAGTTCTGACTGTCCACTATAGACAAGTAAACATTCTTTAGTTCATCTAAGATACTTCAGAATGATCTTGACAGCAATCCAGTGAGACTCATCCGGATTCTGTTGATATATATTAGTGATGTTGATAGCGTAGGTCACGTTTGGCCTAGTGCAAGCCATGTCGTACATGATTGACCCAATTGCTTATGCATATGGGACATCCTTCATGTGCTTGATATCAGCTTCAACAGAAGGATAATCCTTCTTTGACAGCTTTATCCCATGATTTGCCGGTAGAAACCCTCTCTTAGAGTTCTCCATCGCAAAACGCTTCAACACCTTGTCTACATAGGTGGACTGTGACAGCCCCAACATCCTCTTGGATCTATCCCTGTGGATCATGATCCCTAGGATGTAGCAGGCTTCACCAAGACCCTTCATCATGAAGGTCTTTAACAACAAATCTTTAACGAACTGCATTAACGGGATATTGTTTTTCAAAATCAATATGTCATCGACATACACGATTATGAAAATAATATTCTTCCCGCTGCGTTTACAATAAACGCAAGGATCTTCCGAATTTCTGATGAAGTCAAAAGACTTGATAGCTTCATCAAATCGGATATTCCAACTCCTAGAAGCTTGCTTCAATCAATAAATGGATATCTTTAGTTTGCATACTAGATTAGAATTTGACTTAGATATAAAACCTTCTTGTTGAGTCATAAACACTTCCTTATCAATGTCTCCACTGAGGAAAGCTATTTTGACGTCCATCTGTCAAATCTCATAATCATAGTGTGCTGCTATCGCAAGTAAAATTCTAATGGACTTGATCTTTGCAACTGGTGAGAAGGTCATGTCATAGTCAATGCCTTCACGTTGACTATAACCCTTCACTACCAACCTAGCTTTGTAGGTTTGTACTTTGCCATTTGCATTGGTCTTGCTCTTGAAGACCCAATCGCAACTTATGGGTTTAACCCTTCAGGCAACTCAACCAAGTCCCATACTTGATTGGTGTTCATCGAGTCCATCTCAAATTTCATGACATCATGCCACTTCCCTGAATCAATATTTGATATTGCTTCAGAATAAGTATTAGGATCATCCTTATCCGGTATGTCCACATTATCGAGTTCCTCCAAGAGGTAACCGTATATAATGGGCAAGATTACGATTCCTTATTGACTTACGGAGCTGTGGTTGTGCAGGCTGTACATTTTGATCGTGAAAATTTTGTGGTGCATTGATTTCATCAATGTCCGGAGAGTCCTCAAGAGCTGCATTTTTAAATGCCTCTTGGGTGGGAGTTTGAACTATGTTGTTCTCATTCAGCCCACTTGGAGGTTCTTGCACTGGCAAGCATACTCCAATTACGCTCCCACTGGCTGAAAGACGATCACCTAGTGAAAGACTCCCACCGTGAAAGTTGTTGAATGCTCCCACTGATTCCTTGTCATGTTGCTTTGACAAGATATCAGTCTCTTTGTTAATTTGTGGTTCTTGAATTTCTTCAAGTTCTATCAGCTTACGACTTTGTTCCTTAAAGACATAGTCTTTTTCGAGGAACTTGGTCTACCTAGAAACAATCACTGATTGTTTCTCAGGTAGATAGAAGTAATACCCTCTAGTTTCCTTAGGATATCCCACAAAATAACCCTTTTCACATTTGGATTCCAACTTGTCGGTAAGCATTCTTTTCACAATCACGAGGCAACCCCATGTTTGATATGTGTAAAAGTTGGCTTCTTGCCACACCATGGTTCATATGGTGTATGCTCAACCGATTTAGATGGAATCCTATTCAGAATGTAAATTGAGGTTTGTAACGCGTATCCCCATGAGAATGTCGGAAGAGAGGAAAAGCTCATCATGGACCTTACCATGTCTAACAGGGTTCGGTTTCTCCTCTCGAACATACCATTCATCTGAGATGTTCCGGGAGGAGTCCATTGTGACTGGATTCCATGTAACTTCAAATAATCAATGAATTCATGGCTAAGGTATTGACCTCCTCGATCTGATCGAGGGGTCTTGATACTCTTACCAAGTTACTTCTCTACTTCAACCTTAAACTCTTTGAATTTCTCAAAAGATTCGAATTTGTGTTTCATAAGATACACGTATCCGTATCTTGAGAAATCATCAGTAAAAATGATGAAGTATCCAAAGTGACCCCTATCTAAAGTGGGCGATGGTCCACAAACATCGTTGTAGATCAACTCTAGAACTTCTTTAGCATGCACCCCTTTCCGGAAAAAAGGGTCTGCATGATCATCTTGCCCATGAGATAAGATTCACAATCTCCATAAGACTCACAGTCGAATGGGGTTAAGTAGTCTAACTTTCTTAACCTTGCAATTATTTTTTCGTTTACATGATCAAGTCTACAATGCCACAAGTAAGTCGGGTTTTCATGATTACTAAGTTTGAGTCTTTTATTTTGTATATTAAGAACATTATATCCACAATGCAATAAGTATAAACCATTCACCATAGGGGCATTCCCATAAACCACACCATTCAACGTGAAATAACAATTATTATCACTAAAATGGAAGAAATAACCCTCAATGTCTAACATAGGAATGGAAATAATGTTATGTAATAGGAAGAACGAAATGACAATCATTAAGTTCTAATATAAAACCAAAGGGTAAGTCTAACACATAAGTCCCCACACGCTCAAGAAGAACTATTGCTCCATTTTCACGTGTAAGACAACTTCACCCGCTCTAACTGCCCTATGACATATGAGCCCTTTCACATTAGTGCAAATGTGAGAGCCAAATTCGGTATCCAATACCAAGCAGTTAGCGCTATTAGTGGACATGTTAATCTTAATAACAAACATACATATTCTAGTGCCAGAAGCACCTAGTGACTTCCTTTTAGCAACCAGAACCTTATAGTCCTTCTTCCAGTGCCCTCTTCTACTTATAGTAGAGGCACACATCCTTGTCTACCCGCTCCTTCTTTTGAACACCATCTTAGTGATAGTGAACCAAAAAGTCTTGAGCACGTTGTGAAGTTCAGGCATGGTCGCATCCGTCTTATTCATATTGTAGTTCACAATGAAGCTAAAATATGAATCCGAGAGCGACTGGAGGATAGTATAAATGAAAACGTTGGTCTTTTAGCTCAAAGCCTAAATTACCAAGTTTATCAATTATGCCTATCATCTTAAGCATATGAGGTGAAATCTTCTCTCCTTTAGCTAACCGACATCTGAACAGATCTCTCATCACTTCATAAATCTCAGAATGAGATTCAGAATCAAAGAGATCCTTCAGATGCTTGAGCATTTAGAAGAGACCCATTTCCTCATGTTGCCTTAAGCATATCGGGAGTCATGCCGAGATACATCACACACTGAGTCTGGGAAGCATCCTTTTGATGCTTCTTCTGAGCTGCTATGTCAAACGTGTCTGCCTCAGAGTACCAGCTTTAAGGGTAACCGGGATTGGTGTGTCCAACACGTACTCAATCTTTTCTTACCTTAGCACCAAACACATGTTTTGGTGCCAGTCCAGAAAATTTGGCCTAGCCAATTTAGTTTGTTTCCAAAACACATCTCAATAACAGTTATACATTTCAACTAACCAAGAGAAATAAAATAAAATGGGAATTAAAACACATAATTCCTATGATCAATATTCAGCAATCAAAATAAACATGACCTTTCTTTTGTGTTTATTTTGTCTCCATTATTTTCACATATTCAACGACCTCATCGGAAGAATACAAATTTATATCTAATATAAATTTTAATGTACTAGGATCCACATTACTACTATCATGATCCCTACTTTGGCTGAATATCACAATAGCATAACTGGTAGGTCTCCAAACCAATTGCAAAATTTGCAATCCTAGTTGATTAAACCCAGTTTAATCGGATGTCCCTTAACTTTCGTTTCCCTGGTTTGGCTGAATAAACAAAGTTAAGTCGGTTTACAACCATCAAGAGGCGACACTACGTGTCCCTATAAAAGTCCCGTTGAATGTAGATCCGAGCAAAAGACTTTGGTCTTAAATACCCATTGGAATGAAATCCCCGGTTTACTATTAATTTTGATGGAAGACATCTTATCAAATTAATGATAAAACCATATTTTAGTGAGGAGCATTTTAAAGGCGGGGTATTAATTGCTTAATCGAGATCCAACATGTTAATCTATATCACATTTGAGCAATTATTGGGTGCCGCCTACCCAAACATGATTTTATACGGACTAACACTTATATGGGGGCCGTCTACCCAAACAATTAATACGGTCCGACAAATATTGGGTGCCGCCTACCCAAACAGTTATAATGCGGACGTAAAAGCATTAACGAATTTAAATAATAAACAAGTTAACAGTGGGATTTTAATAATCCTCTTAAATTAAATATCAAAATCCAATTTCAAATTTTAATTTACAATTATTAAAATGATTAATCAAATTAATCTTTTAAATAAAATCCAATTTTATTTTAAGTTTTAAATTAATCCAATTAATTTATAAATTTTTTTTAGTTTTATTTAATTCGTAAGGACTCAAGTGCAATTATCATAACTTTGCACAGAGGGGTCCGTTGGAAATCTAATTTCAACACGGCCCCTCCCTCATCACTGCCCAAAACCATCCATCAATCGGGACAACCCGATACCAACAATCTCAACTGCAATTTCATCAAGGATAATCCAATTAACCGATTCAATTAGTCAATTTTGTCGAAATTTCATCACTCAATCCAATTGAAACGAAATCGGTGCAAGGATGTAACCCAAAACGAATCTAAATCAAGAATACGCAAGTCTGAATCGATTTATCCCGAATCGCCAGATTCCGTATAATCGATACCAAAATCGCACAAATGAGCTCAAGATCATGTGAAACAAGCAACGAAAACCCGAAAAAGTCATCCGTGTTCACAAACGAGAACCAAAAATAGAGGTGAAGCGACAGTATCGCAGAGCCGAAGCCGAGGGTCGACGCTGAAGTCACCTCCGCCGCTTTAGCACGCGGGCGACTCGTCAGGTCAGCAGATCAAAGACGACGAGTCACGCCACAAATCACAGACCAGAGAGACGAAAACCAGCTTTCAAAAACTAGAGTCGCGAGGAAGATGAAGACGATCGATCGCAGAACGCCACCTTTGATTCGCCTCGATTCTGGTGGCGCGCCGCCCGACTAAGTCAAGGGCGACTGCCGAAAAGAGACGGAACAGAGGCGATAGAGTGAAGATGACGGCGAGAAGTACGGCCGACGATTCTGCGAGTTCCCAAGACGCGTCGCTAGGGCCACGACGCCTAGCATCGACCTCGAGCGATCTTGGCGTGACGCCGCGACGAGAGGTTCGACGGTGGGGCGGCAATTTCTCCCCGTAGGAAAACCCTAAATCAATTTTGGGGTTTTCATGCTTAATGGCGAAGACGATCAAAACAAAAAGGAAAAACTAAGGGCGCGGTTTATACCGCGTCCCCACAATGAATAAAAAAATCTCTAATTTATTCAAAAACCGTTTTAATTATGCAATCAAACACGAAGAGCCTGAAGCTCTGATACCACTGTTGGAATTTAGAGGCACGTAAACACGTAATACATGCGTAGCGGAATAAACAGTTCACCAACAATGAACATATAATCGCATAATTGAATACACATAAACATAAAGAGAAATCTTACAGTAAACCGTATGCATATTCTCTACTATGGTATCCACGTAATCCCCGTTCACGGACTTGCACAGATTTGTCAGCGATTGAATCTGAGACGGAATTTGCTAGGAAAATTCCTATTCTAGATTTTATGGAGAAGTATTTTTAACAACCGTTTTATGAATTCCCAAGAGCTCATATATATAGGAGAGGCTTAGCTTAAATCTTAAGCTAACCTGATTGGGAAATAAAATCCCTAATCTTTATTAAAATAAATCTCTAAGATTTATTTCCCACATATAAAATCTCTACGGATTTAAATGCCTTATATGAAAATCTCTATGATTTATTTCCATATACATTAAATCCTACAATTATATTTCAAATATAATTATTGGGAATTCTTCTTTTAATTAAATCCAATTTAATTAAATATTAATAATAATTAATTCCAAATCAATCTATTATTAATTAATTCTCATTAAATTAAATATTAAAGCCAATTTAACATTTAATCAACCAACTATAATCCGTAAAAGGGAACTACTTGTTGTGTGACCCATAGGCCCTCATATATCTAGCGATTAGTCAAACTAACGGTCTTAATTGAACCCTAGAAAATAAATCAGACATTCTCAATATATGAGGTACGTTGCGAGAAACGTGCAACTACCTGTAACTGAAACATGGGCTATTATGATTTCCTCCTTTCATTCACGAATATTCGATTAAGTCTTGAACATGATGAAGTGTCTATTCAAATAACTTAATCATGTTATCTTCAATCACTAATTGATCATGTATGTCACACTTGGCCAAAAAGTCTAAGTTGACGTGCATCGGCCGATGACTTTGATCCAATTATGATGAGAATATGAGTATTCTCTCTAAATCAACTTTGAGGAATGAATCCTATTCTTGGCTCAACTACCACGCACATGCACTTCGTGATGAACCCAATCCAAGTCGTATCTACCCATGGTTAGGGTGCAAGCATTGGTCATGGTCAAAGTTCATCATCCCACATATGTCGTGCGTATTGACCTCAAGTCAAAGGAGTATCGCATCGCTCCCACTAACCGAGACACCCGTAGACACATATAGTGGAAATACATCAAACGGTTTCTCGGATGGGTATACCAATACCCTCTAAGGTATTTGTGCATCCATCATAAGATACCTAGTATCTCTTAGTAAGTGAGATCTTACTACACTCTCTAAGAGTATGATGCAGATCGCACACCAATCTCCATTGTATCATCAATATCCCATTCTCGATGATCCTTGATCGGGGCTATTTGAGAATCATGCTTAAGTCATCTGAGTTCTCACAACCTCAATGACAACAATGACTCAAAGGAACACTTGTATGAATAAATGCAAATAATCAAACATAATATTCAAACAAGTGTATTGTCATACATTAATATCAAGTGAACTATAATATTAAATCAAACTGAATATCATCGAGTATTATGTCCTTACAATAGATTGTCTCTAGGACACTAACACTAACAGATACATAACCGCCAGGTTCCATTGGAAATTTTCACCAATACGGCGTTGGCCACCCACTGTGGCTGGTCGGCCTGCGTGATCAAGTCGTTATCCAGCAGCTTCTTCACCTCTTCGGCTAAAGCGGCATATTTTTTTGGGTAAAATTTCTGCCTTTTCTGGGCAACCGGCCTCCGGGCCGTCAATATGAAGTCGGTGACACGCGACTTCCGGATCGATACCCACCATGTCTTTGTGTGACCAGGCGAATAAGTCCAAGTTCTTTTTGAGAAAGTCGATGACTTCCCCCTTCAGGTCGTTCGGTATCTTGGAGCCAATAATGACTTCCAGATCCGGGAGAGTTGGATCTATCTTGACTTTCTTGAGTTCTTCCCCCGGGATGGCCCTTGGGCCCCCTTGTCAGGGGTCGTCGATCTCGGCCTCGATTAGGAATTCATCAGGCTCGTGCCCTATTCTTGGATCAAGGTCGTTGTAGGTTCTTTTTCTGCTTGCTCTTTTCTTATTTAATTCCCCATCTTGTTCATTGCTATCTATTACAAGTGTTTGTTTGATAGGTATTGGTACGGAATTGAAAAGAGACGAAGAGTAAATCAAACAACCTCTTGCATCGACTTGGTCGCCCTTAACGGTACCTACCAACCCACTCTTGGTGGGAAATTTTACACAAAAGTAGAAAGTAGAGGACGTAGCCTCGAATTCATGCTCAAAAGGCCTTCCTAGGAAACCATTATAGGAGTTGGGAAGGTCGACTACCAGAAACTCTAATAGCCTAGTTTCCCTAACCTCGCTATTCAGTGTAGAGACCAGCTCGACGGCCAGTCGAATCATCCCGGTGGGCCTCACAGTTGCATCACCAAACCCCTTCACGACGTGGTCATACGGGGTGATATAGGCATCATAATCCCCAAGCTGGTCCAAGGTTTTCTTGAAAAGGATGTTGCAGAAGGCACCCCCATCGACCAGAAGTCGGCACACTGTAGTTCCCATGATATTGGCCTGGATCACCAGGGGATCGACATTGGGATAGACCACTCCTGCCTTGTCCTTTTCTCCGAACTCAATTATGCTGGATTCTTCCCCCAAGGTGAGGACAAATACCACCATCTTCTTGGCGTTCTCCATTTCCCTCATTTCGGCCTTCATCTTCCGCTTGGAGGAGGAGCTGGAGGCTAGTCCCCCGACTGTCCCTAGGGGATAGAGGGTGTGTATCACGCGATCTCCCGCATTTTTAGGCATGGGCAGGATAGGTCGCTCTCCCTGCCTCGCTCCCTGGTTGTCATTCTTGTGGGCGCGCTCTCCTTGTTGTCGTCTTCGTACAATCTCCAGAGTTGGGGCAATAGATCTTTACACTCACTGGTATAGTGCCCGATCTGCTCGTGAAAGTGGCAATACTTGTTGGGGTTTTGTTTGCCATTATTCTTTACTGGACGTGGCGGGAGAGGTAATTCCCGCTCTCGGATCTGGGTGAAGATGTGTCCGGGGGTCATGCCCAGTGCATCCATCAACTTCACCGGAATGCTCTCCTCAAAAGGCTTGAAACTTCCAGGAGGCTTGTACTGCGAGGCGGCCTTTTTGGAACTTTTCTTGGGCTCCGCGACCTCCTTAGCCTTGGAGAGTCGGGATTCCAGGAGCTCCACTGTATGTATCAGGTCGCTAGCCCGCCTCCAAAAGTTGGAGTAACTAGTCGGGTAATCGGTCGTCATGCGCCACCACAGTTTGGTCCCCTTCTTGAGGCCGGAGACAGCCCCTAGCAGTTTCGCTTCATCCCCAATGGGGTCTCCTTCCAGGATTAGCTTATCGATCCTTTCAATATAGGACCGATCATATTCTCAGATCCCCCGGCCGGTGTTCATCAAATGCCGCCGGTCGCAGTGTCGGGCACCAGGCAAAAAAACGCGTCAGAATAAAGAGCGAAGCCGCCGAAAAGTGTCCACCAACAAGGGCGGCAGGGAGGTAAACCACCGTGAGCCTCGACGTCAGGTCGAGAAAAGAGCCGACATTTGGTCACATCAGTAGCACCCATAGAGGCCATGTACGAATTATATTTCACCACGTGGACCCTCGGGTCAAGAGTTTCAATCAGAAGGATCCAAGGTCGCCAGATTAATCTTTCTTTGGGTAGAGCCAATGTGACCCAGAGTCCGAAGCGAGTCCGGACATCAAGGAAAGGATCTACCCCCACTGGCCCATTTCGACTCTCCATGCGCTCCATCAGTTGTTGGACCATCCGGGTCAGTGCTGCGACCTGAGCATCGCGATGGTCTGTTGTTGTCTTCATTGCTCGGGGTCGCCAAGAATGCACTGGCCGATCCCCTAGTCGCTGTGGTGGACGTCTCAGGCGAGGGCAAGGTCGTGGCTCCACCGACAAATTTCACCGAGGCTCGGGATTATTGCCATCTTCTACGATCCCTGGGGCTTTCTGAGCCCCCAGGTCGCCATGTTGGTCGAATACGTTGTTTGACCCTACCGGCCTCCTAAGGAGCTGGTGATTGCGGATCAAGGCATGTCTAGCCAGATCATAGGCTAGTTGGTCCGCCAAATGTCCCTTCCGGGCATGTTCTCCCTTATTCTTCGAGGGTCCGACCTCCTGGACGGCCTTCTTGGCTGGAGGCTGCACATCCTCGTCATCAAATGCGATGCATTTTTGTTGAGGATAGCCATTACGGCCTTTGCATCCTCCGGAGTCTGCACCAGGTTCCACCAGTCAGGGGTCATCACGGGGTTTGGCTAGCGAGCGCGATGGGAGCCGGAGCGTTGAGAGCTCATAGAGGCCTCGCGCCCATCGCGGGCATCCAACTCATGCCCGTTAGGATTTACTTGATTGCATGCCATCTCTGTTGATCGAGACGAGATGGGTTTTCCTTCGAACAAAATTATTTCTCAGGAATTGCGTTTCCCACAGATGGCGCCAATTGTTGTACCCGGTTTGATTACCGACGAACAAACAAACAATTTGATAAGACTCCGATCAATATAATGACGAAAGCAATAAATAACACACAATTTGATTTCCCACTTCGTCCGTGAAAGAGACTACATCTGGGGGCACCAAGCCAGGATATTTTACTATATAATTTCTGCCTAGGATACTAAGATTTCGATCCTTTACAACATACAATACAAGTTATATTTATAGACATAGAACTAGGGTTACAATCTTCGTGGGCTTCTTCTCATGGACCAACCTAGGGTTTCAATCGCCAGGCTTGGATTCTCTTTCTTGTCCCGCAAGTCGCGCTCACAGATACACTTACCCTGATTATGTTCCGAGAAATTCACCTCACTAACTACCCAAATCTTTTCCATGTTTATCTTCAACTGAATTCGAGACCTAATTGGTCCCGACTTCCGAATTCTTCCAAGTCACTTCGCGACCTCTTTGTTATACCAAGCCGCCCCCGCGACCTGCGTAGCTTTCCAAACTTCCAGCGACTTACCGACCTTTCAAAGTCGCTTTATGTCTTGCTCTAGCTGGATGGAGTCGGATGATAAGCTAACCATAAGACGGTCTAATCCCGGCCTTCCTCAGGACGGGTTATTTTCCCTTGCAACAGTATGCTAAATGGAGTAAGTGTGCTTTTGTTGTGAAACAAGGCGAGTATTTGGGGCATATCATTACTGGAGATGGAGTCAAAACTGATCCTGTGAAGGTTAGATGTATGGTGGAGTGGCCAATTCCAAAGAATCATAAGGCATTGAGAGGGTTTTTGGGCTTGACTGGATACTATAGAAGGTTTATAAAGGGGTATGAGGTAATTGCTAAGCCTCTTACTCAACTCCTCAAAAAAAGACAGTTTCAAATGGAATGAAGAAGTTGAGGTAGCTTTTAATAAACTAAAGAATCTTATGGTGGAGGCACCAGTGTTAACAATGCCAGACTTAACCCATCCTTTCATCTTGGAGACAGATGCATATGATAATGGAATTGGGGCAGTGCTTATGCAGAATGGCCAACCAATTGCATTCTTCAGTTAGAGTTTGTGTGCTAGAAATCAGGCCTTATCTACTTATGAAAAAGAATTGTTAGCTCTAATGACTGCAGTATCAAAATGGAGCCATTATCTGAATGGGAGTCAGTTCATTATCAGAACTGACCATGCTAGCCTGAAGCATCTTAGGGAACAGAGGCTCAGTAACATTTTGCAGCAGAAATGGCTTATAAAACTCATGGGGCACAACTATTTTGTGGAGTATAAAAAGGGAAAGGAGAACAAAGCAGCAGATGCATTGTCCAGACAATATGAACAAGAAGGGGGAGAACATAAGATATTACAAGTAATTGCTACCAGTATACAACCTCAATGGATGGAAGAAGTCAAATCTAGCTATGAAGGGGATGAAATGACTCAACAATTGTTAGCTCAAACTATAATGACACCTGAAGTGAGCAAACAATTCTCTCTACATGAAGGGATATTGAGATATAAGGGAAGAATTTGGGTGGGGCCTTCCAATAAGATCAGAGAGAAAGTTATGGAAGTAATACACAACTCATCTGTTGGGGGCCACTCAGAAAAACAAGCTAGCTACCAGAGATGTAAGAGCTTATTTTACTAGAGTGGGATGAAGAAGGACCTAGAAGAGTACATCAATGCATGTGATGTATGTAAGAAATGTAAGACTGAGAGTGTAGCATCTCCAGGGTTGCTACAACCTCTACCTATTCCAGAGAAACCATGGAGTCAAATCACCATGGATTTCATTGAAGATCTACCTAATGCTGAAGGGAAGAGTATAATACGGGTGATAGTGGACAAAATGACTAAGTATAGTCATTTTATTGCACTCAAACATCCCTACAATGTAGAGAGTTTAGCTGAGATATATCTCAATCAGATATACAAGCTACATGGTTTCCCTGAGTCAATTGTCAGTGACAGGGATGTTGTGTTTCAAAGCACATTCTGGAAATCTTTATTTAAAATGACAGGTGTACAACTTCATATGAGTACTGCCCACCATCCTCAGACAGATGGGCAGAGTGACAGATGAACAAATGCTTGGAGACCTACTTGAGATGTATGTCATTCCTCAAGCCTAACAAGTGGACAAAGTGGTTGACCTTAGCAGAATGGTGGTACAACTCTAACTACCATTAATCAATTAGAATGACCACATTTGAAGCTTTATATGGATACAAACCAGCTCAGTTGGGTTTAGGCCACTATGTGAAGGAAAGTACAATGGAAGCTAGAGATTTTATCACTGAGAGGGTGAGGATGACACAGATTCTCAAGGAGAATCTGCAATTAGCTATGAATCGTATGAAGAAGTATGCAGATTTAAATAGACCAGAGAGGCAATTCGAAGTGGGGGATAAGGTCTATGTAAGAATGCAACCATTTAGAAATGCACCAGATCAACTACGGAGGCAAACCAAATTGTTAGTTAAATATTTTGGGCCTTATGCAATTACATAGAGAATGGGGAAAGTCGCATACAAGCTAGAGATGCCTAATGGGAGTCGATTGCACCCGACGTTCTACGTTTCTCAACTCAAAAAACAAATCAAGAACAAATATTCACCACAAGAGCTACCACCAAAACTAATTCAGAGGGTGAAGCCATCGTCGTACCTGAAAAGGTGTTGGAGAAGCGAACCGTGAAGAAGCTCAACCGCATGGTGGAGAAAGTCTTGGTGAAATGGAACAGTAGTTTGCCGGAGAATGCCACATGGGAGGATACCAAAGTCATTCGTACGAGGTATCCACATTTACTGACTTGAGGACAAGTCAAAGGTTGGGGGAGGCATTGTCGTGTTTCTTGTTTTTACGTTTTTTGGACTTGGGCTTGTCATTTAATTAAATCACTACCGGTATAACTTGGCCCAACATGCTGGAATAATTAATTATGCGGCCCACGACAAGTTAGGCCCAAATGTTGAAATCATTGTGTCGTTGGATTGTCACGCGAAATCGACGGTTGGACATTCCATTACGATGGTGCGCGCGATATAGCAGGGAATAATCAGAGGGAGAAGGTGTGAGTTGTATGAGATGATGAAATTCCTTGTTGAATCGAGAGCACCTGAGAGAGAATCCATTATTTCATTTATGTGGCCGGAGTGTTCGTGTGTTACCAAAGAAGCGCAATCCCAAGTTCTTATGTTTTATTGTTGATTATGTTAATTTCGTGATGTGAATTAAGCTTCCCTCTGTTTGTTATTGAGTTTTGGAGTTATTTAATTGCTATTACGGATCGGGTCTTTACAATAGCGAACAACTAAAGTCATACCAGATTCAACAACAATAGAAGACCTCAGGCGAAGATATGTCGCATAAATTGAATTTACACCCTTTTCTGGCAAAGGGAAAAAAATGAAACCCACCACAGAATTAAGGATCATAAACCCAAAAAAATAAAATTAAACCAATTTCATCTCGAAATCATTGAAACCAAATTAAAAAACGTGAAGTCGCATTTCCAGCATAGGAGAAAATTATTCAAAATTGAGACAACTAGGGTTTAATATATCATACCTTTAACCAACGGGAGATTTGTTGTTTAGACGGAGATATGTTAGGGGAGATTGTTGATAAATTTTTTGAATTTTGAGAACGGGGGAAATCTACATCGGCTATGGGAAAAATGTGAAAACTTTTGTGTTGCAAAAAGTAAAGAAAATCAGCAGGTTTAGGCGATTCCGTGTAGAGTGAGTTGTGAGAAGTGGAGAGAATAGGTGGGGAGAAAAATAAAGTGAGTGGGCGGGAACAAATTTTTGCAGACTATGCTATTTTTATATAATTATAAATTATGTTTGAAATTCTATATTTCGAGGTGTATATGTGCGAGAATATTACTAACTTATTCCATATATTATTAATAGTTATTAGAGCGAGAGACTTTCCAGTCCAAAATAGTAGCAAGAAGTACTAATAGGTCCAAACATATCTATCAAATACTATTCCAAAATCTATTATAGAAAGATCCATATATCCTTATCCTTTTTTTTTTCAGTATTTTTTCTATCCTTTCCTTTTCTCTATCCTTTTCTCTTCCTTCCTTCATTACAATTCCTTCTCCATCAGAATTTTTTTTCCATATTATGTCATTTGAGATTTTTCATATTAAAATTATAGAAAAATTAAAGTCATTACAATCTTAGATTTTCATTTAAAAAATTGGGAAATTACATAAAAAATTCATATCAAAATTACATATTTTCTACTAATTCCGACATGCACAAATTCATCAATTTGATGAATATATTCACGAAAACATGCATGTGTTCATCAATTGATGAACATATTCATCCAAAATTATACAAAAAACAGATCGAAAAACTAAAAAAAAGTCAAAACTGAACAGAAAAACATTAAACATTATCGTCGTCCTCCTACATCATCATCAATCTTTGCAGAAAACCCACCAAAACCACCAGAAATTGCAGAAAAACACAACTCATAAAAAAATAAAAAAATCAAGAATAAAAAAATAAAAAATCCAGATTAAAAAAAAATCCTACACATATTTAAAAACAAAAAATTCATAAAAACAAACCCAAATCCAAAACATCTTTAGGATGTTCACAAACCCAAAATCAGAAAATTCTTATTGGAATGGGCAGCCTTCGGATCTTGTTCATGGTGGTTCGTAGATCCGCCGCCTCTGACTACTCCATCCTCTTCAGCCTTCGTCTTCATCCATGGGGGGCGTAGATCGGCCGCCGTGGAGGAGCATAGATCGGCGGCGGTAGTTTTTTGGTTGGGGTGGGGGGGGCGACCGCCGTGGTGGGAGAGATGAACGGGTGGCGGGCGACGCTTTTGTTGGTGTTGTGGGGGGCACCATCTTCTATGTTGGTGTGGTGTGGTGGCGATTGAACGGCACGGACGACAATATTTTGAGAGAAAGGGTGGAGAGAACTTTTGTTAGAGAGAGAGGGGAGAGAACAATTTGGGAGAGAGAGGGGAGAAATGAAAGTGGACACTGATATTTTTTAGGGTTGGGGGTATTGGGCTTTTCAAACTCATTTTGGACCTAGTAGTACTTTAATTAATTATTGGTTTTACTAGTACTTGGTTGGACCATTTTGAACCTCTTAGTACTTAATTCTAGTTTTTACTTATATCATCTTTCTCAAGATACCAATTAGTTACTACTTAATTTTACAATGTATTTTTAAAAGTTGATGTGGTGTATTAGATTTTTATAAATTTTATTTTTTTTTTTTTGAAAGGCAAACCTCACTGTATATTCCACTAGACGAAAATTTAAAGTACAATGAAGTTTACAGGAATGTCATCATCTACCCATACACGAGATGAAGACAAAATAAAAGAAAAAGAAGCAAGAATGTCCACTAAGCGATTGATACTACGCGACAAGCGCATGGATGTCTGTGAACATACACCGACAGATCATTTGCCTTAGTTCCTTTAAAACTACACTGGTGTGGTTCTTAAATTGCTGCTGGTCTGTCACTACTCGGACTGCTAGTAACGAGTCGGTGGAAACACTCACTTTCTCATATCCAGTGTCTACGCAGAGCAACATACCATGATATAATGCTTGTAATTCGGCCTCCAGTACAGATGTTGGTTCCGATATAGGAATTGAAGCCATGACGCATGGAGGGCCCGATATTTTTCTGATTGCAAAACCAACCCCAAATTTCACTCTGGCAGGAGTCACAACTACATCGATCTCGAGTTGATAGGCTACTTCCGGATGCACGAATGGGGTCGTATTACTAGATGGCTCCAATTAAGGTTGGACACTAGGTGTTTTGTTAAGTTTTTGCGCTTGATTGAATTCCTCCAAATATGCCTGGGCCCTGTCGGTATCAGGTGGTCGCCATGCCTCGCCATGGTTCACATCACAAATCGTTGTTCACATTGCGGATGATAGAGTTGCGAAAAGCGTCAAGCCCTGTTCTCTATGAAAGTGCTGGATCGCTTCACAACATGTCCGAAAGGTGGAATGATTCCCGCAGCGCAGGGTGTTGGGGAATTAATTGCACGGATCTATTCGGGATGAATATTTAAATACAAATTTAATTCTAACAATTATTACTAGCATGAATTAATCCTATATTAATTCAAATAATAATTCAATCAACAAATCATGCATATAAACAGTTCACATAAATCCTAAGCATGCGGAATTGCTACGGGTTTACGTGAACTAACCTCTTGGAGTGGCAATGGTCTCGTCGATTAAACTCACCTAAAAGCCTTCCCAAGTATTCCCTAGTCCTTGCTCGACAATCCGGTTGAAGGATGATCGCGAACAATTAACAAAATGAAAAATAAAAATTTGTTGCACCACCTTTGTGGATTTACTAATTTTTTCAGCACATGGAATTGTACTTGGGAATGAAAGAATCATCCCCTATTTATAGATGGGGTGGTGGTCGAAAATTTGGGGAAAAAACAATGTGGGAAAATCTTTTCTTGATCTCCAAGAAATCTTGAATATATCTCATATATTCTTTTCTCCATAATTAAAATATTCCACAAAAAATCCCACCTCATCTTGTTATGGAATTTTTGAAATTTAAGGATCAAGATTCCAAGATTTGGATCTTCTTGAATTTATGAGATATACTTGTATTCCAAGAAATACATATCTTCCATAATATCTTTTCAAGAAAATCAAGAAAATCTTTCTTGCCCTTTATATTTCAAAATTTTCGAAAAACATCTATATGAATAACCAAGTGGGAGATTTCTTGAATTTAATGAGATAATCTTGTATTCCAAGAATACATATCTTCATTCCATAACAAAATTCAAAGAAAATCTTTCTCCCCTTTTTATTCATATTTTTCGAAAAAAACAAGGAAAAATAAGCAACAAAATTTATTTTATTTTTAAACACCTTTTTCAATTATTGGACTTTATGTTGGGCTACTTGAGGGCCTTTAGGAGAATTAAGATTGGACCTTCCAATGGATCTTGAATTATCAATATTGAGCCACAATATTATTCAAGCCCATAAATATTAATTAATCCCACTACATAATTAATATTACACTATCCATCTTAACCCATATTACAGTCAATATGGCTCCCGGTCAATATGGCTCCCCGTTATTATTTTATGTGTTTAAGATTATCTAGCCCATTAATTAATTCAAGCCACTGAAATAGCTTTTCATTAATTAATATCTTTTGTCCTTGGCTAAGGAACGATTCAACATTATTATCCATACCGGAAACTAGTTCCACTTGCAAGATTTGGTATGATAAATCTTATGAACCTCCCAAGGGGGCAAATCGAACAAGTGTACTTGCACACGATTCTCCGTATTAAATCTTAGCAATCGCATGTGACCAATAATATTGCCAAAGATATAAAGTATTGAATCTCGTTGATTCTCTACCCGTGATAAGTCAAAGCAATAGTTACCAACCACACGTGATCCTATTTAAGGAACGAAGATTAAGAAATAACGAACCACTGAGGTCTAATTCTTCCTTATTCAGTTCTGAAGAATTTGTCCTCCTGTAGGTCCTATTCAGTGCATCAGTCATGCACTAGTATAATCTCTTGGTCAAGACAAGCCAATCTGAGCCTTACACTTCAACCTTTCACGATGAATTGTTCATTTCCATCTAGGTCGTGAATGATGTACTTTTGGTTACAAGGGACTGTTAATTTAATCTTCTGTGATCCGGTATCACTAAATTAACTACAATGTAACACGTACTATTTATTGAACAGTTATGCAGTAAATATATGTAACATTCGATGATATTTAAAGCATCAGTGATAAATAATTTATTTCAGTAAATAAGTCCGAAATTCAATTTTGATTATACAAAGTAAAAGCATACTTTTCAGTATAATCCCAACATAGGGTCTCCCAAAAGCTAGTTCCTTTCCAAAATGACTTCATGCGCGAGCAATGTATTAGGACGTGGCTTGTGGTGCCCCACACACCACACTCAGTACAACGACCATTGCATGGTACGTGGTGCCTGTGAAGATTCGCTGGAGTCGCTAGCATATCCTTACTTGCCTACCATAAGAAGATTTTGACCTTCGGCGGAATAGGTAGGTGCCAGATGAATCTCCACCATTGTTCATCCACGTACTCTATCTTATGGAGCGGTTGATCAAAGAAACCCATCTCCAGGTGGTATGCTCTGATTTGACCAAGAAATATCCAGTGGGATCCAAGTTCCAATATCGCGTGTCAATGGTCAAATCGGGAGGAAGAGGAATTTGTTTCACTGCATGTGCTTCGTACAGTAGCAACTTGTCCTATAGTTTCCGATCGTCCCACTTCTGTCCTGGAAGAATGAAGTCGCTGACCGAAGACACCCACCTGCTTCGCGACACGAGACATCCAAAATGGACTCCTGGGATCCAAGGATCGTCAAACGACTTTATCGTCTCATCATTCCCCACTCTCCATCTAATTCCTCGTCGTACTAGATCTCTTGCCCAGATCAAAGAACGCCAGACGTATGACATATTCGAGCCTATCTGAGCGTCGAGAATGTCTGTTTACTTGAAGTATCACACTTTAAAAAGTGTGGCTAGCAAGGAGGTAGGATCATCGATGATTCGCTATACCTGTTTGGCGAGTAGAGCCCTATTAAATTGTACTAGACTAAGAAACCCTAGCCCTCCATGACTTTTCGGACGTGCCAGCTCCTGCCAAGCACACCAATGCATCTGATTTTGTCGTGCCGAGTCGCCCCACCAGAAGTTAGCCAATACACTCTCCATCTGATTTTTATAAATTTACTTAATTGTATAACGTAATTTTTATTAGGAGTTGATGGATTTTATAAATTTATACTAGTAACTGAACCTGTGCGATGCACGATTAAAATTGCACAATTAAATTGTATTCAATTTTTATAAGTATTCATATTAAAATGTTTTTTTTTTCATTTTGAAAAGACTATTTTTTTTATTAATGATTTTTTTTTTTACGGAGAAAGTATTAATCTCTTAGAAAATTTAAAGTTAATATAAAATAGAAAATATTTGTTGTTGTTGGAAAATTCAAATAAAAGTTTAAGTTTGTGGGGAATGGAGATAAGAGAAATAAATTTGTATTCAACTAAACTTTCCCAATCTTGACTTTGAACATCTTTGAATTTGAACTTTGTTATATCAATGTCAAAATTAGAAACAAACTTTCCTCAATTCATAATAATTTTAATATTTTTATCAAAAAATTGTTTCTCAATTTGGCAATATTTTTTTGCGGAAAATCCAATGATTTCAATATTTTGGCCGATTTCTACTATTATATTTAGATGATGATAATATATATATATAAATTAGTACTTAATTGTGGAATATATTAATTTTAGCACCATTTAAGTATTGAGAACAATTTAATTATTTGATTTGATTTTTTTTTTCAAAAATTGTATCTTAATCCATCTTTTCTAAATCTTTGAATATATACCGTTAAAAATATTTGATTTTGATAATATAATTTATATATTTTATCAAAAAAACTATTTTTATAAAGATTTTACAAAAAAATTACAATTATAATGTATAAGATTGATATATGGTGAAGAATATCTAATCTAATCATTAGACGTAAAATAAGAACTTAAATTAAGCATCTTGTATGAGATACATATATCAAGAACATCATATATGTATACTTAAATAAAATATTATTAATAAATTGTAATTGTAAGTGAATGATCAAAATGATTAATTTTAACATGAATTATTCGACAACTACGCAAAATGTTATTAAAAATAACATATTAAATTTCACTAAAGATGAATTATTTCTAATTATAAATTTAAAAAAAAAAATTGTAGACCATATTCGTTGTATACTTGCATAGTTTTCCATCAGAATCGTGACATCAATTCACTTTTGTTTTTAACTCTGGAGACTGCAATATATAACTGATTGTGTTTAAAAACTGGCTTTGGAAGGTGAACACTCACTGCGACAACAATTTACCTTGACTTTTATTTATTGTTATTGTGAAACAAAAAAAAAAATGTCTCCTTTGAAACTTAACATGCAATGTTTCATTTGAATATATATATATATATATATAATAATTACTAACTCCAAAAATTACTATCAAGACTTCAATTGATTATTTACATTATCGTTCTTGATCATCAACTAAACTCTTGTACTATTGTTGGTATCCAATATTGATATTGAGTGCCAATTAAAATTTGTCTCATTGTAAATCCATATCAGAATTGAATCCGCTCTTTAATTTGTTTTTTTTTTTTTCCACCATTTCTTTAGTTTTATTAGGTGCCGCCTCTGATGGTGGCACAACCCACTACAAAAAACATATGTTTTACTGACGGCTTTTTGTGACGAAAAAAACAATTGCTAAGAAGTTTAGCAACGGTTTTGACGACTGATGCAAAATATTTATGTTGTCAAATAGACTAGTGATACGTGGATAATTGTCCATACTTTGAATAAGGGAAAGACGGGTCAAACGGGCTAGAATAAATATTCAATTAGTTTAGTTTATTAGTTAAATTGTTACTCACTTTAATGGTAAGAATTCAAGCAATACAAAAATAAATTGATAGTCCACATGTGTGCACAGGTGCGGGTACGTGGGCGACGCGATATGGATACGGGGATACGGATTTTTGAAAAATTCAGGGTGCGATTCGGCAATGATACGTCTATTTATTTATTATTTTATTATATATTATACCTGTAAAATATATGGAAATAACAATATACGGAATGTTGGAGGCGACGTAGCGTGAAGAAAGCATAAATGAGGCGATGGTGTGTTCTGTTCGTGTGGTGAGACTGGTGCCTTACTGACTTTGAGTGTTGATATAGTAATTTTAAGTTTTCTTATTTTAAGTTTTCTTATTTTAAGTTATTTTACTTATTTAAAATTAGTTTTCTTATTTTGAGTTTTAAAAACTACAACATTGCCCCATAATTTTTTTATTTTTTTCAAAATTACCCAAGACGCACCAGATTCGCATCATAAACGCACCCGGTGCACGTATCCCCTTTTTTTTTTTTTTTTTTCAAAATTCACCTGGCGCATCGTGTGCGAATCCCACGTGAATCGTACCCGCACCCGCACTCGCCAAGTATCCGATACTGCATCATAATATTTTTTGGAGTATCCGTGCATTAGAGTAGTCCACATTATTAACTTAATTATTTTAAAAATATGATAATAATTGAATTAAATTAATTGAAAAATATAAATAAATATTTTATGTATTTAAGTCAAACTTAATAATATAAATTTTTTCTCGCCTATAATTTTAGAATCTATTCATGAAATAGAATATCTTTTACTTATTTAAGAATGACTTTGATTTTAAATATTTATTTGTTTAATGATTAAATATATATTTATTTTAGAAAAAAAATTAATCTATGAATTTATTAATCTTTTTTTTTTTCGAAACAGAAAGGCACTAGAATCAGCCTTTACCGATGGAAAAAAGGAAGTTCGGAGGGGGATGACCACGACAGATTACAACCAGAAATAAACTTGGCAAAGTGAGCAAACTCATGAGCTCCAAGGTTAAAAGCGCGCCTCTTCAAAAAAATTCCTAGACACGAAGTAGTCTGAGATCGTGAACTTCCTCCATGATCGGAATGCAATTAGCAAGGCAAGAAGACTCACCTAACGCTTCCAAAATGACAAACTGAGCATCGCCAATAATCGCCACAGGTTCGATTCTCAGAAGAGCAATAGAGATCAAACATTCTCGAAGAGCTAGAGTTTTAGAAAGATGTGGATCATTAATGCTCGGAAAATTGACTTGCACCAAAGATGAATTCGCCCTTCTCGTCCTCAATATAAACCCCGCTTCCTGAACACAAATTGCTAGCCGAAATGGAACCATAAAAAAATGCCTTGAAACAATCATCCGGGGGTTGGAGCAAAGAGTGAGAAAGCAGCGAGGGAGCACTTCTTTTCGGTCATTTATTTGCATCACGATAATCCTGTCGAGCATGAGAAGCCAAGGCAATCAAGGAGAAAGCATCAGTCGTAGTTCCCTCGAATAAAACCTTATTTATGTGAAACCAAAGGAAACAATCATCCGGGGGTTGGAGCAAATAGCGAGAAAGCAGCGAGGGAGCACTTCTTTTCGGTCATTTATTTGCATCACGATAATCCTGTCGAGCATGAGAAGCCAAGGCAATCAAGGAAAAAGCATCAGTCGTAGTTCCCTCAAATAAAACCTTATTTATGTGAAACCAAAGGAAATATGCAAGCATGCCAAAGAGTTCCAAATCAAAGTTCCTTTGGTCTACCAATTTCTTGAACCATAGTTGAGGGTAACGACTGATCAGGGAGAAAATTGAACCAGTCAAGCCCGTTGGTAAGTAGTAAATTATGCATATTTTTAATAGATTATAGTGTAATTTATTGGACTCGTTTATATTAAAATAACATAATTAATTACTTATATTTATTTTGATGATATTATTCCTTGTTTGATCTATTTCAAGTGTTTTAAGTGAATTTTAGGTATTTTTAAGACTTTTTGATAAAGCCTGAGACGATTACAATGTGAAAATATGGTTGGATGCGAATTGATCGACGGAATGCGGAAAAAAATACTCAACATTTGAGGGTCTAATTGTCTATGATTATTTACTAAAGTCCAGCCCATTCTTGGGCCCATGATTAGTTAAAGGAGATGCCGACCCCATCATAGCAACCAAGTAAAGGAATGTGCCTTTTAATTCAAATCACATAATGGACCCATGAGTTATTAATTAACCTAAGGGAAATTTGATTTTTTTTCGTTCAGTACGTTTGATCTATTTTGATTTTTCTAAGTAATTTTGTGTTTTTTATCTTGGTCCTATAACTTTGTAAATTTCGATTTTTTAGTTCTACAACTTGCTATCAAAGCCTCAAATGTAGTCTTTTAGGTAAATTTGATATGGATTTTTATTTATTTATTATTATTAGAATAAATACAAAGCTGATCAAAAAATACTTAAATTCCTAATTTAAAGCCCTGAAGCCCACAAAACACTGCAGAACACCCCCAAGATCTGCTCATCAGCAGCGTTGATGGTTTTAATAACATGTTCACAATTATCTCACATGGACAATTTACCAAACACATCGTATGCACATTTATTACCTCATGATTTTTTTTGGGTCGAAATTCTGAGAAATATTATTGGTGTGCTTAAATTGCATGCATAACTCATGGATTAACTTCAAGCCATTGAGACTTACCATGATTTAGTTAACTCAAACTTATAATGTACGTGAGATAAAATATCAATAGATTATGCATCCTCATTATCATAAAAAACTCGCTACAAAATCAAGTTTATGAAAACGAGAAATCAATTATGGAAATGAAACAGATGCAAAAATTCATTCCAAATTAAAATCTTACTTGAGGCATTTGTATTTTTTGCGGGCTTCAGGGATTTAAGTGTTTTGCTAGCTTTAGGGCTTTAAATTAGGGATTTAAGTGTTTTTCGATCAACTTGTATTTACTTTAATAAAAAATAAATAAAAAATTCACGTTATATTTACCTGGAAGACTACTTTGATAGTAGATTATATGACCAAAAAGTCAAAATTAACAAAGTTATAAGACCAAGATTAAAAATCAAAAGTTACTAAGATCAAGATAAAAATAGGTCAAATTTACATGACCAAAAAATCAATTTTCCATTAACCTAATACCATCACCACGTAAGCAGCAAACAAGAGGCAACTATGTATATGAAGCAGGCACGATAGTTTTCAAGGATTGGAGGCACACAACATATAGAGAAGTACACGGCTTGAGCAGAAAGCTACTTTTATATTTTTATTGTTTACTCTTTTAGATTTTTTATTTTAATTTCAGGGATTTCTGAACTCGTATTTTAATGTTTGTTAATTGATCTTGGGACGTTTAATTATAATATTTATCTTGAGATTTTTTATTTTATTTTTTTTAACTTTCAACATACTTGGATATTTAATTTAGATTGATCACCTAGTTTAGATTATTCTTGTATGTCTGCTAGTTCATAAATTTGTAATCCGTAATTGTTATAGATTTATGGCAATTGGTAGCAACTAGTATTTTGCTAGGGTGATTTAAATCGGGTTCTTTCAAATTGAGCTTGCGTATTCGAGAATTTGTTTGTCCTTTATTCTAGTGTCTAATGTTTTTGTTGGATTAAATTTAGATCGTATCTAGATTGCTCAATTAAAAAGAATGGTTGAAGAGCTTGTTTAAACGGAGTGTAATTAAGGGATAATAACCGGTAGACAGAGCTTGTTGTCTTCCGAGGGACATTAATCCTAAAGGTAAATAGAGTAAATGTTACAGTAAGTTAACAACCTTAAAGTCGAGGGATGAATGAACTGTGAATTGGAATGTCTTTTTATTAGTAAATTTCTTATTAGATTAATTGTTATTTACCTAGTTATTTATGCTTTTAGTAGTTCTTATAAAATTCCAATTAAAACGCTCCTTTTGTGTCATGTGTTTGTCTTCATAAATTCATACAATTAACATAATAATTATTCTACGTTCCCTGTGGATCGACCCCTTGCTTACCACTACTACGAGTTAATAGAGTAGACTACGGTATTTGTTTTTGTCGCACATCGACAGTGCGGTCAAATTTTGGCGCCGTTGCCGGGGAACGGTGTGAATAATTTTTGTGCTTTTTGTGTGTGATTTGTGGAGGCTTTTTTTTAAAATTTTTTATTTTTTTAAGAATTTTAGTGTCTTAGTCGTTAATCTTTCACCCCCGTAATTCCCCCGTTATTTCTTGTGTCGCTGCAACTTTTCTGCAATTTTGACACTAGGTAACCCAATGTCACAGTAGTAGTGAAATTTTTGCAGCCCAAATTTTATATTTTTCGTATTTTTTTTCTCCCTTTTGTTTGTCTTCTTTGTGTGTCTTTCTCAATTTTGTTGCAGGTTCCAGTGCTTGAAGTGATTATGAATTGTGGATTACTAGTAGCTTCTACACAATCCAGTTTATTCGGTGATACTCTTCCTTATCTTGTCTTTTCTTCCTTGTGCATATTTATTTTGAAATAAGTACTACTAGGTCAAAAAATGACCCATCAAATATTCCTAGGTCCAAAATCAAAATTAAATTACTCATAGGTCCAAAAATGTGTTTGAAAAACCCATTATACCCCCACTTTCCCACAACATCTGACGCCCATAATCTCATTTCTCTTTTCTCTCTCTAAAAAAAAAAATCGTCCAGCTCAAACCTGATTCCCACCCAAACCAGCCCCCTTGCAGACGCCACCCCACCGCCGCATATCAAAAGATGGAGATGAAGGTGACGGAGAATAAGGCGGCGCAGCAGATCTGTGCGATTTTTTGCGAAATCTATATGATTTTTGCAAACCCACCGCCGATCTTGTGCGCGGATCTGTGTGATTTTTGCAACGCGCCACCGCCTCCGATTTGTATGTTTTGGTAAAGTTAGTAAACGAAGCAAAGAAGCCAACTCGATGGGTCTGTGATTTTTTATATTTTATATCAATTTTTTTTTTGGGTTTTGTGGATTTTGTTATTTTTTAAAAAAATTCAAATTGTTGTTTTATTCAGATTTTTTTCAAATTTATGGATATGGGTTTTTTGTGATTTTTTCTGAATCTTTGGTTGAAGATCTGGAGTTTTGGACCTGGGATTTTTTCTGTTGAGTTATGTATGGTTATTGATCTTTTTGTAATCAATTTTTTACTGCAAAGATGTGTTGATAATAAGCTGAGATTTGTCTACGGTCCCTGTGTTTTGAGATTGGGAAGAGGAGGGACTCGCCGGCCTGTGCTCAATATTTGCATAGAGATAGGGATTTCTTTGGAGATGCATAGGTTCATTAAAAAATGAACTTATGCATGTTTACATGCATATGTGCATGTTGAACTAGACGAAAATATGTAATTTTTTAGATTTTTCGACAAAGATATGTAAATTTTTTGTTTTTAGATATGTAAATTTATGTAATCAATTTTGATATGAAAATTTCAATATTCTAATGATTTTTTAAAGATTAAATTAGTTATGGGGATGTATTAAACTGTAATTGAAATGCACATATTCATGTTCTTATTTAATCTAAAGACAAAATTTTTTCATAAATAGAAGAAAATGGGTATTTTTGTCTTTTCAAGCATGATTTTGAACCTCCTAGTACTAAAAAAAATATTCTTGCACCTAGTAGTACTTGCACTCCTACTTTTGGAGTGAAAAGTCACTCACTCATTTATTTTTTGTTGCTTGTGGATAAGCAACATATTAAGTGTAGGGGGAGAGGCAACAATATATATTTGTGATTATGCTTGGAGAAGTTAAATTGCAATGATGAGTCGAGAGTTATATGTTAAAAGGATGTGATATTATTGTTTTATGGTGAACTGTAGATTTTCGGGTTAAATTTGCTTTGTTTGATACATGCGGAGGTTGTGAATAGATGGAGATTTTCATGAGGGTCCGTTTGAGTTTGTGCTAGTAAATTGGTGAATTGATGAGTTGAGTTTTTAAATTGTGCTTTGGCTTCCTTATAGTAGAGTAGTCTAATTAGGTTGCTTAGATAAATGATGCATTTGTAGTAGGGATGGCAAAACAAATTAAAGTCGACACTTCCTCCCCTGCCTTGGGTCGTCAATATGCCCGACCCATTCTTCAAAATGGGGCAAAGTTAGGCCCCCCCAAGCTTGGGCGCCAGGACTTGGTAGTAATATTTTAATGTCTCGAACCCAATCTTAAATTACCAAACCATAATATATATATATATATATATATATATATATATATATATATTAATAATAAGTTAATAATTAAAAAATATATAATAATTTAGAATTCATAATTTTAGATTTATTTATCACACATTTTGGACATGAAAGTTGGGTGAATTTGATGATTTGGTGGATTTTTAATTTATAATTTCTAATTTTTTTTGGACCTCTTGTTAAATTATGGTGAATTTGGTAGTTTAGTATATAGTTCATTTTATCTTGTATTAAATGTGAGAACACATTTTTATATGTAAAAAAATTGAATTTTAGCTAAAAAAAAAATGTGGCAGGAAGATGGGTCAAAAGTGGGGCAGGGCGGGCCTCGCCCGCCCCACACGGGTTGGGCTTGGGTCTTAACACTGCCCGAGATCAGCCATGGGGACAAATGGTAAGGTTGGAGTAAGAGCGGGCGGGCTTGGGTACTTAGGTACCCGCCCTGCCTCGGCCCATTGTCATCCCTAATTTGTAGTGTGGCCCTTAAGGTTGGAAAAAATTGATATGGTTTGGAGGAAAATGAGTTTAGTTGAAGAATTGTGTGAAAAAAAAGAGCCTATACAGCTGCCCATTTTTAGGGGCTCGAAAAAAAAATGAAATTAGAGCTAAAACCTAACTTATAAAAAGGTGCTGAGACAGCTGCCTACTTTAGGGGGTTAGAACATTTTCAAAGTCAAACACGAGTTGAGCTAAAACCCAAAAAGTAGAGTGGTGTTGCAGACCTTGAAAAAAAAAGAGAAAGGGTACATTATAATGCAGAGTTTGTTTGAATTACCTATTCATGATGATTTAGATCGTAGGGGAGTCTAAGTATGGTAAGGGGTTTGACGAGTCAAGGAGTTGAGAATCCATCATAGATTATTTTGGGAACTTGAGTGAAAGCTTTCAAAAGTTCATAATTTCTAATTGCATTGATCTTAGTCCGGGATTTCATGAGTTGTTACTTTGCTTTAGTGTCACATTCTGTGTGTAGAAAGGACCTGAGCGAATTTCTTAGCTTCTACATTATTATTCTCTTTGTGTTGTTTTACTTGAGGACAAGTAAAGATTTAAGTGTGGGGGTATTGTCCTTTGCCAAATCCTCAAAGTAAAGCTACAACCAAAAAATAAGTGGAGTGCATTGCTATTTCCCCTCCTCACAGAAACTACAAGAATTATCCACCTCAACTCCTCGTTTACGCAGAAGAGTTCCGGTGCAGCACCTCCACAGAAAATGAAGAACCTTAGGCGACAACTTGAATTTCCATAATTCTTCCAGCAGCTCTCAGGATGGTGGACAACATTAGCGAAACGTTGTCGGAGATCGAGAAAAGAGGAATAAGCCGTTTTAACAGTGAACTTGCCAGATGGGTGGTGATTCCATATCCATTTGTCCTTTGCAAAGGAATTTTGAATTGGCATTGCAAGAACTTGCTGGGCAATATCTGGAGGAAAACAAGCGATAACTAGATTGGTCTGCCATGAGCCACTTCCATGGTCAATCAAATCCGAAACAAGAGCATCCTCCGAGAGAAAGTTCGGCGGGACAGTGATAGAAGTTGGGACAACGTTAGGAATTCAACAATCTTTGAAAAATCCGAGTATTAACGACCCTCAATGATTTTTCTCCATGTTTATGAAGGACTAGAACCCAAACCCACAATGAGAAAAGATGAATGCAGAAAATATATCGCCTTAAGCACCTTAGCTAATAGAGATGACGAAGTGGTAAGAATCTGTCAACCTTGTTTCGCTAGTAAAGCCGTGTTGAAGCAATCCAAATTCCTGAAACCAAGCCCTCCATCCAATTTTCCTCGAGTTATTTTGTCCCACGCAACCCAATAAATTTTGGAATTGCCAAATTCAGTGCTTCGCCACCAAAATTTTTGGATCATAGATGTGATACCCTGCAAAACACCATCAGGGAATTTGAAACATGACATAGTATAAAACAAGATAGCTTGAAGGACCGACTTGATGAGAATTTCCTTCACGGCTCTAGAAAGAAAGCTTCCCATTCCAACCTTCCACACTACGACGAATAAACTTCAGAATGCTAGTTAAGACCTCTGATTTTTTTCCGTCCCGGGACCCGAAGGAAGACCAAGATACCGGCCATGGGATGGACCTTTACCCATACCCATAATTTGGAGGACATCGTGAGCAGCCTCCGACTTCACATTCAGACTTAACACAATTCCACTTTTATCATAGTTCACAAGTTGTCCTGAAACTCACTCATAAAGGGAAATATCGAATTTCAAGTGAGTAATGTATCATCTAAAAATTTGCGGGTTGGGTCGGGTGCGGGTCAGGCAAGGGTTGTGGGCTTCAGTTGGGTGGACGGATATTTATTTATAGAAGAATATGTTTATCAAATATATGTTGTAACCTAGTGGTTCAGGTCTTTTGTTAATGTATTTAGTCGCAGGTTCTTATTTTTTTAGTAATATGTAACACTGTATATATGTCGTTGTAATACAATGTAAATACTCATGTGTTACTACATGAACAAAAAAGTATTATCATATGAAGAAAAATGTGTTACCACATGAACAGAACCAGTACAAGAACGAAAAGAAATCCCAAGTCTAAAATTACAGATTTAAAGAACAACTTGATGTGAACTACATGAACAAAATAATGTTACCATATGAATAAAAACGTGTTGCTACATGAACAAAAACCAGTATAAAGAGCGAAAAAAATTCTCAGTCCAAGATTACAAATTTAAAGAACAGCGTGAGAAAAGTGTAGAAGAACCTGTAAATTTGCGAGGATAAGAAAAATGAAAAAAGCGAGAGAATATGGAAGAGAAAAAAGAAAAATAAGAAGAAGAGAAGAGAAAAAAAAACCTAAAGACGCAGCGCCGTGAAAACTAAAATTGAAATTTAATCGCGTTTGTTGTGACACAGGAAGAAGAAAAAATCTAGTGACTGATGAACGCGATGCAGGAAGAAGAAAGCCCTGCCCGACACCTGCGAAAAAAAAATTCAATTAACCTATAATTTACAATTGAACGTATAATTTGTATGCGATAGTTTTTGTCTTTTCATGTTAAAAAAAAAAAAGAGTTTGTCATATTTCAAAATGGTATCAAAATTAACAATTTTACAAATTTCACCATTTTCTAAAATCTGATCCATCAACATAAACCCGAGACTAGAAGTTGTAGCCGGAGTAATTACCGGCAGATCGCACCATGGCTTCTCCGGCCATCTCCAGATCCCCACTCCAACGCACTGCCACCTTCATAAACGCCGTCGCCGCCACTCCCTCCACCCCTCTCTCCCCTTCTTCTTCCTCTTCCCCCTTAGACGCCTTCTCCTCCGACCCAATCCTCTCCGCCTTTCTCTCTCCCGACTTCAACCCCACCCAATTCTCCTCCTCCGCCCTCTCCTCCGGCTCCGCCGCCTCCCGGATCGAGAAACTCCAGGAAGGCCTCCGCCTCCTCGACACCCAGCTACGCCACGAGGTCCTGTCCCGCTACCACGATCTGCTCCACCAGCTCTCCTCCATTAAAGCCACCGAATCGTCTCTCTCCTCTCTCCGATCATCTATTTCCTCTCTCCAATCCTCCCTCCGCCACGCGCGCTCCGAGCTCTCCGATCCCCACCGCGTAATCTCCACTCAGACCGTCCAGCTTACCAACCTTCATTCCACTTCATTGCTACTTCAGAACACACTCCGAATTCTTCGCCTCATTCAGAAATTAAGAAATCTCGTCAATTCGCAGCCCGATGCGTCGAAATGGGATCTCTCTAAAGCGGCTCAATTGCACTGCGAGATTCTGACCCTTTACAACGAGTCACATTTATCAGGAATTGATGTGGTTGATGCCGATTTGAAATGGGTTATTGAGATGGGGTCCAGGATACGAGAAGAGGGGATGAAGGTGTTGGAAAATGGGCTTGAGAGTTTGAATCAACCGGAAGTTGGGTTGGGTTTGCAGGTGTTCTACAATATGGGGGAATTGAGGGGGACGGTGGATGGTTTGGTGAGTGAGTATAAGCAAATGGGGGTGAAGGGCGTGAGTAATGCATTGGATATGAAGGCGATTTCAGGAGGCGGCGGCGGCTATGGTGGTGGTGGTCCAGGTGGGGTTCAGAGGCATGGGACTCCACAGATTGGAGGTGGGGCAAAGGCAAGAGAGGCTCTATGGCAGAGGATGAGTAGTTGTATGGACAAGTTACATTCGATAATGCTTGCGGTTTGGCACTTGCAGAGGGTGTTGTCGAAGAAGAGGGATCCATTCACACATGTTCTGCTGCTGGATGAGGTTATGCAGGTGAGGGGTTCCTCCCCCTTCTAGTTCTTGATTAATTAGAAGGATTCCATGTATTCTTTGTAGTTATATTATTCTTGTATGTTTATGTGCTTTATGGCTGATGAGTATTAACTGTTTATTTGCTTTGTGTGTTAAGGACTTGATGATTGTGTTTTCTTGTCTCTAGACAAGGAGAACGCAGATTGGAACTATTTACAGTAGGATTTGATAGACGGAATATTATGATTATGGTATCTAGTGATAATGAATTAGCCAAAATTTGTGATTGAAAGGATGGATATGAAGGTTCCGATGGTAAGAATTATATATTGGCTTTATTTTACTAATCACTTAATATGTTCCTCTTGATAATCTATTACTAATCATATTTGTGTGTATAAGTACTGTTCTTGGATTTGTTTCTTGGATAGAACAAGGGTCTCGACTAAGAGTGCATGATGATTCTCTAAGTTTCTGGCATGGGATTTCAGCCAGAAAACTTGTGCAGTTGCTTATAAATTCTAGATGAGATTGAAGTAAGTTGGTATGGAATGGCATTGATGATCTAAAAACTTGATGGCGGGAGTACTAATATTTATCGAATACTGCACCAAAAGATTTCAGTTCTTACAAACCTAAGATTGCAGTTACTAGTAGAGAAGTAAGCTAGCCTCTTAAACTGTATAAACTTGATAAAGGTGGGGGTTATATTTTCATAGCCTGTTTGGTGGTCTGATAGAGGTGGAAGGTGGAGTCAGCTTAGTGGGACTGGTCATACATGACCCGAATAAGAAAGGAGAACAATCAAAGGACACCTATGGAAAACACCAATTAAATTAGTGTCCCATAAGTGGGAATGATGAAAAGATGTGTTTATGAATGTATGCCATCAATTTTTTTATAACTCTGTTTTTCTAAGGATTGAAAGAAACTTTGAGATTGGGCTTTGTTATTTGAGTTATGCCAACTGGCCAACTTTCGCCTCACTCTTGGCTCAGCATTTGGTGTGATTTTGGCTCCTTATTTTAATATTTTGAACATTCTGTTTGCTTTTAAAGTTTTTAATTATTTTCATGTGAATTGGAAACTTACTTTTACATGATTTTACTCTATTTTAATTTTATTTTGTCGTGAGAATCTTTTCAGATTATCAATCTCATACTCTCCCTCCTGATGATTGTTTGTTACCACATTTCTCTGTGAGTTAGGCTGTGGCAAAAATAGTGGTTAAATGTCGGGCACACTTCTTAGAATTTCTTAATCAATGCTGTGTCTTGTTAGGATCTATGTTAAGTATATCTGAATTTTTCCTCTTAATACCAATCTGAAGTAAATTTAAAGAGTACTGGTAACTAATGAAGATTTTGTTACTGGAATTAAAAATAACTATTATTTTCTGAAATACACATGCTTTTATTAGTGATTAATATCCAGTATTATTCGAATGTGATCTGTCTCAGTCAAGGAACTTGCTATTCAGACTCTAGGTCTATTAGGGTATATTTGTTTCGCTACTATACTGGCCAAACTTTGAACTTTACAATCTCAAATCCCCATTTGTTTTGAGACTTAAAGTAAGGTTTAGAAATCCTATTAATCCTACTCTACTTTATCACCTACCACTACTCTCCTTTTTATTCTACCAATCCACTCAAATCATCTACCTTTTTGTTCTTCCAATACACCCATAACAATACAACATTAATCAACTTTTTCACCATCCTATCCTATAAAATCTAAAAAAAAACATACATTTTTAACTATTCATCAGGATTTTGCAATCCTAGGACTTCAAAGTCCGAGCTCTCCCCTACCCACTATAATCCCGAAATGAACATACCCTTAGATACACATAATAAATCCATATGCTTCTTTATAGCCCAGTATCCATTTTGTGATTAATTTGTAAATAATAAGTTTGAGCACTTCTTATTTTCAGTTTTCCTGAGAATGATACTTTGCTTACTGAGATGGTCTTTGCATGATTTAAATCATAAAAATAAACGTACATAATGTTGTATAGTTCCATTAAGCTTTTACAATAAAGTCGCAGTTGTCGCCCAACCAAGTGGTGGCTCCATAATTATAATTGGGTGATGTGAGAGAACCATGAGCATCCTTTTTATGAAACTAGAATCCATCATCAGTTCCATCATTAATTACGATAATTTTCTTTTTACCACAAAGATGTGTTGAAGTTGCTAGTATTCCTCTATCTGGTGCTTATTTTTGTGTATACTTTCACAGGAAGGTGATCCAACATTAACCGATCGTGTTTGGGATGCTTTAGTTAAATCATTTGCAAGCCAAATGAAGTCTGTTTTCACTTCATCAAGCTTTGTCAAGGAAGTATTCACCGTTGGGTATCCAAAGTTGTTACCAATGATTGAGAACCTTCTAGAAAGAATTTCTCGTGATACAGATGTCAAAGGAGTTCCACCGGCTTTGACTTTAGAGGGCAAGGAGCAAATGGTGTCTGCCATTGGGAATTTTGAGACGGCATTTTTGGCCCTTTGTTTGAGTAGACTATCTGATCTCGTAAATTCCGTATTTCCGATGTCAAGCCGTGGAAATATCCCCTCCAAAGAACATATCTCCAGGATTATAATGCGCATTCAGGAAGAAATTGAAGCTGTTCAGTTGGATGCACATTTGACTCTGAGAGTCTTGCGTGAAATCAGCAAAGTGTTGCTTCTACTTGCAGAGAAAGCAGAATACCTGGTAACTTTGACTTCAACCTTGCAAATTCCTCGAGTAAATTGCAAATTTAGTCTCATATTTATTGGTGTTGGCAATTGTAGTCCCACACGTATCAATTTTCTCAGTTGAGTCCCGTAACTTTTAAAATGATGCAATTTTAGTCCTATATTAACAATTTTTTTGTTTTAGGATGATAACTAATTTGTATTTTCTCAAGTGAAATTAATATGTTGGGAGTTTCATTATGCCACGTAAACAACACCAGTCATTAGTCTGATTGCAACATGATATTCCGGCAGCTCACTTGAGCAGCATGTGCTAAGACCCTGCAACCTTGTCAATATAGGACTAAAAAAGCATCAGGTTTTTAAAAGCTATGGTACTTGATTGAGAAAATTAATTCACACGGGGACTAAAATCGCCAACACCTAATAGATGCAAGACCAATTTTGCAATTTACTCCAAATTCCTCCTATGTTGCGCATGCATCTTGACCAATAATCACAATATAACAATACATTGCATACCTCTGAAATTGGCTTTATTTCTTGTAAAGAAGTCTGACCTGATTTAATTCATAAGTAATTTTATATGGCAGATATCAACAGGTCCTGAGGCCCGCCAAATAACCGGCCCGGCAACTCCATCACAACTGAAGAACTTCATGTTGTGTAAACATCTCCAAGAAGTTCACACACGCATAACGTCCGTGATATCCGGAATGCCCTCCGTTGCTGCGGACGTTCTCTCTCCCGCACTCGGTACAATATACTGCATTGCGGGAGATTCCGTCTCATCCCTATTTCAAGCCATGCTCGATCGTCTTGAATCCTGCATCTTGCAAATTCACGACCAAAATTTTGGTACCCTCGCGATAGATGACGCCATGGATAACAATGCATCGCCGTACATGGAAGAACTGCAAAAAAGTATCCTCCATTTTCGGGCTGAATTCTTATCCAGACTCTTACCTTCGTCAGGAGCTTTATCAACTGGAGCAGAAACTATATGCACAAGGCTAGTAAGGAGTATGGCCTCTCGTATTTTGGTATTTTTCGTAAGACTCGCCTCTCTTGTTCGACCATTATCTGAATCAGGAAAGCTTCGAATGGCTAGAGACATGGCTGAGCTTGAATTGGCAGTGGCTCAGAACTTGTTTCCGGTTGAACAACTTGGGCCACCATATCGGGCCCTTCGGGCTTTCAGGCCCGTTCTTTTCTTGGAGACATCTCAACTGGGGTCATCGCCGCTTCTTCAAGAACTTCCCCCGAGTGTCATACTTCACCATCTGTACTCACGGGGGCCCGAGGATTTGCAGTCTCCTTTGCAAAGAAACAGGCTTACGCCTCTCCAGTATTCTTTGTGGATGGATTCACAAGGGGAAGATCAGATTTGGAAAGGTGTTAAAGCGACGTTAGATGATTATGCTGTGAATATAAGGGCCCGAGGAGATAAGGAGTTCAGCCCCGTTTATCCTCTGATGCAAAAAATCGGTGCATCTTTAACTGGAAACGAATCATGATGCTGATCAGTATATTAAATCAAGTGCAAACTGATTACAGAATCTTTCCTCCAACAAGATCCTGCTGCAAATGGTACACTCTCAGTCTTCTGATTCATGCTTCTTTTCTTATACCCCATACTAGTACTGAATTTGCATATTTAGTCTAGTTATTTTGAATCTTTTTTACTTTGTAGCAACATCTTTACTTGATTAAAGAAAATGAAATGACAAAATGAAGTTCTTGAATATGTCTTCGTTGTTCAATATCTTCACGGTTACGACTTGTCTATTATCATTTGCCAGAATGTTTGTAAACATTGCAGCTCTGCATTACTGTTCAGTGTGCATATTGAAGAGCATTATATAATTGAGGAGTATTATTTTTTCTCAAGATATGTATATATTGATCTATAGGAACTTACCTGATTCCCTGTTTCTTGTTTCCTCTTCTTTCCTTTGTTGACTAGGCGTTGTAGATGCTACCTCCGTCTCATGTATGAAATCGTCTCATACGAGTTTTTGATCAACTTTTGAATATATGTTCCTAGCTTGATTATTTCTCTACATTTTTCTGAGGGGTAGTGAAAATTCTTGGGAATTGTTTGGTGATTTGGACATTTGGTGAATCGTGAGTAATGAAAAATTCTTAAGATGGTAAAATGTTTAGTTTGTGAGATTGATAAAAAAAATAAATATATCTATCTAACCCTTTTATACACTTGCATATAAATTTAATTTGTATTTTTTTTTTCTTCTGATTAATTTGTATTATATAAATATCAAAGTATCAAACATGATAATGTAAACCCTATCTAGGTGTGAGAATGATAAATAACCCATTTTAAAAATAAATATAAGGATATCAAATGATATTATAAAGTTAACGTTCTTAGAATATACAGAAAGAAAAGGGTTACTTCTTTGTTTTTTTGAAACGAAGATAAGGGATTAAGGGTTACTTGGTTGTGATTACACTTGTATAAATAAGTCATAAATATTTTCATTAAAAGCTAATTCAGAAATCAAACAAAAACTCCAAATAATTAATCGACCAATATTGTGGAATAATTTGATATTGAAAGTGTTTTAACTAATAATTGAGGAAAGACAGCCAGCGCCAAAATTCAAGATTCGGATTGTGATGTATTTATATGCGTACCAAATTAAATTGACAAATATTGTTTAATTTGTCTTTGTTAGGTACTAAAAAAATTTCTCCCCTTTCAATATCTGTATAATAACTATATAATTTTCTCTTTTAACTCTACTTGACTATAATTAAGTCTATAATCTTCTCATTTTGTTCATATCCAATAGGAATATACATCAAAAAAAAAAAAAAACAACTTATCAATCATGTAACCATTTTGGATAGCAATAGTGGATTAAATAGGCAGGAACGTGTGGATATGTATAAAATTGTGTAACAATGAATTATAACCACTCTGATTATTATTTCTAAGGCCAAATGCTTAAAATTAAGCCATACTTTTGATTTTTCATCAATTTTATCATATCACTAATATTTGGGCAAAAGATGTTGAAAAAACCGAAAAAATTAATTGGACAAATGATAAAAAAATCTCTGTCCAAGAACAAGATTTTGACAAATAACCGTTATACATTTTTTCAAATCATTACAATATATATTTTTTTTTAAAAAATTGATTTTTTAAAAAATAATCTCATATATAAACCACTGCCTCTCAATTAATTGAGGCAATTATTCATGGGGATAACACGGGACATTTAATTTCCATATTACTTAAATGAAATTAATTCTATATGTTCTAAAAATCGTTTTTTCTTACAATATTTTTAAAAATTCTTTTATTTCAATTATCTTATTTATTAATTCAATCACATTTTTATATAATAATTTTTTATATAAATTTAAATTTAAATTAAATTAAATTAAATTAAAATTATATTTTTTACTTGTAAAAAATTTAATTAAAATTAACTTTTGAATTGACCTATAATTTCAAATACAGCAGTGGGCATCTTTCTATATTTCAACGAGTTTTAATTGGTTTTTCTTTTTACGGTTCCATAAATTTATTTTTCTCTTTTTTAGTCAAAATGGGTTTGGTTCAATCCATTTTTTTTTCAACTAACTTTGAATTTGATTTGTATGTGATTTAATATTTGTGAGTAATATTTATTAAAGTTGGATGGAAGAGAGACAATTGTTTAAGAAGACAAATTTTCCCGTATGTTAATGAATGAAAAAAGAGTTTATTTCAGGAGAGAAAATACAATGAAGGATTATAATGTTAACTAGTACATACCTCACATGTTAAAATTCTTAAAGAAATTATTAATTTCATTAATATTAAATTTGAAAATTTTAATTAAACTTTAATTAAAAATAAAAAAAAAATGTAGAATAATAAAATTTTCACTACTTAGTGAATTTTTAGATGGTTAAATATATAACATTGATCAAAATTTAATAATGAGAAAGTTATTTTGGAAGTTAAAACTTAAAATAAGATTAGTGTAATTAGAAATAAAAAAATTGTAAAATAATGAAAAAAAGAATTTAATTTGTAGGAATTTGGATAATGCTAAGTAGGAGAGAGAAGATCTTAGATGTAAGGGAGTTTCAAAAAAATATTAAATTAAACAAAAAATAAAACAAAAAATATATAAAAAAAAAAAATTCACTTGGAGAGCGGTATAACCGCCTCCATTTTTTTTTAATTTTTAATAACCGCTATAAATACCGGCTGAATATTTGATCTTGGACAGATTTTTTAACCGTATAAACTATTCAAAAAAAAAAATTGTCCAAGTTAAGCTCTCCAAGCTCAAATGTGTAGTAGTGTATACTTCTTTTTCTCTTCAAATTTAACAAATACTTTCACTTAATATTTAAAAACATCCTAATTCAACATTTTTGACAAGGTCCATTTGATATGGTCGCGGGAATACATCTGTCTTGTTGACGTGTAACTATTAAAATTAAAAAATAAAAAATATCATCACCTAAGATTAGAAAACACGGGATATAAAAATATCTTGTGTCACCATTTTTCAATTTTAAGTGGTGATATATATATATTTTTTATTTTAATATTTACGCATCAGCAAAATAAGTCAATTCCGATGACCACATCAAAGAATATTGCCGAAAAAAGCGACTCGGGATGCTTTTAAGTATTAAGTGAATGTGTGCTAAATTTGAAAAGATATAAAAATATATATTAAAATTGATAAAAATCAAAAGCATGTGCTAAATTTTATTATTTAGCCTATTTCTAACTAATCAAAAGATGTTGAAATAAAGAAAAATGTATTACTAGAAAACGAGAGACTTACTAATAAATACTCTATAAATCTTTAAGGTTTTTTCATTTTTTTGTCCCATTTTCATGTAAAAATAATCACATCACTTTATCACTTTATCACATAAAATACTAATAAACAACTCTTTCTACCCCCAACTACCCATCACTTTATCACTTTATCACATAAAATACTAATAAACAATTCTTTCTGATCACTATTCTCATAAATCCTATGAATCAAAAAGTTCTGATTGGTTAAAAAAATTAAAAAATTAATTAATAAGTACAAAATAATTGCATATATGTTGGTAAATTTGCACTTTCACGTATAATTTTAATTATATGTGTTATCTGTTTGTATCTATTAGTAATTTATATTAAAATTTTGTACATATTAATAATTATCTCGAAAACAAACATTATTGATAATTTCTTTGATTCTTAATTTACTTCCAATCGATTTCCAATTCTCTCTCTTTTTCCACGAACACACACGTGTGTATGTGATTTTGACGTAAGAAATGGATGAAGCAGAAGACAAATTATGTAATGAATAGTTTTTTCAGCGTGGCTTAAATGTTGGTCTACCTCACAATTTAAAATGAAATAAAGCCATGTATATTTTCAAAAACTCTGAATAAAAAATAATAATTTAATCCCTCATAAAAACTGCGTATCGACATCCATAAAACTACAAATATTGGGATATTTGGTTGCTTCACAGTTCACATTATTAATTATAGAATAAACATCATTTTCGGCATCTTTCTGTCTTAATGACTTGTTAAAATGGTTATAATATATATATATATATATATATATATATTATAATTTTTATTAATGTGATTAAATACGAACTGTATACGTATATCCTTATATAATGCACCTATATGATGATAGTATAGAAATTAATGGCCTAATCTAGATGGATCCATTATAGATAGGTGGCTAATTATACGGTAGCTTGGGTCACAGTGCAATAAATAAAGAATTGATTACGAAATATTTTAATAAAAAAAAATATTTTTAAATAGTGATTTTTTTAATGAAAACGTCTATAAATTTTTATGGTATTTATTTTACAACATTTTCACCTTTACCTACATAATTATCCATTGAACAATTCATGTCAATTACTTTACTGACAATAATGGTATGATTTTGCGGAAACGTTGAATTATATTTTCATGTACAAATAAATTAATTATGAGATAATTCTCTACAAATCTTCTAGTCAATGCATAACTATTGTGATCACTAATGCATAGATTCTTAAAAAATTAACAGTATGCAGTATCGAATTCGTCTGGGTGGGCTTCTGGTGGGATTCGCATTCGATTCACCACGTGGTGAATCCCTTTTTTTACTATTTATCTTATCCTTTTTTCGAGGATACGCCAGATCGGATACGTATCGGGGTTTTTTTTGTAAAATTTATTAAATTTTGGGGTTTTTTTTTGTTTGTAAAATATTAAAACTTACGCTTTGGGATGCGGAGGAGCTATTCTCGTCCAGCTCCCTAACCTAATGAATTGTACCCGGTTTGATTACCGACGAACAAACAAGTACTTTGATAAGTTCCGATCAATATGATAGCGAAAGCGATAAATGGCACACGATTTGATTACCCCAGTTTCTTTTAGACTACATCCGGGGCCACCAAGCCGAGATTATTTATTGTATTATTTACGCCAGATACTAAGATTTCGATCCTTTACAAAGTACATTACAGGTTATATTTATAGACATAGATCTAGGGTTACAATCTTCGTGGGCTTCTTCTCGTGGACCAACCTAGGATTTCCTTTCTTGTTCCGCAAGTCGCGTTTACAGATGCACATTCCCTGGTTATATCCCGAGAAATCCGCCTCTCCCGAACTACTTCTTTTCTTTTCCATGTTTATCTTCAACTAAGCTCGGGACTCCGGTCCCGAAGCTTAGAAGATCTACCAAGTCGCTCATGACTTTCTCGTGGGGTTCCCACACTTTAGCGACTTACCAACCTTCAAGTCCTTCAAGTTTTGCTCGGTTGGATAAAGTGGATAATGTGCTAACCATAAGATCAATTCGGTTCAAAAAGTCGGGACTGTTTCCGCCAGTTTGCTCTGGGATCTTTGTCTTGAACACGACGGTTTTTGCCGACTATGGTTAATCCCGGGACTGTGCGCGACAAGTGGTGCACGGTTTTAATGATAGGAATGTATGGTATGGCGGGTGGCGTTTCAAGCCACGAAGTCCTTGACCAACGATCGCGTGCTTCCTACGCACTGCCCATGCAGCCTTAATTTCCGCGAGGGACCTCAAAAGTTTGAATTTATACTTTTGTCCCCCGCCCTTCTCTATAAATAGGCCTAGAGTTCCACCCTTTAATCCCTTCCTCTTCCTTGCTTCCAAAACTCATAGACTCGAGCCTGCGTCATCATCCCCCTTTATCCTTCAAAGACCGGTACTTTCAGTGTAATCTTTTCTTTGCTTCACATCAATGGCATCCGGTTCTAAATCTGATCCTACGCCCCCTCCGTTCATGGTTTCATCGTCATCCGATGACGATAACACGGCGATCGGGGAATTGTACCGCAGCAGCCAAAGTGAGACCACCTCTCCTAACCCCACAATGCCTCCGACCGATGGTGCCTCCGGCTCCGGTCGGGATGACCATGGAGACGATGATGACCAGTTCCTAATGGAGTTGGAAGAAATAACACACATTCCCGCCTTTAGAGCCGAAGTTCCTTTGTGTGGCCATGGCCGGCGAGGAGGAGAGGTCTGGGTCTTCTCACCTGGCCCGGAAATATGGGGCCTACGAGCGGGCTTTTGACTATCACTCTTATGTGGCCCAGGCCCCATACAAGAGATCGGCCCACGAATACCGGAGGTCGGTCAAGTCTGACTTCGTGACATCACATGACAAAAATAGGTTGGTTCTCATCGATGGCTATGTGCAATCCCTCCACCGCCTTTACAAGGTCCCCCGGGACGTGTATTTTTATGGGGCGACCTCTGACGAACGCACCGACCAGCCGCCACCCGGGATGATCGAGGTCAACGAGCAAATAATGGAGGCCAGGATCCAGTTTCCGCTTCATCTGGCCATCTCCCACCTGCTGGCGGCTTGGAACTAGAGCTTAACCCAAATCACTCCTAATGGGTGGAGTTACATTCTTTCTACTATGACCGTACTCGGACAGGCCGGGCTGCGCCGACTACCGACCCCGGGCGAGATGGCCTTTGTGATGATGCTCATTCATCAAGTTGGCGGCTATAATGTCGTGCGGCTTCGTAAAAGTCGGGAGCTCGTGAGCGGGATTCCAAGTAAGATTGAGGGTGGCATTATAAATGGTGGTTCGTCGGGGGGCGTGGGAGTCTGTGGACCCTTCGAGTACACTGCCCATCATTGTCCCAACCGATTATGCCAATCGGGTCGAGCATGGTAAGTTGCGCCCTATTTTCGATATAGATGTTTGTACTGATCTAATTCTCTTCTTCTTTTACAGTTTTCACACCCACTGCTACCGACCTTTACTGGGACTTCAAAGAGGTGTTTGATATCGTTCGTGACACTCCACCGAGCTAGCGGGACGTGAATGCTTTGAACACTGAGCTTGACCGACTCAACACCGGCCTGATACCTACCAGCGTCACTTGAACATCCCTTGTAAGTACCCTTACTCCGTGATTGCCGAATTTCCATTGTCGGCCTGTCTGACTGGCTCCAATTCCAATGTTTATGCAGCTCCCAACATCCCCGTTTACCGCCGTAAACCTCATGATGACGTCATGGCCTCCCGCAAGAAGTCTGCTCTGGGAAAAATGAGGCGACTGGTGGCCTCCGAGGCCGCCCCTCTGAGGCCACCTCCTGTCGAGGCCGCCCCTCCAAGCTCGATCCCTACTGGTCCCTCTGCTGCCGACAAAGGAAAGAGGAAGGCCACGGGGTCGACTCCGTGACTTCCGAGCATGCTCGGAAGAAAGTGAGGGAGGAGATTTCAACCTACGAGTCTGAAATCAACAGGGGCCTGGGGAGGTCGGACCGAGTCTGCCCCACATCGCAGCCGGTCCGAAGGAGAGGTCGTCAAGAAGATGATAACTCGTTCCTAGGCTGGGAGGAGGAGCGGGTGAACGAGTAAGTTCTCATCACAATTTGCGTGATTTTTTCCATATTATTTTCAGTGCTCTAACGACTCGGCTCTCTCTTGCAGCCCTGAACTCGGCCCCACCGACTTTTGCCCGGAGATGGTTAGCTTCCTTAGGAGCCCTCCACTCCAATCGGCCGAGCTTCCCAGTAAGTGGCCGATCTACATCTCCCGCAGTGTGCATAACCTGCCCCAGGCGTGGACGCTCACCGATCACGCCAACGCTCATCGCCAGAAGATGACGGGCAACATGTACTCTGCTATGGTCCACACCCAAAAGGCGGCCTTTTATCTGGAGAGGACCAACGCTCAAATGGAAACCGAACTCCGACATCTCGAGTCGCAGTTCGGTACCAAACGCTAACGCGATCTTTGGCGGCGCCGAGACCCGTAGCGGTTAGAGAAAACCAATGCGGAGAGCCTTCTGCAGATATCGACCCTCGAGGGTCGCCGGGGCTGGTTGGAGAGGGCGGGCCGGCCCGGCCCGGGCGAGACCGAGACCGCATGCCGCCGAGAAGTCAAGACGATCCAAGGCAGGAGGCGGCAAGGGCGGAGGCCGGGTCCGAGGGAGGAGCCGGCGAGCGAGCGAAGGGAGCCGGACACCAGGGGAGGCCTGGGCTTGAAGGTCGCCAAGAGGTGAACGCGTAATTTTATTGTGGGTGATGGCCTTTGTGGGTGCCATCCGACCGCCATCGGATAGTCGCCGAACTCAAGGACTACGTCCGGGACAACCCTCTGGCCCCCGATGTTTTGCTGGATATCCAAGACTTGGAGGATATGGGCGTTGATCTCTCGTTCTTTCCAGACCCAACGCAGATCGTAAGCCCTCTCCCCGACTCTCCGATAGATACACCTTCCGAGCCCATGGTGGAGGAATTGGCGAGCTCGGAGGTCGCTCCTCCCCATTGTTGCTCTGTCCGAGCCCCATCGGGAGGAGATGCCGAGGTCGGAGGTCGTTTCCCCAGCTGTCGACATGCCTTCTGAGCCCATTGTGGAGAAGATATCAAGCTCGGAGGTCGATCCGTTTACCGTTACCCAAAGAGAGCCTCTCGCTTTTGGACGATCGAGACCCGCCTCAACCCGCCCCAACCGAGAAAGATTGAAGTTGTAGCCTTACTACTCACTTTTTATTTTCCTTTTATAATTGTACCAGCCTTCGGGCTTTGATCTGTGATGTACTACCTCCCGACCTTCGGGTCTTTTATCAATGGAAGTCGTCATTTCATTTTTTGTCTCGTCTGGTGTTTGGTGATTATCTTATTATAAAATAAAACTCCCATATTTCATCCCCCCCCAAGTCGAGGTCGCAAGCTCATCTTGGTGCCTTGACTTGAACTCAGACATTTATCGACTTGACGAGTGCCGGACTTCGGGAAGTGTGCCAACACCGAAATCTCGTCCTCGGGGAGGCAAACCGTTGCCTCGATTCTCCTAATCAGCGTGATGTGTGACAGATCCGCAATGATGGTCTGGGTATTTGGTGGTGCTGGGCGTCGTAAGTTAGACCAACCCCAGTCGCGTACTTCCATCAGCGCTTTCGTCTTGACGTCCGGTTTCTTTATGGGCCCGGGCCCTTGACCCCGTCTTTCATCTATAAATAGTGCGAGATTTTAAGATGTATAACACGCATTATCTTCTCTGATCTCCCCACTTATCACCCCCAAGCTTTGGTTATTGGCGATTCCGGCGAACCCTCTATTTCAGAACACCCTCCGGCAACAAGCTTCTCCGATGTGTGCCCATGGCCTCCGGTATTTGGTCTGTCCCTGTGCTTCTAGTCTTGCCTTCCTCAGAGGACGACCATACGGCCATCGCCAAGCTTTGCTACCACCCGGGTGGCGGATCTCCCTCCGCCATGACGGAGGTGCCCCGGGCCCTCTGTGCCTTGGGCGCCGATCGTGATGACGGGATTAGTGGCAATGGGCATTTTCTGACATGCATGGATTTAGTATTGTATATGCGAATCCGATCAAGCCAAAACGCCCTTCACAATCCCTTGAATTTTTTACACCACATGTATGACATTCGTGTTCATTTAACGCGAGAGGTCCCATTGCAGCATCTGACACTTCTCGGATGTTAAAACATCATTTTCTGATAGTTTTGCAGCATCTTCCTCAGCGACCTCCTTCGTATCAGAGGGCGTCGTTAGCTCGAGTAGCTCCGTAGCATAGACCAAGTCGCTAGCTCGAGTAGCTCCGTAGTATAGACCAAGTCGCTAAATTCGGTAGTAGCTCGTATAGATAGACCCAAGTTGCTAGCTCGAGTAGCTCCAAAAAATGTATTGTATTGGAATGCTTCCTTTTGCCGACCTCCGGGTCTATTGTAATGGGGTTCTCCCCGACCTCCGGGTCTTTATTAATGAAATTCTCCTTTTTAATTCCTTTTTGTGTTGACTCGATTTTCTTATGCGATTTTTGCTTAGTCCTTGTCGTCTTATTTTTTATGCGACTTGTTTCTTGGATATTTGCGTAGTCGTCTTAAAAATTCGGGGGATGACCGCACCGCTAGGGTGGCGATCTCGCCTCCAGTATTTCTAAATCACACCTCGGGTTCACACGTTATCAGTCATGTCTTTCATGCGACCTGCATGTTATCGATCATGTCTTTCATGCGACCTGCATGTTATCGATCATGTCTTTCATGTGGCATGCATTTCATCGATCATATGTTTTTCGTGTGACCCGCTTGGTTTCTACACACATGAATTTTTTCTTTCAAACAGAATAGAGAATTAATGTTACCAAAGGTATTTGTTTACAACGATGTGATCAGTACAAAGGTGTAAATCTATTGATAGTACTTCTTCAGATGAGTTGCATTCCATGGGTATTGGGCCTTGGTCCCATCCGCTTTCTCGAGCTCGTATGCCCCGTTTGGTAGGACTTTCGATATCTGGAATAGGCCCTCCCAGTTTGGACCGAGGGCACCTTTTGAGTCTCCGAGTATCCTTTTCAGCACTAGATCTCCGACCATGAAGCATCGAAGTCGCACCTTAGAGTTGTAATATCTCTCCGACCTCTGCTTGTATCTGGCATTTCTTATGTTAGCCTCTAATCGCTTTTCTTCGAGTAGGTTGAGGTTCCTTTCCAGGGCCTCATCATTATGATCGAAAGCGACCTGGCTGGTTCAGAGGGTCAGGAGGTCGATTTTCGCAGGAACAACCGCCTCAGTTCCGAAGGCTAGCGAGTAAGGGGTTTCGCCCGTTGAATTTCTGCAGGTCATTCTATACGACCACAACACATCCGGGAGCTCGCTAGCCCATTTTCCTTTTCCCCCCTTGATCTTGGTCTTGAGAGTGTGCTTTATGATTTTGTTCACGGCCTCGACCTGACCGTTTGACTGGGGGTGGTATGGGGTGGAAAATAACTTTGTGATCTTCCACTTTCTGAAGAAGGCATCAATCTTCATACCATCGAATTGCTTTCCATTGTCTAATATGATTGCCTGGGTAGCCTGAACCTGCAGATAATGTTCCTCCAAATGAACCTGATGACATGATCTTGGTCTATGGTTGCCAATGCCTCAGCCCATTTTGTGAAGTAATCCACCGCTACTAGGGCATACTTGACCAATCCATCATCCACTTGGGGTGGCCCAATGATGTCTATCCTCCACTTCGCAAAAGGCCAAGGGAGCGTAGATTTGGCATTTGTGGCATTTCCGGGCGAAGGTGATATCATCGGCTCATAAGGTTGGCCAAAAATATCCCTGCCTTGTGGTCTTGTGGGCCAGCGACTCCCCCCCCAGTGTGGTTTCCGCATGCCCCTTCGTGTATCTCTCGTAGAATGACTTGGCCTTGTTCGGGTGTGATGCATCGAAGTAGGAGCATCTTCAAACCTCGCCAGATAACTCCCACTTACCATTGTGTATCGTGCGGCCCATAACTGAAACTGCCGAGCTTGGACGTGATCGGAGGTAAGAGGCCGCTTATCAAATACTCCATGATGGGTGTCATCCAGGTCGACACCGGGGTTTCCAATGTTATCACGGTTACTTGCTCGGTGGATGGGTGGGGAACTGTCGTGATGGTGACATCCTTCATATCTGGTGACCCTTCGGAGGTCACCAGTCGAGCTAAAGCATCGGCTTGCGAGTTACGTTCTCTCGGTATAAGCTTGACATGGATTTGTGCAAACTTCAGGCATAGTGTTTTTACGATTTCCTGATTGGCCGCCATCCTATCATCCCGGGCCTCATACTCCCCGAGACCGACAGACCCACGAAATGAGAGTCGGTATGGACTTGTAATCTCTTGACACCCATGGTTGTTGCCATTTCTATGCCGCTGATGAGCGCCTCATATTCGGCCTCATTATTTGTTGTGGGAAAATCAAAGGTAACGCCGTTCTAGAATGAGATTCTCTTAGGGCTTCTTAACACTAGACCGGCTCCCGATTTGTGAGAGGTCGCTGCGGCAGGCTGCCCGAACTCCCTACCTCAGAAGGAAATGTGAGCTCGACTAGGAAGTCGGCCGGCTTTGGCTTTGGCCGGTCGTTAAAGTGGCATTATGTCACTCCGTGTTGCCCAACCTCAATGGCCCATTTGAGGCGTCGACTGATGTGTTTAGTCGGTGGAGCACATTCCTCAACGGTAGGGAAGTGAGGACCTCGACCTGGTGATAAAAAAAGTACGGTCTTAGCTTCCTCACACTCATGACTAATGCGTAGGCCAGCTTCTCTAACGATGGATAACGTCGTTCTGTTTTGTTCAGCGTCTGGCTCACAAAATAAATGGGCAAGTGGATTTGGCCCTCTTTCCGGACTAATCTTTGCGCTTAAAAGGTCTCCGAGGTCACGATATCTGAAAACGGTTTCTCTCCGGAACGAGGCTTGGATAAGATACTCACGTCTGCCAGTAGAGCCGTCAAAATGGGTTGGGCCCGTTGGGCCAGCCCGCCCCGTCGTGCTAAAATTGTGGGTTGGGTTAAGAAAATTGTATCCCGTTTGGAGGCGAGCCTATATGGGTCAGCCCGTTTGGGCCATGGGTTTTTAATTGGGTTGGGGGCGGGCTAGGTGGGGCCCCCTCCTAAAAAATGATTTTTTTTTTTTTTTTTATTTTATTATATATTTGAGCACTTATAATGTTATTTTTTGGGATATTTTATAAATTTATGTTTATAGATGATAAATTTAATATGTAGAAGATTATGTTTATAAATTATTTTGGTTGATTGGTGGTAAATTTCAATTTATACGAAGTTATATTTATGAGTAATGAACAATTAATTTTATTTATGAGAAATATTTTGTTTTAATTATTTTGTAGTGATAATAATCAACATAAATTATTTGATTTCACTTGATTTTGATGAATTTAATGTGCTTAGAGTTTTTAAAATACATATTTATAATATTTTAAAATATAAAATAATATTAAAAATATAATAATGGGTTGGCCTCGCTTGAACCCGCAACCCGCCAATTAGTGGGTTGAGTTGGGATTTTGTAGCCCGCCAAATTTTTCAGCCCCGCCTTCGCCCTTAAAAAAGGGCTTTTATGGTTTTTAACCCGCTTCACCCCGGCCAAATTGCCTCTTGACAACTCTATCTGCCAGGTAAGTTTTGATTTTTTCAAAAGCCTCCTGGCTCTTGGGTGTCCATTCGAACTTTGTTTTCGTACGGATCATGTCGAACATCGGCCTGCATTTGGCCCCCATCCGGGAGATGAACCTGCTTAATGCGGCCAGGCACCCTTTGAGTTTCTGAACCTCTTTCACGTTCCGGGGTGCCCCCATGTCCAGTATGGCCTTAACCTTCCCCGGATTCGCCTCGATCCCCCGCTTACTGACCAGATACCCCAAGAACTTCCCCGACTAGACTTCGAAGTTACACTTCTTGGGGTTGAGTCTCATATTGATCTTCCTGAGGATATTGAAGGTCTGTGCGAGGTGGAGAAGGTGATCCTCCATTTTTAAACTTTTGATGACTATATCGTCGACATAAACTTCTACCGACTTCCCGATCTGATCGGCAAACATATGATTGACAAGCCTTTGGTAGGTTGCCCCTGCGTTCTTCAGGCCGAACGACATTCTCTTCCAGCAATATAGATTTTTCTCAGTCAGAAAAGAGGTGTGTTGTCGATCTGGTTCGTGCATGGCTATTTGGTGATAACCCGCAAAAGCGTCCATGAACGACATCATCTCGTGTCTGGCCGTGTTATCGATCAGGTGATCGATGTGCGGCATGGGAAAGAAATCTTTTGGGCAGGCCTCGTTCAGGTCGGTGAAGTCGATACATAACCGCCAGGTTCCATTGGATTTTTTCACCAATACTGCGTTGGCCACCCATTGTGGCTGGTTGGCCTGCATGATCAAGTCATTATCCAGCAGCTTCTTCACCTCTTCGGCTAAAGCGGCATATTTTTCTGGGCCAAATTTCTGCCTTTTCTGGGCAACCGGCCATCGGGCCGGGTCAATATGAAGTCGGTGACACGCGACTTCCGGATCGATACCCACCATGTCTTTGTGTGACCAGGCGAAGACGTCCAAGTTCTTTTTGAGAAAGTCAATGACTTCCCCCTTCAGGTCATTCGGTATTTTGGAGCCGATAATGACTTCCAGATCCGGGCGAGTTGGATCTATCTTGACTTTCTCAAGTTCTTCCCTTGGGCCCCCTTGTTGGGGGTCGTCGATCTCGACCTCGATTAGGAATTCATCAGGCTCATGCCCTATTCTTGGATCGAGGTCGCTGTAGGTTCTTTTTTTGCTTGCTCTTTTCTTATTTAATTCCTCATCTAGTTCATTGCTATCTATTACAAGTGTTTGTTTGATAGGTATTGGTGCGGAATTGAAAAGAGACGAAGAGTAAATCAAACAACCTCTTGCATCGACTTGGTCGCCCTTAACGGTACCGACCAACCCACTCTTGGTGGGGAATTTTACACAAAAGTAAAAAGTTGAGGACGCAACCTCGAATTCATGCTCAAAAGGCCTTCCCAGAAAACCATTATAGGAGCTGGGAAGGTCGACTACCAGAAAGTCTAACAGCCTAGTTTCCCTAACCTCGCTATTCAGTGTAGAGACCAGCTCGACAGCTTGTCGAATCATCCAGGTGGGCCTCACAGTTGCGTCATAAAACCCCTTCACGATGTGGTCGCACGGGGTGATATAAGCATCATAATCCCCGAGCTGGTCCAGGGTTTTCTTGAAAAGGATGTTGCAGAAGGCACCCCCGTCGACCAAAAGTCGGCACACTGTAGTTCCCATGATATTGGCCCGGATCACCAGGGAATCGATATTGGGATAGACCACTCCTGCCTTATCCTTTTCTCCGAACTCAATTGTGCTGGATTCTTCACCCAAGGTGAGGACAGGTACCACCATCTTATTGGCGTTCTCCATTTCCCTCATTTCGGCCTTTATCTTCCGCTTGGAGGAGGAGCTGGAGGCTAGTCCCCCGACTGTTCCTAGGGGAGAGAGGGTGTGTATCACGCGATCTCCCGTATTTTTAGGCATGGGCGGGATAGGTCGCTCCCCCTACCTCACTCCCTGGTTGTCATTCCGTGGGCGGCTCTCGGGTTTGTGCGACCTCTCGAGCTTGGTCGCCGTTCTTCACGAGGTCGCAGCGAATTCATCAAGCAAACCATCTTTGTACAACCTTCAGAGTTGGGACAATAGGTCTTTACACTCACTGGTATAGTGTTCGGTCTGCTCGTGAAAGTGGTAATACTTTTTGGGGTTCTGTTTGCCATTATTCTTTACCGGGCGTGGCGGGAGAAGTAATTCCCGCTCTTGGATCTGTGTCCGGGGGTCATGCCCAGTCATCCCATTAACTTCACCGGAATGCTCTCCTCAAAAGGCTTGAAACTTCCAGACGACTTGTACTGCGAGGCGGCCTTTTTGGAGCTTTTCTTGGGCTCCGCGACCTCCTTAGCCTCGGAGAGTCGGGATTCCAGGAGCTCTGCTGTATGTATCAGGTCGCTAGATCGCCTCCGAAAGTTGGCGTAACTGGTAGGGTAATCGGCCGTCATGCGCCGCCATAGTTTGGTCCCCTTCTTGAGGCCGGAGACAGCCCCTAGAAGTTTCGCTTCATCCCCAATGGGGTCTCCTTCGGGATCGTTGGTAAACCTTGATGGACGTCAGTGGTCGAGAAAAGAGCCATTTGGTGCATCGAAATATGTCTTGTATTTTGCCACATGGACCCTTGGGTCAATGTTCCCCCCATGGCAATAATCCAAGGTCGCCGCGTTAATCTTCCTTTGGGTAGTGAGCCAATGTGGCGAGCTCGAAACAACGAGGAAAGGATCTCGCCCCATTCCATTTCGACTCTCCATACGCTCGCCGGTTGTTGAACCGTCCGGAAAAGATCTTTGCGACCGAGTGCGACGGTCTATTGTTGCCTTCATTGCCGGGGTCGCCGCAATGCACGGTCGATCCCCTCGGCAGTTGCTAAAGAATCCATCTCGCCTTGATCAACTTCGCCGAGGCTCAGTTCTTCTTCAACAATCCATAGGTCTTTTTTCGACCCCCTGTGTCGCCAAGTTAGTCGAATACGTTGTTCAACCCTGTCGGCCTTCTAAGGAGCTGGCGATTGCGGACCAAGGTGTGTTTAGCAGGATCGTAGGCCATTTGGCCCGCCGAATGCCCCTTTCGGGCCCGTGCTTCCTTGTTATTCGAGGGTCCGACCTCCTGGGTGGTCTTCTTGAGGGGAGGCTGCATGTCCTCGTCATCAAACGCGAGGTGTTTTTTGTTGAGGACAACCATCACGACTTTTGCGTCCTCCGGAGTCTGCACCAGGTTCCACCAGTCAGGGGTCATCACCGGGTCTTTTGGGCGAAATAAGATGGGGGGAGATTTGAGCATTGAGAGCTCATAGAGGCCTCGCGCCCATCGCGGTGTCCAGATGTTGCCCGTTCAGATTGACTTGATTGCTCGCCATCGGTATTGATCAGAGATGAGATGGGTTTTCCTTCGAACATAGTGATTTTGTAGGAATTGAAGTTCCCACGACGGCGGTGCCAATTGTTGTACCCGGTTTGATTACCAACGAACAAACAAGTACTTTGATAAGTTCCGATCAATATGATAGCGAAAGCCATAAATGACACACAATTTGATTACCCAGTTCGTCCTTGAAATAGACTACGTCTGGGGGCACCAAGCCAAGATTATTTATTGTATTATTTTTGCCTAGGATACTAAGATTTTGATCCTTTACAAAGTACATTACATGTTATATTTATAGACATAGATCTAGGGTTACAATCTTTGTGGGATTCTTCTCGTGGACCAACCTATGGTTTCCTTTCTTGTTCCGCAAGTCACACTTACAGATGCACATTCCCTGGTTATATCCCGAGAAATCCGCCTCCTTAACTACCCGAATCTTTTCCATGTTTATCTTCAACTAAGCTCGGGACTCAGTCGGTCCCGACTTCCAAGTTCTACCAAGTTGCCTCGCGACCTTCGTGGCTTCCCACACTTCTAGAGACTTACCAACCTTTCGAAGTCCTTCAAGTCTTGCTCCAGCTGGATAAAGTCGGATAATGTGCTAACCATAAGACGGTCCAATTCCCGACTTCTACCAAGTCGGGTTATTTCTCCCTACAACATAATGCGGCACCGGGTTTGGACCGCAGGGAACCATAACATGGGGGAACGTCTAATCCTTTTGTCGCCGTTGTGTTTGAAATCTCGTAAACAACAAGAAATCTCGTAAGAGAAGAAAAGTTCAGAGAAGGTTGGAAAGTAGTACGCCCGATTCACTAGGTTCTACCACTGCAGGGCCCAATCATAGTCAAAAGAAGAGTTTGATCCTGGCTCAGAAGTAATAATTTGAAGGACACACTCTAAAACTTATTAAATATTAAAATTTATTAATCTTTTATTATGATTTATGACTTGTGTAGGTTGATGATATTTAATTTAATTGTTGTTTTGTTACTTATGGGATGAATTCCTTAATATTAGTACATGTGTTTTAAATACTCTTAATATTATTATATGTGTTATATATAATTGTTGTTAATTTTTTAATATTATTACAAGTGATATATATAATTAAATTAAAAAAATTGACGTAACCTCGTCGTATCGTATCCTAAAAATTTGAAAATCTATGAATCCCTTTTTGAATAGTATCGTGATTCAGACCCAAGCACCCGCATTCGGCAAACACATTGTGATTAGGGATTGAAAATTTATCGAAAATACCGCTTTATATACCACACTTGGCTTACTAGAAAAATATCGAATTTATCGAAATTTTCAGTACAATGACAATATGAAAATTATTCGGTATACAACGTATTGTAATTATGATATATATTTATTTTTTATTTCAATTAAATATAATTGTAATTTTACCGTATTAAATTTCAAATCAAATCTGACACCCTTAGGACTTGTTTAATTGTATTGTTGAAAATAAATTCCGAATTTTATTTCGATATAATTTATTTGTTTCAATTAAATAGAATTAAAATTTTACTTTTGTATTATAATTTTATTCAACACTTACTAAATTGTATTGTTAGACATATTTTATTAAAATAGACTATCATTCACAAAAATATAGATTTTTCACAAGTAATAAATTTGGTATGGACGGAATGCCGAAATTCAGTATGAAATGACACGCCAAAATTTCTGATATGAAACACTATATACTAAAAATTCATTAATTTCGGTAAGATAAATTTTTTGATATCATTATACACGGTAATGCTTCGATATTTTCGATATACCTTACCAACATCCACCCCACCCCTACTCGTGATTATTGCCTTCAATATATTCCTTACCCAAATAACTATTTTCTCGTAGTGTTGTGTTGGATTTGTAAAAAAGGCAAAAAAAAACCCTCTCTTTTTTCTGAAAGGTAAAATATTTTTTTTGAAAATTGCCATCGTTCAAGCTTTTGAGGGTATAAGAGACTTTTTAATTCTGACATCCAAGTTCAAATAATAGACAGCAACCCTAACTCCCACATTTATACCTCTCCTTGTTTCCTCCGTTACCAGCAAAGATATATGTAGTGATTTTCAATGCCAAACAGTACCATTTTCCATTTTTAAAAAAAATGGGGAAGAAGAAATCCTCAAAAGCATCATCATCGCCCCCAAAAATCCCTAAACACGAAAAGAAGCCCCAAATCCACAACCTAAACAAGATCGTACGGCCGAAAGTGTTCATCACGGAGTCCTCAAACTTCAAGAACCTCGTCCAAGAACTCACCGGAAACGGCAACTCTCCGGTCTCATCTCCGGCCCCACCAACCTGCTTTATTCAAGAAAACAGCTTTGAGATGTCGTCCTTCGATTCTTCGGAGGGCTCCACGGATAGCTTGAACTATCTTGATCCCGATTTTTCGACGTCGCAGTTTATGGATTTGGAGTCGCTCCTTATGGGCATCGACTCCGTTTCCAACAATTATGATTCCTCATGCTATACTACTAGTACTTTTCAACAAGAGGTTTGTATTTACGATTATGATATATCCAGCTTCATATGATATGATCGATGCCTAGTATGGATATGTGTATATGTACGTCGTATATATGTTGTCTTGATGATGCATGGATGTTGATATTATTATTATTTTTGTTATTCTTCATATATGTATATGTTGTCACTTGTTAGGAAGTTAATGTAAGTTTTTGTGTGATACATGTGTGTATTGGGATATATAGTACGTAGATTTCATGTTTGGATTGTAAATTTTATATATATATATAATTAATCATGTGATACTATCTTGTGAATATTGATCAAGATTTATCATCGAAAATTTAATCGTTTATTCATATAATATTGTATATATGTTTGACAAAAAAAATGTGTGAACTCGAGTTCACAGTCAACTCTATTATTTTAGTATCATTGTTATGCAAAAAAAATAAAAAATAACTCATTTTTTAAAAATAATGATACAGTTTGTGTGTAATAGTGATAATTTTTATGTCTAACAGTGATAGAGTTCAAATATAGACATGTTTAACAGAGATGACACTCAATATGTTTCATGTTTGACGATGATTCATATGGAATCTTGGTATGAAGGCAACTCCTCAAGCTGGACTTGGCTCAACATCCTGGCATGGTTATTAATTATTTTTTTAATTTGCAAATTTTATTTTATTTTTTTTATTGAACAAAGTTAGTTGTTAATAGTTAGTACACCAAACACCCAAACACTCCACAAATTCACCAAGTCATCTTATAACTCTCATACTCCAATTCGTTCTTAAAGGGAATCGAACCTGAATCTCCCACTCAATTGAGGAGCCCAGTAGCCAAGTGGGCTAAGCCACCTGGTTAATTTGCAAATAATTATTCTACAAATTAGTGAGATTAAATGTGTGCAGAATTGCATCTATAATTTAGTTTCAGGAAGGACTCCCCGGCTATTTCAATGGGGTTTCATGTCGTGTTTATTCAATATATGCCACATACTCCGTATTAATTAATTAATGATATCATTCATATAAACATGACGTGTATTGATTATTTTTTAAATATATGATTTCATTCATAGTGATGATATCATTCATATAAACATGACGTGTATTGATTTTTTTTTTTAGATATATGATTCATTCATTCACTTGGTGCCCGTTTTGTGATTTGCTAGGTGTAGGTCCCGAACGGGTTTTGTGAGGGCAGAAGTCTAGAGGGGAGGGGTGAATAGACTTCTGAAAAACTTTTTGTGCGGTCGGTGTAAGCGAAGTAGTTTGATCGAGTGCGAGTGAATCGATTTGGATCGATAACCAACTTACTAATCGCTGAAAGGCGGTCGATTCGGAACTATCAGTTTAACTGATGTGCGGAAGCTAAGTTTTACCCGTGTGAAAAAACCCCAAAGTCGATCTTTTAACCATTGACTAAAGTGTCAAACTTGATCGATTAGAAGCTTGGTGCTAGTGATCTTAACTTAGAATATGTATGTTGCTTTTAATAGTTGAGTGCGATTGTAAAACAGTTAATCAAAGCGGTAAAGGCACACAAGATTTATAGTGGTTCGGACAAACCAGTCCTACGTCCACTCTTCCCTATCACAAGGGGCACCAACTAAACCAACTGGACTTAGATTTTTGTGTTAGTCCAACACAAAGACAATCGACAGATATTTAAAGAGTTCTCACTCAACCGATCCTGCAAATCGAACTAGAAACCCTAGTTCGAATTCTTGCTAAACAACTTAACCTAACTTTGGGTTTGGATAAGATTGTTTAGGTTCCAACTATGAAATCTTCTCTAGTGTTTAAGATAGCCTATCAGCTAGATGAAAAGATTTCTATGCTAAGAACTTATGGGATGAACACTTAATAAAATAATCTTCTTGTTCGTGTTCTTCGTGCGGAAATCTGATTATAGCTTGAGCTTCTTGATCGTTTTGGTTTCCGTGTCTTCACTCAAGTGTGATCCCATATTTATAGACCTCGAAATCAAAGAGCCGTTGGAGAGCAATTTGAATTTCGTGCTATATTTGGTAGGCTTGCAGGATTGATGTGGCGTCTTCAGGAACGGCATGGCGGCGTGAATAGTGTCTTTTATAGCCGTTGGAGAAAAAGCATCAAATCCCGTGAATTGCGCTCGATCATCGTGTCTCGTCCTTATTGGTTATGGGACTTTTTCGATGTTGTTCTTCCAACTAAGGTTGACATTCTTCTTGTTCAGATCATCGACGTATGATTTGGTGAAACATCGATTTTCACAAATGACCGACAACAAAAGCCGATCGACCTACTGATGAGTCTTCACCGGTGCGGTTGACTTAGCTTCAACTAGCGCTTCGGTGATGTAGGTCTTAAATTACGATCTTACGGAAGTCATCCGATCTTCAAGTATTACGAGTTTGAGCTTTATGACTTGGTGAGATATCGACTTGATCGGATCGATCGATCTTCTCGTTCTTCTCTTGCATTACGCCTTGATATCGGTTGTTCTTCATATCTTGGATCGACCTATACATATTGAGGTTCCCCTCAATATGTGACCTATCTATTACATCGGTTGTTCTATACAAGAATTATCAACCGGTATTCTATAAACGGTAATATAAACATCATCATTAACAGTCCGACTGTCCTATTACATGTGTTTTAGAACTTTCATCAAAACTCTAAATTTCCCAACAATTTCCCCTTTTTGATGAAACCAAAACACTATGAGAAACCAAACACGCTTGATAAATATAGAACAAAGAAAGAGTATATAATCGAAGACAATGAGATTTTGTCTTAGGATCAGAAAATAAACTTTTCTCATTAGATTTGTTGATTACATGTTACATCGAAAAAGTTTGAATTTAAAAACAAATGATCCTCGAGAAGTCTTCGATTCTTCACTCTTTAGGCTTGTATCCTTCCGCGCATCTCTTTTGATCTTGAGGTGCGTTAAAAAATCGATAAAGTTTCCATTTGGCATCATTGGTCCGGCCGAGGATCGCTTATGTGCGTTTTGCTCACGATGTCAAAATAGAATCTCTGAAATGCCAGTCTGTCAATTGAGCCATCTGCCTTCTTCGAGTAATCCAACAGATCATACTCTTGACGAGATATTTTTACGTTGATTATCTTGGCCTCATTTTCCGAGATACTTGAAAAATCTGGATATTTATTTTCCAACCCGGTTGAGGAATTCATCATCCGGAGATTCTTCTCGTGGAACAAGATCAAGAACAAAGGCATCCGAAGCCATTCACTTCGATCTTATTCCATTCCTCAAACCTCTTAGCGTGTGCGGCGGTTTTTGAATGATCTCATCAACTCTTCTTTGGCGGTGAGGTTCCGCATGATTTTCCGGCCTTTCCTTTTTTCGCCTTCGATCCGAATTTCCTCTTGATCTTCTTTTTTAATAATTTGTCCGCCCTTCTCTCTTCTTCAATTATTCGGGCTTCTTCCAATCACTTCTTTTTGGATAATTTCTCGGCCCGGTTTCTTATCGGCTGAATTTGGCTAATTTGCTTCTTGTGATTTTCTTAGTCCGAGGATCGGTACAAGTTGTGATGTCCCAAAGACCAAGCAGACCCACCAGAGCGACCTTTCTTGCCTTTTGACTTTTCCATCTTTTTTTGAAATTTCGTTAGCAAAAAGATCCAGATGGTCTAGTCTTTGTCCATAAGATTCAACCGTCTCGAATCGGGTCTTACATTTGTTACGATCGTGTCGATTGGTTTCTCACTCATTCCTTCCCCCTTTTTGGTTTGATCAAAAAGAGCAGTGAGGTGGAAGGTTAGAGAACCAAAGCTGACTGATATCGCCCTGTTGAGATCTGCAATAGATAAACCTTGAGCTTGAAAGCAGTTAGATTTTGAACCTTCGAGATCACCTTTCGATCTTGGCATTCCATGGCGAGAGAGAGTGTAATAATCGGTTTGTCAAGTTTCTCTTATGTCAATTCTAGCTTTTCAGTGAGCATCAGAAAAGAAACTTGTTGTTGATCCACCTGAATTAGTTTGTCATCAACTGATTTTATAACTTCGGCAGATACGGTGGTCACAGTTTGGGAGAACTCGATCTTTGATTGCCTCGATCTGGGAAATAGCCAATTCCCTTTGATCTGTTATTTCTTTGAGGCCAATCTGCTTCTGATCAGCTATCACTCCCTCAACTTCTTCTTTCAGGAGATCTTTGAGACATGATTTGATCTCCTTAAGTTGATCAGCGGTGACGTGAGGTGTAGGAATGTTTGGTGTCACTTGATCTGTTTCAGTTGTTTGTGCCTCCAAGTGGTTGGTCATGAATCGCAAAGACCGCCCACTATCATCGGCAGCCTCTGCATCCTTCATAGTAGCATCCGCCCAGAGCATCTTCGCCAGCCTCCGGTTCGCCTTGTTCACCAATCCCAACTTCCCGTGGATCGAGCTTTTGATAGATTCAAGCAGCTATATCTCGGTGGTGATCCTACTTTAGCAGATTTCCTGCAAACTCATCAGCACCGCCCATCTGTTCTATAATCATTATAAAATCTGAGAAGCTTTTTAATCGGAGATCTCTCCAGGTGAGGATCTCCATAACTTCTTCTTTAATACCAAGATGGGCGACCCGACTTACATCTCATCAATTTCGTTCGATTTGCATTAAACCATTTTTCCCTGTGATGGTCTTTGATGATCTAGACTTCGGAATTGTCCGTCCCGGTTCCGGTTGATGAGATGTGGAGGGTTCCGGTGGTGCTTGAGTAAGCGGAGGTTGTCTCGATTGGCTCGACTGCAAGAGAGGTTGTTGTAGAGGCAGTCTTTGGTTCTACAACAGTTTTCGGTTTCGAACCGTAGTTTCTTTGAGGCGGTGGAAGAAAGGAGAAACATGCTTTCGGCATCGAGATCCAACCTTGGAGAAAAGAGATCGTTAGTCTCGTGCTTCTTCCCAGAATGTTAGCGAGCTCTCGGCTTGGCCTTTACTGTCGATTTTCACGATTTATGTGGCGACGAGTGATCTGGCGCTCCTTCTTCATCTGACTCATCTTCTAGAAACAGAGTCATGGGGGCCTGTTTTGCCTTCTTCGGCCTCTTCTCTTGAGCCTTCACCAGTTTTCTTTTCTTCTTTTGGGGAGCATCTGGTGTAGACGAGGCTGCCTCCTTGGTTTTTCCTTTCTTCAGCTTTGAAAAGGGTGGGCCGCATATCATCATCAGGTAGCCCATATATGGCTGAAGTGGTGGCGAGGAAGGCCTTGTAGGACTTCAGTCCATTCTGGTCCCATTCAGCATTTGGCAGTTTGTCTTTCTAGATAACTGCAACCTTGTTGAGATTGTTGATCTTCTTCTTCAGATAGACCTGCCTCCATTCATTAACTCCAAATTTTTCATGTTCTTGGAGTAGAATGGCCTTCAGGAAGCCATGCCAATTGATGTTCTTGGCTTCATCAATTATCGCAGCCATGCTGTATAATTTGACGGATGTTAGAGCATCTGGGCTGAATGAAATACCCATGATTGTTTTTGACAATATGTCAAACAACGATCGGTATTTTTTTTTAAGATCGGCCCTGACAAAACCAAGGGTCCGATGTTTGTCGACTTCCCTGAAGAGTTCTTTTTTCTCGATCACATCTTCATTCTCCTCAGAGTGCGCATGCGAGATTCTTCCTTTGGGCAAGCTGAACAGACGTGTTATGTCCGCGTTCGTCAGTCTGATCTCTTCTCCGTTGACTGACGAAAGTAGTTCTTCTCCCGGAGCGTCCGTATCCACTCTTAAATTCCTTAGGAATTCGAGTGCTTCATACTGCATCACTGGATTGCAGTGAGCAGCGCAATATTTCTCAAGACCTCCTTTCTTGAAATTTGCTCCACTTCCATTGATTCCGGATCCCGAAAGTGATATCAAATCGCACGAACTTGTCATCGACAATCTTCGTTGCCCGATTCAATTGCAATTGCACATTATTTTTCCCATTCCGTGAGTGGCCATCTACAATAAGATAGACTTGATTAAAGTTGTGCATAAACATGAAGATATCATATATTGATTATCAGACCTATACTCAGGCCTAATAATCGATAAACACATGCGGATACCAAGAAACAATAAAGCATAACACAGGATACCATCGATTGACAAAATCTTTAAGATCAATGGATTTAGGAAAAAAAAATGATTCATCAAATAATCGAAATTACCAGTTTTTTTTTTAAAGATAATGTTGAAACTCAAGAAAAACACTTTGAATCGCAGAAAAGTAACTGAGTTTTCAGAGAATAAATCGCAAAGTTTGTGAATTAGAAAAAGACTCGGTAGGGTTTTGATGAACCTTTTAAAGATGAGGAGGAAAAAAAAGACAAGATATGGAAGATCAACCGTTTGAAAAGATTAGACGATCCAGTTTGAGCGGTTTTGATCGTATGGTCGGAAAAAGCACGTCTTTAAAACCTTTTTGGATTTAAAAAGCTCATTTTGTAGCAATTAATACAAGTACCCCCCCGTCCGCATTAAATGTTTTGCGGGGAATACGCCACAAAAATGTAATGAGTACAAGAAGGCAAATAATATCAGATAAGATCAAATAAGTAAGCAATAAACAAGGAAACATAAAAGCATATCTGGTTGACTGATATTGTAATCAGTCAATACCACTTGTAGTTGTTGATTCCACTTGTTGATCTTAGTTTTCTGCCTAATCCTTATAATTTCCCAACTGTTCTTTTCAACTGATCCGCTTCACTTTGTGTCTGATTTCCCTTTTCTGATCCTCCTTGATTAGTTGAAGTTCCCCCTTCAACTGATATTTCTGTTTTCTCATAGACTGATATATATATCTGATTTGTTGTTGTATCAAGCTCAACTGATCTTCCTCATCAGATCAGTTTCGTATATAATCAGATTTCAGTTGACCTAATCTGATTCTTCTCAGATCAAGCCAATTCTTGGGATACGTGTTACCGCCAAAACTTAGTCTAGAATAGTAGTCTCTATTCCCTAAGTTGGCACGATTTGACATGCGTAATTATAGTCTGAATATTTCGATATGTCAATCCGCCAAATTTATCCAATTATCGATCGCAAGATTCCTACATTTGTGTCCTTGTGATGCAAATTTCTCTAGAGGCTTTTTGAAATCAAATTTGCATTCACACCCTTGCTTGGCCTCTATAAATTGGACCAATGTTTTACACAACATAACTCATTCACCATACTTATCTTCTTTGTAGAATCATGTATCCCGTGAACCCTTATTTCCTATTGAGACTTCCTAAAACACCTTTACCCCTTTTTCAATGATTTCAGCTTCTCAAATCAACCCCTGTGTCCCTTTATCACCGTTTTTGCCATCAAAGATTTCACATACAATTGTTGTCAAGCTTCTACCACCACCAGGCGGGTGCAGGTCGAACCGAGAAGACACTTCTCCTAAACCGTATGCACCTTTTGTGTGTCTATCGAGATGACGGAACTAACATCAACAGACTCGGTCGATATAAAACATGAGTTTGATATACGGTCCGGATCGGACAACAAAACCGATCTTCGATATCAACTCAATTTTTGCATGTAACACATGTGTCCATAAGGTCTTTTGAACCACTTTCTTGCACATGTGCTCCATTTAACAAATTGGAGAGCCCATTGACTTCGGTCTAAGGGCTCTGGCTTAAAATCCTATCAAGGCCTCTCTCGCTCCATTGGTTTTAAATTCGTGAGAGGCTTTAGGATTATTTTAAAGCCTTTCTCACCCTTGTTAAGTGGGGGAAAATGAGAGCATCAGATTTAAAAACTCTCTCTCTCCACTTCTTCAAGGGTTAGGATGAGGGTTTAGGGTTATAGGTTTAGGGTTTTCGGTTATGACTTATGTCTTGACCTCCCCGTCCTCTTGTACTTGTAACTTGTAATGTAAATCGACCTTTGGTCTTTATCAATGAAAATTTCTATTATTCCATTGTTGTGTAAATTTTTACTTTTCTTATGCGATTGTAGGCTTTAATCATGAATTTTGCTTGTTGAGTATCGGCTTAATCGACTTACAAAAGTTTAAACAACCAAACCGGTTTAATCGATAATCCTTTAATCTGATCGGTTCCTTTAACTGATCCGGTTCCTTTAATCAAATAATCAGAACTCGATAAACCTTCAATCTGACGGTTTTTTAACGACAAATCAGAATCTGATCAAGACTTCTTATATCGGTTCCTTGATCGATCTTCCGATCGATTGAGATACCAAACTCAATTTTCTCCTTTTAACCTTGGTTAGTCTCTTAACCACCGGGTTCTCGAGATCATCCCATCAAGCATTTTAGGTGCTTTTTCTCCAAATCCGAAGCCCTAAATTCATTGCATAATTCTCTAATCGATCTCAAGTGGCTTGGTTAGAATATCGATTTTACAGTATATCGGATGAATCTTTTCCATTCGATATTCTTCTTTTCAACATGATCTCTTATAAAATGATGTCCGACATCCACATGCTTGCATCTTGTATGTAGAACAGATTTACGAGTGATTGCAATAAAGACTATTATCGTCACGTAATATAGGTACATTCTTAGCTACAATGTTATAATCCTCACCGCCGACTAAGCCGAGTAGTTGGGAACAACACTTCCTGCTGACCATATAATCCAAGAAGTAGATGTCGCAAATCGATGTCCGCTTTTTGAAAACCACGAGATCGGTTTACTTCCTAAAATCGACATGTTCTCGAGGTTGATTTTTTTCAAAATCTTGCAACCTCCATAATCGTAATCGAATACCCACTAAGCTTCTATATTATCATCGATGGGTAAAATAAACCAAGGTTTATTGTCTCTTCAGATACTTCTTCAATCCGCTTAGTGCTTCTCAGTGGCTTTGCATTGGATTTGCTCGAATCCGCACATACACCTATCCGTCCGGCCGGGCAATCGGTATAAGAGAGATCCAATGAGAGCCCTATATTCTTTCGATGATTTGTTTTCGACCATCCTCATCTCGGATCCATCTTGAATCCGGACATCATAGGAATTTTGGCTTCCTTGCAATTTTGAACTCCAAACTTAGCCAATAAATTCCTTAGTGTATTTTGCTTGGCGATGAATATCCCTTCGTACTTTGCTTCACTTGTAGACCCGTAAAGTAATTCATCCGACCCATCATGGACATCTCGAACTTCTCTTGCATCGGTTTTTTGAATCTTTCACATAGACTCTTGTTGGGAGATCCAAGATGATGTCGCCCACGAGATCCTGAACCATTAGAATATCTTCTCCATCTTCTATTCTCGAATAAGGTTCTCCCCATTGTTCCTTTAGTGAACCCACCGCCTATCAAGAATCGAGAGAGTGTATCATACCAAGCTCGAGGAGCTTGTTTCAGTGCCATAAAGAGCTTTTCTTAAACGGTACACTTGGTTGCTTTTTTTCGGCCTGGAGGTTGTTCGACATAAACTTCCTCTCGCTAATACCCCGCTTAAGAATGCACTTTTACGTCCATCCGATACACAAATGAACCCTCTAAAGCATATGCCAAAAAAATTTAATGGCTTCAAAGGTGAGCGACCGGTGCAAAGGTCTCATCATAATCAATTCCTTCCGATTGTGAATACCCTTAGCAACAAGTCTTGCCTTATTCCCGGTTATGACATTTTTCTCATCTCTTTGTTCTTGAAAACCCACTTCGTGCCAATTACGTCTTGATGATTTGGTCATCCCACCGTTCCCAAACTTGATTTCTCTCTAATCGTTCTAGCTCCTCCCGCATGGCTAGAATCCAGCTTCGCGTCTTGTAGAGCTTCCTCTACGGTTGTTGGTTCTCTCATAGACGATAATAATGACAATACATGACACTTTCACCAACGATGTCTAGTTTTAACTCTATCGGATGGGTCTCCGATGATCGGTCGGTTGGATGACCTGTTATCCAGTCCTTCGATTCCGACTTGCGTCGGTTTGGAGAACATCATCCATTTTCGATAAAGGTTCATTACTAGCGGACCCGAGTGATGCAGGTTATGATCCACTTGATAAGAACACGTCTCGGTGATGTTGGACTCATCATGTCTCGATGTCCGCTCGTGGGAACTTCAGTGTTCCCCCGAACCGGATGGTTCAGATTGATATTGTCTCGATTGTACCAACTTTATCGACGGTTTTTTAGTTTAGATCCGATTGATCCGGTGAATCGGCTAGATCCGAATGTATATCTTTATTTACGATGTCGATCCTTTTTCCTTGATCGTTAGGTGATCCATTTTCCGAGCATCGTACTAGTTGATCAGTACATCTTGTTCTCGGGCGATTTCTCTTGTTCGTAAGATGCTTCATCAAAGACTACATGGGTGTTTCTTCCACAACTAGGGTTGGTCTGCCCATAAACCCCGAAAGCCTTGCTCGATGAGGAATATCCTAAGAATATACCCTCATCCGACTTGGCCTCAAAAGTCTTCAACCCGACTCTTCCCATTGTTGTGTATGAAACACTTACACCCAAAAAACATGGAAGTAAGAAACACGAGGTTTTTTCGCCTTCCACGCTTCATAGGGTTTTTTGTAGTGAGCCTTAGTCGAAGACATATGTTCCGAGTATGACATGAAGTTTGATTGCTTCTTCCCAAAGAATGGCTTGGTATTGCATGTTCAAATTAACATAGTGCGGCAACTTTGAGTGTTCTCATTTCTCCGCTTCTGCTACTCCATTAAATTCTTTGCGGTTGTCTCATGTTGTATACCAAACTTAGAGCAAAAATCGCTTATAAAAGAGTTCAAATTTCGTACCTTTATCTCGATCTAATTTTTACTACACCGACAATTCTCATTTTGTAATCTTTTAAAATAAATTCGGGTATTTTTGTCGTCTCATTCTTCTTATGTAAGAATATAACCCGTAAACTTGGAATAATCATCCACGATTACGAGTATATTTCGTCCCGCCGAGATCGACCGGTAAAATCCAAATAGATCCATATGAAGCGGATGCAATATCTTTTGATCTTGGGTCCAGAATTCCCTTGAATGAAGCTTTGACTGTTTTTCCTTCCGACATGCAACACGGTTCGATCCTTTGAAAATACTTCATTATGAAGACCTTCCACTAGAGACATCCTTGCTATCTTATTAAGAGTTTTAAAGTTCGGATGACTCATTCTTTTGTGCGAGCCAACCGCTACTTTTGGAACTCTAACACCATTATGTATTTCTTGGGCAACTGCTCCAATTGTGTAGATCGTCCCTTTCCTTGAACCGATTAGCAAAATCACATTGAGTGGCTCGATTCTTGATAGTGCATTGATCGTTCGAGAACTCAACATCAATCCGTTGTCGCAATGAAACCGATAATAGGTTGTGCTTGGACCTTCACATACGAGACTCGATTACTTGTACATCATCATTCTCTAAGGTTCCGATCCTTTGGTATAACCAAAATTATCATCACCGAAGAGTACAACCTTTCGTTTCTATGTAGGAAATTTGAGGAGATGTTTGCTTCGATGCCTTGAGCATCCACTATCGATGTACCCGGATAGTTGCCTGATATATTTGTTTGCCGGAACCACGCCAACCCGCAATCAAATCAGGCTTTAGGTACCCCTTTTGGATTGGGTCCCGGGGTTAGGTTTGGTTTTGGGGATCCATACAAATAGAACTACTTCTATTGTGATCGGTTAGATCAAAAGGCCTGATTTGTCTCTCATACCACAACATAATCATATGTCTCTTTATATGCTTTCCCGATTGGTATGATTATTAGTGTGAGCCTTGGATGACTTAGAAGACTTGGGATTTATCTTTTCGTTTGTCTTCTTTTCTTCCAATGTGGCTCTCGGTCTTGGTTCTAGGTTTCGATTATAAGGGGGTAGGTTACCATCAAAAAGATTCGTATCTTTTTTTGGCATAGGTGGTTTTTTGCAGGTTTACCTATAAATAAGGCTTATTCAAAGAAATTGACCTTGATTGTGTCTCAGTTAGACTTCCTTTTACGTTGTCTTTTTTTGATACGATCTTTTGATCGTTTGAGGTCTCTTCGAAGAACCGGATTCTTCTCGTTGATTCCTCGGTGATGCTTTACCAATTTCCATATATCGTTCCTTAGTTAGCACCGCCTTTACCCGCTCAACCGGTCTTTTTTCTTATTAGATACAAGTCCGGCTTTTGGTGTATCTTTGTCGAACTTCCTCGACACACCTTTTTGAGGTGAATCAACCGGGCTTTTGAGGATGTGGAAGGGTTCTCATACCCAAGTCCCTTCTTGTTAATCGTTGTTCAAAATAGGTGTTCATATCTTGAACAGTTTTTAGAAGATTTTGTAAAAACCTCTATTTTCTTTAGCAAAAATTATCCTCGAAGATTTTAGACTCTCATGCGATCGGAACAACTCATCAAATTTAGCTCATTTTGAAGTCATCGAACCCAATTGCTAGTCGATCTTTGATCTAAATCGAAGACTTAACTTTCAAAATGTTAAGTTCCTCCTTTACGAAAGCGGTTTTGAGATTCGATTTCAAAAGAGTTTTACCGAGATCGTTCTCTTTAACAAGTTGATTATTTCGATCCTTAGCTTGTCATTTTCAACTATAGCATAAGTGTCACTATAGCATAAGTGTTCTCAATCAAGAGTCCTCAAAATTGCTCGAGTAGAGAACCTCGTCCTAATGATACTCAAAGCGAGTTTGGAGGTTACCCCAGATTGGTCCTCCGGCCCCATCTCATCATCATCTGAAAGAGAATTTCTTCATTTTCATAGAAAAACAGCTTCTGAGATGTCCAGTCCCTCGAGGGCGATAGGAATCTTCGGATGATTTTTTCGTCTCCAGAACGTTGCTCTCTTCCCGATCCTTTTTTTTTTTTTGCCGTCCGAAAAAGTGACCTTCTTCTCACACCGTTTGAAGCACGCTTATGATCCACGGAACCTTTTCTTCCGGGTGAATCACTCGCTCATGATCTATCGGTGACTTCCTTCGATAGTAGTCGAGCTCCTTCTTTCGGATCGATTATCTCTTCTCTCATCATTTAGATTATCTCTTCTCTCATCATTTAGATTATCTCTTTCCTTTTCTTCTCTGTGGATCTCTTCGATCATCGATCTGGTTCTTTTCAGGATCTCCTATCTCTTCCTCATATGTTGATAATCTTTATAGAATCTTTTGATACTTACCAAGTTGAATATTTGATTTTTCTAGTTTTCGAAGTTATGATAATCGATCTTCATATGACTTATGATGTTTCCAACAGTTCATTGGCCTTTGATCTCGGCTCTTTGGTTGCCTTAAACGATTCGATTTGGAAGTTGAGGCTTCAATGGGCACCTCATCTTCATCTACTTGTCCTCTTTCAATTAAATCAACTGGAGCTTTAAGGCTTAAAACAAGCTACTTGGTTTCATCTTTGAAATGTCTTGGCAATCCTTGATTATTGACTTTCATATCCCATTTCTTGGTAAGAGATCTTAAGATCTTGTAGTTGATGTCCTTGTCTTGACATCTCTACCAAGTTCTCGTAGCTTATTCACGGACATAGTAATCCTTCCATCGAGTTCGTTGATGGTCTCGTTGGCATGTCTTGTTTTTCGAACTTCACCGATATATTTAGTAGACGTAGAGATCCGATCATTTCCCTCGCATATCTCAAATAGAGTATCCCACATTGCTTTCGCTTTTGAGATATTTAATCTTTTCCTTGGTGACCTTGTCCATCGTTTTCATGATAATATGCTGGCGATTGGTCCGAGTATACGATTTCCTTTCCTCTGCATCCATCAAAGGGGCTTTTTCGCACAAGACTTCTCGGGGCAAATTCTCCTCCAACCGCAGGGTTGTCGTAATATATGATGATGGGTCCTCTTTCGATGACTTCCATCATTCTCGCCACTAATCGAACCTAGATGGTTGCACATATAAATGGCCCAATCTTCATACTCATCAATTGAGAACTTCGGCAGATCATGATACATACCGGAGGTATTATCCATGCCGAAATTTTTTGAAAAAAAATGAGTTTTTAAAAAAACGGTTTTTTCAAGATCTCTTTTTGACCAAAAAGATTCTTCCTCAAGAATCGATGATACACAAAAGCCAAAATTCTGCAGAGAACCACCGCTCCGATACCACTTATAGGTCCCAAACGGGTTTTGTGAGGCGGTCTAGAGAGAGGGGGGTGAATAGACTTACGAAAACTTTTTGCGCAGATCGTGTGAAAGCATTAAATTATCCAGATGATTAATCGGTTTAGATCGATAACCAACTTACTAATTTGAGGCGATGATTCGGTAACTATCGCTTTAACTGATGTCGCGGAAGCTAAGTTTTACCCGTGGAAAAACCGGTTTTGATAAATCGATTCCAAAGTCGGTTTTTTTATTGACTAAAGTGTCAAACTTGATCGATCGAAGCTTGGTGCTAGCTGATCTTAACTTAGAATATGTATCTTTTTTAATAGTTGAAACGATTGTGTAAACAAATAATCAAAGCGGTAAAGGCACACAAGATTTATAGTAGTTCTGACAAACCAATCCTACGTCCACTCTTCCCTATATCAAAGGGCACCAACTAAACCAATCGGACTTAGATTTTTTGTGTTAGTCCAACACGGTTCAATCGACAGATATTTAAAGAGTTCTCACTCAACCGATCCCGTAAATCGGAACTAGAAATCTTAGTCGAAATCTTGTTAAACAACTTAACCTAACTTTGGGTTTGGATAAGATTGTTTTGGTTCCAACTATGAAATCTTCTCTAGTGTTTAAGATAGCCATCGGTAGATGAAAAGATTTCTATGCTAAGAACTTATGGGATGAACACTTAATAAAATAATCTTCTTGTTAATTTTCTTCGTATGAAATCGATTATAGCTTGAGCTTCTTGATCGAGGTTTCCGTGTCTTCACTCTGCATGTGATCCCATATTTATAGACCTCAAAATCAAAATCAAAGAGCCGTTGGAAGCAATTTGAATTTCCCGCTATATTTGGTAGGCTTGCGAGGATTGATGTGACGTGTTGAGAACGGCATGGCCGAAAGCGTGAATAGTGTCTTTATAGCCGTTGGAGAAAGCGAAGATCAAATCCCATAATTACTGGGCTCGATCATACGTGTCTCGTCCTTATTGGTTAACAGGCGACTTTTCGGTTGTTGTTCCAACTAAGGTTGACATTCTTCTTGTTCGAATCGACGTATGATTTGGTGAAACATCCGTTTTCACAATTTACTTTGATCACCAAAGTCGATCGATCTCTACGATTGAGTCTTCATTGACTTATTCAACTAGCGATGATGTAGGTCTTATAAACGATCTTCCGAAGTCATCGATCTTCAAGTATTGAGTTTGAGCTTTATGACTTCAAATTTGAGATATCTCGATTGATCGGATCGATCGATCTTCATTCTTCTCTTGCATTACGGCCCGATATCGATTGTTCTTCATATCTTCAGATTCGACCTATACATATTGAGGTTCCCCCTCAATATGTGACCTATCTATTACATCGGTTTTTCTATACAAGAATTATCAACTGTATTCTATAAACAATATAAACATCACCAACAACTAACAAGTGTCCTGATGTCCTATTACATGTGTTTTAGAACTTTCATCAAAACTCTAAATTTCCCAACACTAGGTCTTGAATATATTATTTTATACACGTGAATGTGTATTGATTATTTTGAAATTTAAATAAGATGGAATAGTACTATAACACAGAGTAGATTTGCCGTGAAATTTATTTATAATATGAATTTTTTATTACTATACTTATAAATTAGGCTAGATCTTGTATGCATTCGGGTGCATTGTGCATTCATAGTGCATTTTAGAAGCGTGCAACTAATTATGCTGAAAAGTGCGATTTATTTACACAAAAAAATGCAATTGTTAATATGGGAACATAGTTGTATGCTTCTGTTTGGAATAGTTGCACGTTTATGTTTTGTATAGTTGCATGCTTCTAAAATGCACTATGAGTGCACGGTGCACATACATGAGACCCACACTGTAAATTAATATCATAACACTCATCAGCTGCTACCATTACACTTGTAAACTTAGGTTATATCATTGTAAATACTATAGATATTAGTTTGTAAGAATGGTGATATCATTTTATAAGTGTAATTGCATTAATTTCATAGTATGAACAAATTTTACAGAAGAGTTTTGTATAACTGAAATGCATTAATTAGTGCCCATATGCAATTTGGTAGATGGGTTTAGGGGTGTGATGGATTTGGATCAAATGTTGTACAACAGCGTGTTGTGCAGTAGACCTACATACGAGTCTATTGTGTATTTGGATTCAGGACAATACAATACTGTGATATTCAATTAAAAATGCACTAGAGACCTGTATGAGTCTATGTACACAACACGATGATGTACAATACATGAATAAAAATATACCTACGAGTCTTGATATTATTGGTTGGATTAAAATAAAAAAATATAAATGTAAGAGAATGTGATGGCCTCCTCATGTATATGTGGTGCAAAAAGCGATATTGGGTAGTGCTGATGAGAACCACGATTTGGGAACACGATAAATTTGTGACCCTAACTCAGGCTAGCAGGAGAACGAATATAAAACACGATAAAATTGACACTCTGGCTCACGCCAATAAGAGAACGATTGAAAAGCAAGAATTTGCTCAAGAAATAAGTTATTATTCATTGATTAAAACAATCTCACCTCTACACATTTAAATAGAAAAGAAAATAAAAGAAAAATATCTTAACACTAGATATACTAAATATATGGATAAATATAAATATAAACTGATAAACATAAAGATTTGGTAAATTTGGACAATCTTGCAATTCCTACGATATCTTGACAAATCTTGTGAATCTTGGAATATTTTTGTGGACAAATTCAATCTTGAATCTTTTTCAGAATTGGGGCTTGGAATATTTTTGCCTGGAATGCAATCCTTGAGCACAAAACCCTCTTGAATCAAGTTCCCAGTGGATAAAGGGTAACACACCACGTTACATATTCGATTACATTAATTTTACCTAAAACCCATTAACCCGGGTGTAGATGTGGATCCAGGCGTTGTTTTCTATGAATATATACTTCACTTTGGTATATCAACCTAAATTAATTATTTCATTTGGATTAAAATTTAAAATAAATTAAATCCTTAAAATAAATAAATAGTTTGTAATTTATTGACTCATTAATTTAGTTACACCTAAATTAAGTTAGTGATGCGAAGTAAATCAAGTAAGACCCAAATTAAAGTTGAAGCCCAATAAATCAAATCAGGTCTAATTTAAATGTTTGAGGCCTGATAAAGAAAATTAGACTTAAAGCCCATCAAATCATACAGACCCCACATATTAGGTGATTGAAGCCCAAAAAATTTAAAACATATCTATTTACATGCTAACAAATAGAGGCCTCATTTTATTTATTTTACACATTATAAATATCAAGGGTACAGAAGTCGAAAATCGATAGTCGGACGAATTTGAATCGACTAGCGCCTAGGCAGCCTAGGTGGGGACTAGTCGGTTTAGTTTTTTTTTTTCTTTTTTCATCTAAGTTGTGTTTTATTTATTACTTATCGATATTTTATAACAAAAATACACTTCAAAATTAATTAACAAATTCATTATGCAGCGGCCTAAATCAGGATAACAATTCAAACATCTTTTCTTATATCCATTATCCATTATACAGTACAAGAAAATTAATTTAACATAAAAAAAAAACTAAACAAAATATGTACTTTGGAATTTAGTATAGTGAAAATTATCAATTTTTTTATTATCATCAATTTATTCTAAGAACAAAATTTCTTATTATCAAATAATACCTTAGTGTTGTGCATCTAGCCGGGCGGACAACGAGCAAATGACAGCGATGAAGACGGGCAATTCTCTCAATTTAAATTTAGACGGATTTTGTTTATGTTAGTCGTATTTTTTTTAATTATTAACTAAAACGACGTCTTATCTTGAAAAAAAAATTAACCAGCTCGCCTAGCTTCCAACTTGGGCGTCTAGGCGGTGGTTAGGCAAAATTGAGTCAGACGACGATCGCCTAGCGCCGCCTAGACCGACTTTTGCATCACTGATAAATATTAAATTGACTGAATGCTTAAGTCACAGGGAACAAATCAAATCGATTAAAATCGGTTTTCAATCGGATCAAGGTTCTAAATTTCCGGAGTTCATCACAAAATTCTTCATAAATCAGTATTTAATTCAGAATAAGGAGTTGCGTCCTTAAATGAACGTTATAAAACTCCAAATTTCTAAAGGGATACCAACGTACATATTTGATTCATAGAAAATCATATTAATTTGTAATATATAGTTTATTCATTTTGAATACAAAATTTATTGTTACAATGAGATCATGACTCTTCATATTAGGTATAACTAACTAAGAGGAAAGCTCTATTTTGCAATTACGGATCCAAATTGGAATATAATTAATATAAGGATTTTTATATATAATACAAAATTACAAATCATAGTACAAATATATGATAAAAGAATAAGTGATAACCAAGAGAAAATGAACCTAAGCGGAAGAGACATCTTTTGGGAGGCGTGAAAAAAAATATCCAGAAAAATAAATATATATATATATTAGTTACGAAGATTATAACATAAGGACTCTGTGGCCCAATGGATAAGGCGCTGGTCTACGGAACCAGAGATTCTGGGTTCGATCCCCAGCAGAGTCGAATATTTATTAATTTTTTGACCAAGTATTTTTTTAATAGATTCTGGTTAACCAATTTTTTTCTTTTTTAACCAAGTATTTTTTTAACAGATTCTGGGTTCGATCCCCAGCAGAGTCGAATATTTATTATTTTTTTGACCAAGTATTTTTTTTTAACAGATTCTGGTTAACCAAGTTTTTTTTTTTTAACCAAGTATTTTTAAGTATTTTTTTAACAGATTCTGGGTTCGATCCCCAGCAAAGTTGAATATTTATTATTTTTTTAACCAAGTATTTTTAAGTTTTTTAACCTTTTATGTAGTGAATTTGAAGTAAAAAAGTGATACAGGTATTTTTAAGTATATTTTTTAACCTTTTTCTGTAGTAAATTTGAAGTAAAAAAATAATACAAGTATTTTTTAAGACATGATCTCATATGCAATTGATCTTTGCACTCGCCCCGACCCTATTCAACTATTAAATTTGGGTCAAATATAAATTGTCATTTTCATTATAATTTTTCCTCTTCTAAGCACATTTCACATTAGCCCTTCTTCTTCACTCTCCCCTTCTTCTTCACATTCATCCTATATAGCTATGTGGGCCCGTTTCGGGCCTCATAGTCCATCTCATAGTCGAATTCTACAACGATAACTATATGTCTCGATTCGGGCGCAGTCACCCCTTCATCGTCGCCGGCTTCGCCCTAGTCGCGGTGGCTGTGTACCTATTCGGCTTCGCCGATTTGGGGCACGCGTCCAGCGATTCCCTCTGAAAGGGGTCGAAACCTAGGGCAATTGTTATTTTCGTAGTCGAATTTTGAATTCCTGATGTTGAGAATAATTTGTTACAGGTATGAAATTCGCTCAAATTGGACTTCCAAATTTGATTTTTTTGTGGTGAATTTCGCTCAAAAGGGAGTTGCAGGGGTCAAAGTTGAAATCCCAAGAATCAATATAGGAGCCTTGGGGGATTGTGCATGGAGTGATTGCGGAGAATACAAATGGAGAAAGAATCGCTATTTTTTGGTTTTGGAAAAATGAAGGAAGAAAATGATGATTTTAGTGTAAGTTTTGGTATTCATGCATGTTTCTGTGATGTGAAGTTGTATGTTTCAATGATAGGAAGTTGCATGTTTCTTTTATAGCTAGTTGCACGTTTTTTTTGTAGGAAGTTGCATGTTTCTGTTATAGGTAATTGCACAATTCTATTAAAAGTAGTTGCACGTTTCAGTGATAGTAAGTTGCACGATTTCACTATAGGTAGTTGCATTTTTTTTTTATAACTAGTTGCACGTTTTTTGTTATAAGTAGGAAGTTGCATGTTTCTGATATAGGTAATTGCATGATTCTGTTAAAAGTAGTTGCATGTTTCATTAATAGTAAGTTGCACGATTCTACTATAGGTAGTTGCATGTTTTTGTTATAAGTAGTTGCACGTTTTTGTTATAGGTATTTTCACGTTTTAGTGATAGAAAGTTATACATTTACAAGGTGAAAAAATTATTTGAAAGAAAATAAAATTAAAAAGCAGACCCTATAAAAATTAAGAAAAAAAAATGGATGGAAATTGAACCTTATATCTTTGCTTTGAAAATCGAATATTCAACCGTTGTGCCACAAGACAACCGAACATTGTAATCATCATGACACTATAATATGTTCACTAATACGGGACCCATTTTTTCTAAGTGGGTCACTTATGGGCGAGTGTACCGTTCATCCTGATGCACAAAAGACTCACTCATTTTTTAAACGTGTTTTGTAGTAAAAAAGTGCTATAAGTAAGTTTCATGGAGTAAAAGAAACATAAATATCACTTTATTATCTTAGTTTTTTTCCGTCACAATTTCAGATAACTTTTTGGTATTTTTATAAAAATATTACGGAGACAACATTAGTATGGTATCCACAACGTGAGATGAATTGTTACCAACCCGAAGTGTAACTCCAGCAGGTAACGTCTTACAAATCTCGTTGTTTGTTTCTAGTTGAGATTCACATTTTTTACAAGAATAATAGTATGAATTAATGATGTGTTTTTTTTTTTTTCTAAAGACAGACTATCGAATTATATACTTAATAAGAGCAAATTATGACAAAGTCCATTGATTTTTAAATGTGTGTTATATAACTTATCAATTAATAATGCAATTTAATACAAGTGATACTTAATAGATTTAATTTCAAATAAAATCATCATTTTTGACTCAATTACAATCTAATCTAAAACTTGAGATAATTGCAAATAAATCACAATCTTTAAATATTGTTTCAAAAGTTAGGCTTTTGGGCGATTTGTTTTGTGCCTGTTTTTCTTACGTAACAATTCTATTAGGCTTTTCTTTATATAAAATGACAACATTTGAACTAAGGTGTGGTTATATCGATAGGTCACATTAAATTTGGGCACAATAAAAAGTTGTTTAAATCTAACTTGCAACAATATTTAAATATAGTAATTTATTTATAATTATTCTAAATTTTAAATTAGATTGCAATTGAGAGAAAAGTGATGATTTTATTTGCAATTAAATCTACTTATAATATTTTAGAATACACAGAATAGAATAGAAGATCTCAAACCTAATGGTATACGAGTTAATGAGTCAAGAATAGACATCATCAATTTGGAGTAAATTTTCTCTTCAAAAAAAATAATTTTTAAAAATTTGGAGTAAATTTGAAGAAAATTAATCAAATTAAATTAATGAATGAACAAATAATAAGCACAAATGAAACACAATACACAGACCAAACACAGAGAAAGAAGTAACACTTGATAAACATGAAAAGTGAGAAACATGAAAGCACAAACCATGAGATGTCCTTGTGTGTTCCCTTTGAGGAACACAACTTGTATACTCAATTCTTTAAAAGAGAAGAAACCCAAACCCGTACGGATTCCGTACACGTCGGTGTAGTAGGATGCAAGGGGCCCTGTTATTTCGCAACTCAGCTCTTGCTCGGAGATTGCTGTAAGCTGTACAACGACTTAAGCTGCCGACTGATCAGCTTACTATTGCTAACAGCCATCTGCAATTCCAAATCATCCGACCACCATTGCTCCAAACCATGAGCTTCCAGAAACTTCTGCTTCCCTTTTGAAAACACGAAAAGCTTAGCCGAGCAGGGTGTGTTCGTGTTTGTCTGTGGCGGTCCCACGTTCTCCTTCTCAGCACCATCTTTGCTCTCGACCCCGGCGACTGGATCAGTGTAATAGCAGCAAATGTAGTCACTATTGTTTACATACAAATGTGGGACCCACTGCTTCGACCCCAATGTCACGCTCTTCGTCTCCTTGTCTCCATTAGCTTCGGAGCTAGACGGGAGCATCCCCTTGACCCTCTTCCACATAATCCCGGCTTTCTCTCCCACGTTTCTTAAACTCGAAGCTAGTGAAACCGACGGAGGATTGAACAAATGTGCTTCCACGAATACGCCTTGTTTGGCTAGCGATTTCCCGACTTGGAGAGCAAATCCTGCTCCCAACGAGTGTCCCGCGACGCACACGTTGCTGCTCCCGTACTTGTCTGAAATCGATTTCAATGCGTTGAAAGCGCAGCTGAATCTGACCGATCCTTTTAGGCTTTCCCAAGCTAGGAAACGGAGATCATCCTCAATGTCCCGTCTGATTGTTTGGCTCTTAACGAGAGTCCCTCGGAGGGCTAAAACGGACCTCGGTGCACCACTAGGTCTTAGGAGTACGAAATCCGATAAAGCAGCTGCTCGATCCCATTCTAGTATTGCACCGAATATTGATCCGTCTCTTTCGTCTATGAGGGTTTGGACGAGCTTGTACTTGAAGGGTGTCCACCATTTGGGGGCGAGGGCGTTCTCTTCAGTTCTGTTTTCTTGTCTATCGAGTTCAAGCAAGTAAACTGCTTGTATAAAGCAGGATATTACTGTTCTTTTGTATTTGGCATCCTTCCTGTTTATTCAAATCTCGAATTAGTTCTCCAAATTGGAAATTGAATTTCTAAATCTACAGATCCATGAATTTCAAATCAACAATGAGAGAGTATTTTAAAACCAAATAAATCCACACAAAAAGTAAAAACGGGAACTATAGATTTCAAGATCATTCTCACAAACTTGAATTTAAATGCAACAGAGAGATTATTTGCAAATACTGCAGTTGATTTTGAATCTGCAGCCAAAGTAGAACCAGAAAAGAGCAGGAATTCCACCTAAAAGTTTCCTTTTTATTATTATAAAACATTGATTTTAGCAGTTAAATCAAAACTATAAACCCTAAACCCCAAAATCCATACCTAAAATACACCAAGAACCAAGTGCAGAAACAGATTATAGCATTAATAGTAAACACAATTTCACAATCAATTGAAACATAACAACCATAAAACATAAACCCTCAAGTTCAATCACATTTTACCCAGAAAATTACGATGTTAAGAATCACCATTCACACAATTATTCCCACTGAGAAACACACCAAATCTCAAATACAAATCCAAAACTGAAAGGAAAGAGTAAAAAAAATTAAAGCTGACCAAGTAGAATTGATGATGTCTCTCCAATTAATTGAAGGAACATTGCGAGGCCCAGAAACATGAAACGCATATGGATGCTGCACATCACTTTCAACAATCTGATTTTCTTCACAATCTCGATTTCTGTTTTCTTCCACCACCTGCAAAACCTCACTTTTCATCTCCTCTGCATTTCTCTTCCCCATTCCGCCCCCAATTTCAAAAACCCACCTCCAGATTCTTCTTACCTCTTCGATTCACAATTTCAATTGAACTTTCTTCCTTTTTCAAAGATCAAAATTCAGAAGAAGAAGAAAATGGATCTTGGGGACTGTTGGCTTTTTGGGGGTTTATGTTGTTAAATTAGATTTGATGATCTAATAATGTTCATAATTAAATATTGTTTATTTTTTAAATAATAACACCTGCTTTTTGTTTTTGATTTTGGAAAGGGGCAGGAAGGAAATCTATAACGGTCATATTTTCCGTGTGAATTTTAGGTTTTTGTTTTTCGGTATTTACTCTCTTGCCATCCCAATTGCAAACGTTATGGGCTGGATTTTATCTGGATTCTCGCGCGGGGGACACGGAACATAACCTACCCGGTTATGAAACATCCGAGGTTATTTTCGTCATTATAACCTCTTAAAGACAAGTACTAATATCATAGTTTTGAATTTCTTTTAAATAATTATCATTAATTAATATTGCTAATTGACTCGTTTATTTTCTACCGTTTTGAGGAAAGGGTCGCTACCCCCGCCGGCGTATCCCCAGAGCATCTCTCTCTCCCCGAAATCTATGGATCTTCTCCCTCTAAACCAGGCGACGATTCCGCTGCCGATTTCGTTTTTCCGCTCAGCAAATCCAAACCTAGTTTCAAATGCTAGGATTTGGACGCTTGAGATATTCAATGTGCCGCCCAGCGTGCACCTATCCGAAGCCTCTCGTGCTTTTGTCGCCGGAGCATCTCTCTCTCTAAAATCGTTGGTTCTTCTCCCTCTAAACCAGGCGGCGTTTTCGCTGCCGATTTCGTTTTCCCGCTCAGCGAATCCAAACCTAATCTTGAATGCTAGGATTTGGACGCTTGAGATATTCAATGTAATCGCCAATGTGTGCCCTATCCCGAGCCTCTCGTCTTTTTTTTCGGCGTCGTCAAGTCGTCTTCGTCCCTAAACATCTCATTTACTACTACTTATACTATGTTTTACTCACCGATTTCATTACCTCTAGCATAACAAATTTTCTCTGGTTTTGGCATTATTACTCAGATTTTCCTTTCCATATTCCCAGAAACCACCACCCCCGAGTACTGCACCTTACGTTGTGCCTCACCCTTTGTATCCCCCTCATGCTTTGCCTTCGGCGATGGATAACAATATTATCGCGTTATGGGATATACTCACCATCGGATTGAAAAGGATGATGTATCAAGAGTCCTTCTCCCTGACCTCAACCAAGAAGCAGAAGCTTGAGGCTGAAAAAGTTCCGGGACACCCCCCTTCCACTCATGACAAAATGGCGGCGGTTGACGAGGCTCAACCCTCCGAGACCCATGAGTTGCCTTTTCTGGAATTCCCATGGCCTTGGGGGACAACGGGCATTCAAAAATCTGCAGCTTCTTCTAGCTGAACAATCCCCCGATCTTGTTTTTATTTCTGAGGCTAAAATTTCTAAACATACGATTTTGAAGTGGCGTGCTCTTCTTAAGTTTAAGGGTTGTTTTTGTGTAGATCCCATTGGCAAAAGTGGGGGTCTTGTTTTGTTGTGGAATGAAAACTTCGATGTTTCTGTTTTGTCCTTTTCCATTGGCCATATTGATAGCATGGTTATCTATAACAACAAGAGATGGTACTTTACCGGTTTTTATGGCAACCCTAACCATAATTTAAGACATCTCTCTTGGGAGCTCCTCAATAAAATCTCCAAAACTCATATTAACTCGAGTGATGATTGGATTGTAGGAGGTGATTTTAATGAAATTCTCTACGAAAAAGAAAAACAAGGCGGACCTCCTAGAATATTCAAGCATATGCAAGACTTTCACAAAGGTCTACAAAATATCGATCTGCATGATTTGGACCCCTCGGGTCCAAAATTTACTTGGAACAATTTGAGATCGGGCAACCAAAATATTCTTGTTCGTTTAGATCGATTTGTGGCAAACAGTGCGTGGCTTAACAACTTCCCGAGTGCCTCGACGTCCAATCTTGACTATTATGGTTTCGATCATCGACCAATCCTTCTCAAGCTGGGATGCAATCCTGGGCATACTATACATCCCAGGACCAATACCTTCAAGTTCGAACACAAATGGCTTATGGAAGATGACTACAAGGATACCATGTTTAAGGCATGGAAGAATTCGGCCCACTGTACCAACACCATGAAGCGTCTTCAACGAATGGCCAATTCCCTCCAAAGCTGGTCTTATAATCGAACGGGGAATATTGGGAAAGCAAATCAAATATGCTCGTACCAAACTCAACGAACATCTCAATTCAGAGGAGGCCAAATTTGATCGCACAAAAATCCGGGCCCTGGAGTGCAACCTGGAGAAGCTTTTAAACCAATAAGAAATCCACTGGAAACAACGTTCCAGGGTCAACTGGCTTAATTCGGGGGATAGGAATACTTCTTTCTTTCATAAGTCGGCTTTGGAGCGCAGGAAACGAAACATAATCATGTCCATTACCAATGAAGAAGGCGTCACAGTGAACAACCAGAGGGAGATTGAATCCACTATCATCAACTATTATTCTAACCTCTTTAAGTCTTTTAATCTGTCTCTTGATGACATTAACAAAGTCACTAACTTTATCCTTCCTTCTGTCACAGATGGGATGAACAACCTACTCAACAAACCCTTCTCCGAAGAAGACGTCCGCAAAGCCTTGTTCGATCTTAACCCTTCCAAAGCTCCTGGCCCGGATGGCTTCACAACTCTCTTCTTTCAAAACGCTTGGGAAGTTATTGGGGGCGATATTGCTAAGGACGCCATCCGGATTCTTAATAGGATAGATGGGCTCAAAAACCAAAACCCCACCACGATAACCCTGATTCCGAAAGTCAAGGAGCCCAAAACTCTTAAAGATTATAGATCGATTAGCCTGCAACGCGTTCTACAAATTGGTGGCTAGAGCTATCACCAATCGCTTCCGGATTGTTCTCGGCAAACTCATTGACCCAAATCAAAGTCGTTCATTCAGGGGAGTCTTATTATCGATAATATTCTCTTTGGGATACGAAAAATGCATTGGCTCGAAAATAATGTATAAACAGGTTATGCGGCTTTGAAACTTGACATGAGTAAGGCTTACGACCGAGTCGAGTGGAATTATCTAAAATCAGTCATGCTTTGTATGGGCTTTTGTAACGAATGGGTCAACCTGATCATGGAATGTGTCACTACCCCCACCTATTTTTTCAAGATCAATGACTAGATCACAGGAGAGGTGGTCCCCACTAAAGGCCTCGACAAGGAGACCCTCTCTCCCTTCCTCTTTGTAGTGGTGGCTCAAGGTCTTTCTTCCATTATTAACGCTTCAAATGCGGCCCGGCCGACGGAGAATAAACGGAATCCGTGTGGCGGCGGAAGCCCCATGATTACGCACCTCTTTTTTGCAGATGATAGTCTCATGTTCTTTAAAACTAATAAGGAGGATGTTCAGACCGTGAAGAAATGCTTAATGGATTATGAGAAAGCGTCTGGTCAGCTGGTCAACTTCGATAAATCAGCCATCACTTTTAGCAAGAATACATCCCCTAACATTATCACCTTCACTAAGGATTGTCTTCAAATTCATATTAGCTAAGGTCATGAAGTCTATCTTGGTCTCTCAACCTTCTCTCTTCAAAGCAAAAGATTGCAATTCGGCTACCTGAGGGATAGAGTCGCCAAGAGAATTACAAGTTGGAAGAACAAATTCTTCTCGGATGGGGGTCGAGAAGTCCTTATCAAATCTGTGATCCAAGCAATCCCCACCTATGCCATGTCCTGTTTCAGGATTCCGACCTCTCTCTGTGGAGACATCGAATCTATGTGTGCTCGGTTTTGGTGGGGAGGCAACCAATCGGATAAGAAGATTCATTGGAAGGAATGGAAAGTCCTTACTAAACCTAAGAACGAAGGAGGGATGGGCTTTAGAGACCTAGTTACCTTCAACAAAGCCCTTCTTGCCAAACATATTTGGAGAATGATCCTCTACCCAGATTCCCTTGTTGCCAAAGTCTTCAAGGCTAGATACTTTAAACACACCGACATTATGGATGCTTCCCTTGGTTCAAACCCTTCTTACATCTGGCGCTCTATCATCTAGAGTAAAACTACCTTATCAAGCGGTCTTATGTGGAAAATTGCTAATGGAAACGACATGCAAGAAGAGATAAATGGATCCCAAGTTTGACTTCAAGAAAAATTACTTCAGCTATCACCTACGACAGCAATGTAAAAGTGCATGATCTGATAACCCAGTACCATTCTTGGGATGTGGCTAAAATCAGAAGGCTCTTCTTGAGCTATGAAGTCGATGCCATCCGGAAAATCCCCATTGATGTTTACGGCAGCAAAGACTCTCGGTTTTGGCAGTATAGAAAAAAGGGGGTCTTCTCGGTCAGGTCGGCCTACAGGAATGCTCATTCGATGACCCATAAAAAGGACAGTTCGGGAAGTTGTTCGACTAGCACTACACCGAGTCACTGGCCTAAGATTTGGAATCTCAACATCCCCCCCAAAGTCAAGATTTTTCTCTGGAAGACTGCTCAGGACGCGATTGCCACAGAGGCAAATTTGGCCTCTCACCATGTTCCGTGCTCTGCCAGGTGTGTGCTATGTGGTTTCTTTTGGGCGGACACTAATCATGCTCTCTTTCATTGTCAGGTGACCAAATTTGCATGGAAATCAACGGAATGGTGGAACATCATCAAGAAGACAAAGGGTGCCCACTCAGACAGCATATCTCTCCTGTTGATTCATGCACTCAAAGAGCCCGAACTCGAGAAAGTTGCGGTCAAAATGTGGAGAGTGTGGAAAGAAAGATGTGAATTAACCCACAACAATGGGATGCATAACTCAAATGTTCTGAAGATGATCCATGCATCTTGGACAGAGGCCTTACTCACTCAATATCAAGAGGAAAGAACCAAACTCATGAAAAGAGACCTCAGACCCAAGACTAGACCGGAATCCTCCTTCTCTCAAACTGATTCATATGAAGGAGCCTTCATTCTTAAAGTAGACGCCGCCTACAATGTTAGCAACCTCTCCTTTGCCATGGGTTTTTGTATTTATGATCCGGGAGGTAATCCTTGGGCGGCGGGCTTTCACAAAATTAACCCACCCGGCTCGGTCTTGGCGCCGGAAATTATTGCAATATCAGATGGGCTCGAATTCTGGCTAACTGATCCTCAGGGTACAATCATCGTTTTTTTAGATTCGAAAGACGCAATTCAAGCCATTTCGACGGATTCTACATACAAGGGTTATGAAGAAAATATTATCACAAGAGCTCGGAATTTGATCAAGGACACCTCGGTGAAAGGTGTACGATACCTTCCCCGGACAAGCAATACAGCGGCACATAATCTGGCTAAGCTGGCTTCTAAATCTCCCCTCCCTCAAGCCTGGGTGGGCGATGATATCCCCGGACATATCTTGTCCTTAGCTCAGGAACACCAATCTATGTAACTTTAGTTGTTTGAGCTCTCAAAAAAAAAAAAAAAAGATTTGTTACATTTACATGAGTAGATCTCATGTACACCCAAATACACCGTGCACTCATAGTATATTTTAGAAATGTGCGACTTTTTATACTTAAAAGTCCAACTTATTTACACCGAAGCGTACAACTATTTTTTCATATTAATATTTGCATGCTTCAGTGCAAATAAATTGCACTTTTCAGTATAAAAAGTCGCATGTTTCTAAAATGCACTATGAATGCACGGTGCACCTAGATGCATACAAGACCTAACCTTATTATATAAGTAGGGTATATAGAATTGAGTTGATATGTTGTGAAATTTATTCACCTTGAAACTGGTTCATTTTTACACTTCAATTATCACGACTACACTCTCTGCTGTAATATAAATCACATCCTTTATTTTTATGAAAAATACTATTTATAGTAAAAAGTCACGCTCTTCAGTTATATAACTAATATCATTTAGTAATATAAGTCACACTCCTAAACAAGTTTCATTAACTAGGTATTTAAATGGGAGCTAGGTTTTATATGCACCAGACTCCTATCATGTATTTTAAAAATATATAATTTGTTTATAATAAAATATGTAATTTATTTTATGAACATATATTGCGCGTTTCAGTATAAATAAATTGTATCTTTCAATATAACAAGTTGTGTGTTTTGAAAATACACTGTGAGAAAACATGGTGCACAAGAGACCAACTCCTTGCATCAGCCAGGATCTCTTGCTACACAATTGTGTTACACCATCTATTACATCATGTGTGTTATGTGTTGATCTCATAATATCTACAAATATAAGAATATCATCATAACATAACTCTTTTTTTTTAAATTATATTTTTTAACAAAAAATGAATTAATCCTTTCAAACCTTGTTCCAAAAAATCTTATAAATATATTTATAATTAATTAATTTAAGCTATACTTATATAGATTAACCAATAATTAAATTTATTAATTATTTAATTGGAGTACATATATTATAATCTTAATCTATCATATAAATCTAAAATTTAATTAAAAATAAAAATTTATTAGAAGAAAAAAAATTACAACATATGTTATAAAAAAATAAAATTTCAATATTTAAAAACATTATAAAGTTTTACAAGCAAATTCGATAATTAATACATATAAAATTTCTACGTATTAATATAAAATTTGTATGTACTCGTAATTAAATTTGGTGTAGTTAATATAAAATTTACATGTAACTAATAACAGTAAAAAATTGTAAAACTATAAATAAATTACCAATTTAATAGTAATAAATTTGTAAGAAATTATAAAATTTTACAAGAAAAATCTTGAAAAACACACATATATAAAAAATAATAATAAATTAAAATTACATAAAAATATATTAAACAAAATTCAAATAGAATGAATAATTTTTCCCATTCTTTTTAATTTTAATTTATTGTTATGTATATATATATATGTGTGTGTTTTTGCAAGAATTTTCTTGTAAAAATACTGCAATTAGAAAAGTTTCCTATTCTTTTTTAATATATTTTCCCATTATGTGTTATCTATCATGCCGTTACTACTGCGAAAACACAAAAAAATGTAAAAGTTTCTAATACCAACAAGGGTTGATTGGTCAGCTTTGGTTTAGAAGTTGTTTTAATCAAGTTGAATTTTCACACCTGCATTTTCTTTTTTGGGTGCTTAATTTCTAGATAAAAATTCGTATAAGGCGGTCTCATGCATAAAGCGGGGTACAACTAATACAAATCAACACTCATCCATTTTAAAGTGTTAAAATGTGACTAAATTATACACCGTCTCACTGTGAGACGGTCTCATGTAATCAGCTTTGGAGTTCTCCTCGCTTGTACATTGAAAGTAGTATACTATCTAGTCTTTAGTTTCAGGTGCAAAAAAATTAAATCTTTCATGGAAAATTAAACAGACAACTAGACAACATTAAAGAATATGACCACTCACACGAGATAACTATGAGAGATGATGAAAACATGTAACCAAATGTCGTATAGACAAATTTTAATGACAAATTCACTATTTTGCCTATGCATTTGTCCGGATCCTTTTCTTTGAAAAAGTTGAAAGGTTCGACACCTGCTCAGTAAAAGTCGAAAATTCAATCCTCGAAGTTCAATTAATAACAAGGATAAATTTTACTTTGGTTTACTCTTGTATGCATCCAGGTGCACTGTGCATTCATTATGCATTTTAGAACCATGCAATTTATTATAATAAAATATACAACTTGTTTACACTAAACCGTACAACTATTAATATGAAAAAAATAGTTGCACAGTTCAATCTAAACAAATTGCACTTTTCAATATAATAAATTGTATGATTTCAAAATCTATTAATTATGAGTGTATGGTACATCTGAATGTCCACGAGACCCACTCTTCTATTTTTGCAATTTGTCCATTTTCAAAGCAATTTCGTTATTGACTAAGTACTACGATAACAAGTGCTATCGAGAATGTTCAAACTATGAAGAGGAGCAACTTTTTCTAAAACAAACTATTCTTTCTTGAGCTACTTAAAAAAGAGTAACACTTATGTGCACAAATTGCATCTTGCAATTGGATTCAATTTTAAATTTAGATGAACAATCAACACCCTAAACACTAAATCATGAACTCTAAATCATGACCTACTGGGGCGGGTGAATCATGAACCACTCGGGTCGGGTTTGGGCCCGGGTCGGATCAGTAAAATAAAATAAAATAAAAAAACATAACTGGTAAAAAATTATAAAAAAAAAATTGCATTGAAATCCAATTGCACCAAATCAAAATTGGTGCAAATGGTGCACAAGAGAATTTGCCCTTAAAAAAAGGCAATTATTTCAAGGAATAAAAAGGACAGTATATTATAGAAACTAAAATAACATAATTTCAGCATGATAAAAATTCATATGAAACTGTATCATGCATGAGACAGGGTACAATCTAGCACAAATTGCACTCACCTCTTTCAAAGTGTTAAAACGTCAATACTCAAATTATGCACCGTCTCATCGTGAGATCGTCTCATGCAAGTATGTCTCTTTCGGCATATGTCCAAACCATAAAAAGTGCACTTATAGTCTAATATCTTCAGACTCCACCAAAGATTGTTATAGGGCAACTCAAGACATTTTATTTGTATATGTGTACAATAGTCATAGAAAACCACATACTCAATCTTTTTATCAAGATCCTTCCATGTCAAAACTACCCAATCTTTGCACAAAACTTTAGGCCATGGCCTTTCTCTAGATTGCAGATTGATACGTGCAATATGATTAGTCAACCCTTCTTTTCTTTGCAATTCCCACACCTCCAAATTTCTGTTCTCACGCCTAACAAAGAGGATAAATAAATCACTACTCTTAGCAAACACCTCCGCGTACATGTATCCAGTGGCGGATCCAGGATTTTAATACTGAGAGTACGATCGGTAGATAATTAATTTCTTTTAACATAAACAGCTTTTTATACTAAAAATGCATATAATCAAAATAAATATGCAAATATATAAGATATTGCATAGATTTAAAATAAACTTGCATTAGCAATACATAAAAAAAATTATAAAACCCACATGAAAATCAAAATTATTGGCCAATAATGGTAAGAAAAAAAATGGGACACATCCAAATCCCAAATAAAAATAATAAAAACCCCAAATTGTTTAAAAAAAAAGGATTAATCAAAATCTGAAAAATTATTTTACAGCCCAATGACCTAGCCCATAACTTTGTAGCCCGAATTGTGTTATATTGCAGCCTAAATATGGTAGCTATGACCTAGAGTAAAATTATCGCAGCGGTCGTCACGCATCTATGTTACCAAATCACTTTTAAAAAAATTTACGAAGAATGAAAGTTGATTAGCTGAGTTGCTGGAAAACAAGTGAATCTATCAAATTGGAAGCCCAACAGAAATCTGAAATTGCGGCAAACAAAGAAACAGATGGAAATCTGTATTGCTGCTAACAAATAACATAATGGAACACCATTTTTACCGGCGAAGTATAAATCAAAATCAGATAATATATATACAGATGTATATGTAGTAATTTTTTTTTTAATTGGGGATACAGTTGTATCCCCATGTCACTCAGTTGGGTCCGCCACTGCATGTATCCTCCCCAAGATGCTATCAACTGCACTATTTTGTAATCTTTTGCAGCATAGTCGAACCCTAATCCAATGTATCGGGATTCAAGTGCACACTTCTGGAGCAAATAACCGCAGCAGAGAGATACAGGTAGGTAGGATCTTGATTTGATTCAGAAAATGATTGCATACGGCCGTACAAGGAGTACACGTACGTAACCATCGTGTTTTATCATATGGAATCATCATCAGATTGTACATACCTTAAATAAAATAGATTCGCAATTTTAATAAGTATTACTTGCAAAAGAAACCAACACAAATTGTGTAACAATCAATTTAACCAGCATGAACTATAAGATTGATATAAAATAATAACAATCAATTTAATTATAAGAACCAAACCATTTGATGTAAAATAAGAATCTGCAAAAAACAAAAAGGGTTAATATCATATTGCAACATGTATTATTGTATTTTTTACAAATTACAATTTGTACTGTTTTTCTTAGCAAAATGCAACATGTACTAATAAAAATTGACAAATTTCAATCACAACTCATATTTTTTAAATCTTTCTATTGAATTTCTTCAATTTGATGTTTGCTAAAATATTTTTTTGGCATTGTGGTATACACAACATATCATTTGTAATTATATTTAGACAGAAAGTTTCACAAAAAATGAGTTTCGAGTTGTAATCGATCGCTTTTTAACAATACATGTTGCATTTTGTTAGAGAAATTTTAAATCTTTCTATTGAATTTCTTCAATTTGATGTTTGCTAAAATATTTTTTTGGCATTGTGGTATACACAACATATCATTTGTAATTATATTTAGACAGAAAATTTCACAAAAAATGAGTTTCGAGTTGTAATCGATCGCTTTTTAACAATACATGTTGCATTTTGTTAGAGAAAAAAAAAAGTACATGTTACAATTTATAATTAACCCAAACAAAAATCGTGAAAGCAACAAAATTTTTACTTACAGATCAAACCGTTAACCGGTCCAACAACTCGCAGCTGACCCGCAGTGCTCTTGTAATCGTTTAAGAATCCCTGAAAAGATGAAAACCGGAGCAATTTCCCGTTGTCTTGATTTATTATTGAAATTGGTGCACTTATTTCTCTTTTCGTCGAAATAAACGATCTTGGTCGTCTTCGTTTCTGTGCGATTTTCTGAAACCTGAGGAATCAATGGTGTTACGCCATGATTTGCACACACTTCTGAATCTTAACAGCGATTTCACCGGTAAACGTGACAGAATTCCAATCACTGCATCAAAATATAGATCCATCGGAATATTAGTAGATGTTAATAGTACTTCACATTCTTCTCCTGCCGATGATCACAATATATATGAGTTTGTTTGATATTGTATTAGAATTTAGAAGATACATATCTTTTATGATTAGTTACGTGTGATTTGATTTCAAATCTCGGGAGATTTTTTTTTTTCCTAATAGAATCATAATTATGAGTTAGAATTCGTATCTAAAACAATTAAAATAAGAAGTTCAAATTGTTCTTCTTTTAATTAATGGATGACAAGAATATTAATTCGTAATATATTGTTATCCAAAAAATATGGGAATGAGATCACTTGTTCTATAATCGGTGTTCCACTTTGTATTTCATAATATCCAATAAATCACCATGTTCTGCAGTAAGAATCTCCTGTTATAAAATGGTTTTACATCTTCAGTTACATCTTTTAAATTTGTATAAATCATGCGTTAATCTCAGAATATCTACAAATATAACATCCTGACATAACTTTTTTATTTTATTTAAGATATTATATTTATTTTTAATAAAAGATTAATTCTTCCAAATATCTTTCCAAAAAATCTTATAAACATATTTATAATTAATTAATTTAAGCTATACATATATCGATTAGAGTGGGTCTCATATACACCCCGATGCACCGTGCATTCATAATGTATTTTAAATAGTACGACTTGTTATACAGAATAGTGCAACTTATTTACTCTAAACCGTTCAACTATTAATATTTTTATATAATTTTAATTTATTATTATTTTTTATATATGTGGGTTTTGCAAGAATTTTTTTGTAAAAATTTATAATGTCTTACAAATTTATTACTCCTATTAGCTAAAATATTTATATCTAATTTTTTTTATAATTATTTACATTTATTAATTACATATTAATATTATATTAATTTCATCAAATTTAATTATAAATACACAATTTTTTTATATTAATGCGTAGAAATTTTATATATAATAATGTTCGATTTTGCTTATAAATCTTATAATGTTTTTAAATATTAAAATTTTATTTTTTTATAACATAGGTTGTTAGTCTTTTTTATTCTAACAAGTTATTCATTTTTTTTTATTGGATTTTAGATTTATATAGAGGTAGCACAGATGATTCTACTAATATTGAGATTCTAAAAATTAATTTAATCTATTGAGATTTTAAAAAATAATTTAATTTACGATGCAAGTAATAGTGCGCAAAGTATTAATTACATGTTGTAGGCGTAGCTATAAATTTACGTACACATAAATACTTTGAAGATATGACAATTTTTCAAGACAACACTCAACACATCACAGAAATATAATGTATTAATGAGAAGTTTATGTCTACGTGTTCGAGAGTTCCGAACCCGTTTACGATACCTGCTAGTTGTATTATGTTGATTCGTAAACTCTTTTAATGATAATGTTTTTCAGAAAAATTGAACAAAAGTTATTATTGAGCAGTGATTATGATTCAATTGGTGTCAGCGTCCTCTGAATTAAAATTGATTTAAGTATTACGATACAATATAAGTGACAATATACCTAAAATAAAATTAGAGTTGAATGACGCATAACAAAAAATTGGAAATTGGAAACTCAGAAAAGTTATTTCCAACTCCAAACAACCCACCAACACAATATCCTCTCTTCCAAACAAAAATAAAACACTATGTATAAAATAGAGTACCCAAAGCATCAAATTAAAAGGCGGTATACGATTCGCACTAAACCCCCCCAAACCATGACTAAATAATCCATTCCCATTAAAGCTAAGTAACAACTTCACTTACGAATCGGACGACGGATCTCAACATCGTCGCCGTCGTCAGATTCCGATCCGCTCAAATCCTCGATATCTACGTCATCATCGTCGTCGAACATATCGCCGTAATCTACATAATCTTCGTTGTCCTTGGAAGGGGCGGGGACGTGTCCGCTGTAGTCACGCGCCGCCTCCATTGGCAATTGGAAATGCAGAGGTAAATTGGAGATGTGAAAATTCTGATTTATTGAAGGGGATGAATTGGGGGTGATTTTTTCTGGATGAGGTAGGTTGAGTGATTGGGCACGGATTGGGGAAATTGACGAGGCGGCGGCAGTGGGCGGCGTAAGAGGATCTGGAGGGCAGGGTTTCGGAGGTTTAGAAGCTTTGATTTGGCGATTGAAGCTGCCATTTGATTAAAGTAAAAATATAAATATTGTGATAAAAATACTTTAAATCATGATGTATTCACATTTTAAATTTTGAAAATTTATACCGTCCAAAAAATATATATATGTTTGTACATACAATAATAATATTAAACATAACTTCATATATAATGTAGAAAATGGACTCGGAACGATAAAATATATTGCAATTTATAATTTAAGTGAAGTGAAAATGGTAAATTTTTAATTTCTTATTGTGAATTTAACCTATTATATCTGGTTTTTGTAGAAAATGGTAATGATATAGAACTAACTATCTGGTTTTTTTATGGAACTAGATTAATGACTTGTCATGCACACTATTCCCTAAACCATAAACCCTAAATTATGAATCATTCGGGTCGAGTGAACCATGAACCACTCGGGCCGGGTTCAGTTCTGGCCGAGTTGGGTCCGGACCGGGTAAAAAAAATGTAATTTTTTTTTCTGTTCAGTTTTATTTTTTCAGTTCAATTCAATTTTTCTTTTTACCCGGCCCGGACCCAAACCCGGACCGAGTGGTTCATGGTTCACCCGATCCGAATGGTTCATTATTTAGGGTTTATGGTTCATGGTTTAGGGAATAGTTGGCATGACACGTCATTAATCTGGTTCCATAAAAAACCAGATAGTTGGTTCTATATCATTACTCTATATATATATTAAGTTTAAGTTTGGAGTAGTTATCTGAATTGTCAAGATTTACACAAAGTACATTTTAAATTTAATAAATATTCTAATAATTAATTTGTTAAGATTTACATAAAATATATATTAAATCCAATAAATATCATAATAATTGATTTGTTATGATTTACACAAAATATATTTTAAACCCAATAACTATCCTAAATATTATCAACGATTTGTAAATATTTGTCTAAAGATTTAAACGAATATTTCTCAGATAAACAATAATTTTGATGGAAAAATTTAAAATTCAAATGATTTTCAATTTTAAACTGATTTATGTTATTATATATGGGGATTCATTAATATACATAGATCATAACTAATTATCTCAAACAATATTGATTGATGTATGTCATCATTATTGTACAATTTGGTATATTATATTATCAATTTTTTTAGCCGAGTTAGCATTATTAATATATATATATATATATATATATATATTTAGTTTAATGCCGCGTATTACGCGGTTCTTTAATTAAAAAAATACAATATTCAAAGTAAATAATATATTAAAAATATAAATATATGCATAAATACACTAAGGGAGTGTATTCAATTGGGATTTATTGGATTTTTTTTTCTTTAAAAAGTATGTGGATTTAGAAAATTTATAGACTTCATGCAGAGTTTAACTGACTCTTTTTATTGATTTACATGGATTTTCATAAACTTAGCAGGATTGTGAAATACACTTTTTTTATTGATTTACATGGATTTCCATAGATTCGGGCGCTGAAAACGACTCGAAATTAAAAAAAAAAAAAAAAACTCACTAAATGGGTCCCACGGCCAAAAATTCAATTCAAAATTAAATTCAATTCAAGAAATTAATAACCACTTATTATTCAAAAAAAAAAATGTACAAATCATATCCTGTCTATGAAAAAAAATTTGAAACACAGAAAGATCACATATGTTTTTAATGCTCTTTATCGCTGCCCTCTGCTTCTTCTATTATTGACTGCATATGCTCCGGTTCACTTGCGACGTACTCCAGCAACCCCTCGTCAGCTTTCTCAGTTGAAGATTCCGTCGGTGGCGGAGAAATCCGACCGAAAACGACAACAGTGGGCGGCGGCGATGGCAGGAGAACAACGAATGTTTTTTTTCTTCTTCTGACATTTCGTCTTTAGAGTTCTCTGAGAGATTACGTAGAAATCTCTGGTTTTTATAAGAGATTTTGGAGAGTGAAATATATGTATATTTTTGGAAGAGAATCAAAGAAAATCCATAGAGTATTAAAATTCATAGACTGATGAATACCTAAAGATTTTTTAAGACTTTTTAAAATCTGTATTGAATACCTCAGAATTTTTAAATACTTTTGAAAATCCGGATTAAATACCCTCAGACTTTGAAAGTCTAAAAAAATCCAACAAACTCTACAGTCAATACACCCCCTAAATATGAATTATTTATTATTTAAGGTGTATATTAGTAAACTTGCTTAAAATTTGGAATGAAAACGTTATTTGAAATTCTATTTATCTTTTTTTATATTAAGTCAAAATTGCATGCAAATTAAAACAAAATAAATCGATTAAAGAATAATTAATATCAAAGACTCGTGACAAAGTTAAATTCAGAGCATATTTGGATCGACCAGATTAAGGGCGTGTTTTGAAACACTTAAAACAGCTTCCAGAAGCACTTATTTTCAAAGCTCTCTCTCACAGCTTTTGAAAATAAGTGCTTCTGAAAGCTGTTTTAAGTGTTTCAAAACACACTCTAACTAGTAGATAAAATACCGTTAAAGAATTTTGAAACATGTACTGCTCCTTTAGTTCATTAAAAAAAGTGAAAAGATGGTCATGATAAAGTTGAATTTATACCAAAATATTTAAATATTTATAAAAAATTGTCTTGTACATTTTAGTTGTTGGCCATTTTGTTTCATACATATTAATTTTTTTGAATTAAATCTCATAGTTTTTAGTAAAATACTTCAATTTTTAGTTATATAGTGACAAAGTTGAATCATTTTTCCATGTGCCGATCATGTATGCGCCCGCAATTTTATGCAGCAGTCGCAATAATAATTTGATGTTAATTACGTTTTGAGATCCAAACATATTAATTTTATTTTAAAATATTAAGAATATACCTACAATTAGCATTTTTTAATTTATGTGACTTAATTAGAAAAACTAATTTTTTTTAGAAAGATAATCAATTACAATAGTTTCTTCTACCACCGGGTATGTGGCAACATCGTTTTGTCTCGCTGTAAATCAAAACCGCAATCACAACAAGAGGGAGACCACCCGAAACCGCTATTATCGCAACCAGAACTGCAACCACCACAAGAGGAGGAACACCACCCCACCATAAGGAGAACCACTACGAGAGAGAATAAATATTCTCTCTCTGTGTCTCGAACCCAAGACCACGGATATCAGGTGGTGGAGCTCTAACCACTTGACCTATCTACTAATTCTTATAATATAGGACTAAAGTCGCCTTCGCCCACTCCAAAATATTATTAGGTTAACCTACTTAGTTGCTAATAAGTGTGCACATTATTGGATGGATTGGTTACAATTTATGACAAAAACTCATATGAGACGGTCTCATACATGAGATGTGGTACAACCTAGTACAAATCACACCCATCTTTTTCAAAGTGTTAAAGTACCAATGTCCAACTTATACCCCATCTCACCATGAGTCTGTCTCATGCTAGTGTGTCACACAGTTTATAGGATTAAATCCCATAAAAGGAAGGTTAAGAAGAATCCAAGATGAGTACAAGCATAATTTCATTAATTGGTTATTTAGTTGAATTCTCAACAACTAATCCTCAAATGATGATGTTTCCCAGCTTCATCCTTTGCTTCTGTATGTGATGCCATTTTTTTCTGGAGAAGATAGACCAACAGTATGAAACACATCTCAACCATGAAGATGATTCTCCAAATCCTTACATCTTTTGATGTTCTTTCATGATAGGATTGTATGCCTGTGTATATGTTAATGACACCAATTACAGAGGTTGCTATTCCCACTAGCCAGTGAAATACAAACCAAATACTTCTCCATTTGCTTCCTCTACAAACAAAGAAAAAAAAATTAAGTTTATTTATGTCTTAATATGTACACACACAAGGATGCTCTGCAAACCTAGGCACTTGATGATGTGGCAGTACTACGCATGCAAGTGTCAGAAGTGCATGTGCAGAGCATCATTCCTTGTGTGTGGGTGTACATACATATATGTCATATACAGTTTTTTTGATATGGAGTCGATGATGAATTTTTATGAAGTCAAGATCAACATAAACTATTTGTTCCATGTTATATTGTACAAATAATTTATGTTGGTATCGGGCTCCATAAAAAACTCACCATCAAACTGTTGATAAGAGTTGGAAAATTGGTTATTGCCTGAGCGGCCTGAAGAAGCTAACAAATATTTGCAACCATATGAGACCACAAAAAATTAATCCGATTTTCTGGTGATTGTTGTTGAAAGAGTTATCAAAGTATTTAATTGACATTATGCCTCCTGCTGCTGCAAGAAGGACTGCAAGAACCTGAGGATGGAATGAGAGTCGTCAAATTAGGGTCACATTAAAAAACAAAGAGTTGGTCTCCCATTAACAAATTTCATAGTATGAAATTGGACTATTTGACCCATTACACTCATTCTATCACACTTTTCTAACCCAGTAAACTTGATCTGTATCATACCCCGAATATGTTCGCATGTCCATGAATTAAAAACTAGTTTCATAGCATGAAACTTATAAACCCTAAATTAAGTTTGCCAAAAATAAATGGTTGATCAATTCATCACCTAACATAACTAGCTAGGTAATGTATGAGAATCACATAATTAATTATAGTAATCATTGTGGAAACTATTTTAATCGGGAATAAAAGCAAAGCACCTAACCCCTAATGGTATGAATTCATGAAGCTTAGCTTATAACATGAGCTACTCCTTTTCTTCCCCTCCAAGAAATCATAATGATGAACTCCCTACATTTTAGTATTTGCAGTTTAATTAGAATCTTTTATTTAGCTATTTTCGGACAACTTATAATTGCTTATAAAAATGAAATATGATGTATGACATTATAAAAATTAAATTACGAAAAATATCAAAGATTCTCGTATATGCAATTTTAGAGTAAATGTTTCCATAATCTTCTTCCGTTCGAATAAATAATTTATCAAAATAATTAGTAATGATATAGAGCTTCATAGGAAATCTTTATTTAAAATGACTTTGGTTTATAACATATAGAGCACATATTTCAAATAAAATGTATAAATATCTTGCCTGTGTAATAGCATGAACAAAAAATATGATCCTTAGTTTCCTTCCTGCAGTTTCCTCTCTATTTGACATCCTCTTTATTAATATAGATATTGGCATCAAGAAACCAACGGAGCCCCATAGGAGAAATCCATGGATTTCAATCTCATATGTCAATTCGAAATTCCCCTGAAACCAACCATATACACCAATCAATTCAATTCAATTCAATACAAGTTTGAATTATTCATAACTAAAGATGTTCTGCATCACCTTGATTTTATGGCTGGGGCCGATTTCCTGCAGTCTCGTAAGTTCATCAGCTGAGACGATAGACGGTACAAGACTCAGAACGACGAGCCCTGCACAAGAGGCGAAGGCGAAGAGTTTTCGTGCTGATAACATGTTTAATTAAAATCTTGGAGCTACCAAATTATGAATGATGGAAATGTGAAGGGAAAAATGAGTAACAAAAGTAGTATGTTGCTTTTCCCTGAATTGGTAAATGGGGTTTTACAAATGTTGCTTAGAGAACACATGCACTGTTTTGCTTTCCCTCTTATTTATGTTTGTGGACCAAAACATTATCAATATCACTTGTTTATATAACTAAAACTTGTATCTTACTTTTTCTTTTAATTGATTAGCTAGCTATAGCTTATTCTTTTTTTGGTGTGTAAAGCCAAAGTAGGATGATTAGATTGTTTGTGACCATTGTGTTGGGAATTGATCAACTTCTCTTCAGAATCTGATAGTTAGTTAGAAGATTTTGTGGTTGCTGTAATGTTGAGTTTGAACCACAAATAGTTTCATAACTTTTGTCTCAAGTAAATTTAATCTCACATAAGTTTTTTTGTCATCGATTTAGTTCCATTAACTTTGACAATGTTCAATTTTAATCTCAAATCGATCGGGACAACGTCGTTTTGCCATTTCAATTTGGGGTTTTTCGGCGGATGTTGTGACTGAACTGCCATATGTACTACTATATGTATTTTTAAGTGTGTTTGACTAATTCTTGTCGTCAACTCTGTTTTAATTTTAAGTTTTTTTAATATATTTTTTTAATTATATGACTAAAATTCCAGCTGTTAAAAAGAAAAAAACATGCGGCAGCTCAATCACAACATCCGTCGGAAAGCCCCAAATTAAAACGGCAAAACGACGTTGTTCCGATAGATTTGAGACTAAAATTAGATATTGTCAAAGTTATTGGGACTAAATCGACGATAAAAAAATTTATGAGACTAAATTTATTTTAGATCAAAGTTATGGAAACATTTGTGATTCAAACTCATGCATATTAGATTAAGGATTATGCGTTTATGCCAACACATTAGAAGTCAAACCCCGTACCTTAATGTTAAGTAGAAATTCATTGCAACTCCTAGCGTCACTAGGCGAGTTGTTAGAGTGCGTCCACGGTTGACCACCAACAATAAATTTCAATAATTGATCCAACTAGTTCTAATTAGCCGAATAAAATCATCTAATTTACAATTAGTGTTTCACTTTGTGTTTCATATTATAAATAAGTGACATGTGGAAAAAATCAACAACCAACTATATTCTGGGTTTATATGTTAAACTTCCAGCAAAATAGAACATCAAGTGAAATACAAAAAAATTGAACAAAAGAATCGAACTGCTTAGTTAGTAGGCCAAAGTTTGAAAGGGCAAAAATTTGATTCTTAGCCCAACTATTCAACCGAACTTTAGAATATTATAAGTTAAAAGTTTAAAATGGTTGTTTTTGGTAACTTATGAGCATTTTTTAAATTTTATTAACTTTTTTGTAAATACTATTAACTTTTTTTTTTAATTTTTTTACAAATACCATCAATTTCTACTATTAATCAATTTTCTCATAATTACTAATTTTAATCACTTCTTTAAAAAATAATTTTTTGAAAACACCCCTATATAATAAAAAAGTTAAATTGACATTCTTGCTTACTTATAGTTTCTTAAACTCAATTTTTTAAAATAAAAATAATCATGTGGTGTTTTTTTTTTTTTTTTAACTTCTTAAGAGAAGCTATTTAATAACCAGCATAAACTGATTTTTGATAATACTATAATCATTGACAAATGCCAAAATTTTGATTAAAAACATGTTATTCTTACAAGGTACTGGAATTTTGACTTTTAAATCGAAGCACAACTGCAGTGCAATAACACGCTTTTAAAATCTCAGGTCACGTGCAACGATGAGAACAAAGTAAGTACTGAAATCGTGCAACTGTATTAACATAAGTCGCATTTAAGATTTTGCAACTCCAAAATCCCCCAAACTAAAACTCAGTGCCCCCTTTTTCATCTTCATTCCTTAATCTCGTTCGATTTTAATTTTCAATTTTCAATTTTCAATGCCTATATGAACCTGAATAAGAATCAAAACAAAATCCAGTATTTCAATTCAATTGTACAAGAAAACAGCCTCATAATAATTCCGTCGAGATGGCCGGAGTTTCGGTGGCGGCGGAGTGGCAGCTCCTCTACAATCGGTACTACCGGAAGCCGGAGCTCTACCAGATGCAGTGGAAGCACGTCGACCTCACGCGCAACAAAATCGCCTGCGCACCTTTCGGCGGCCCAATCGCCGTCATCCGCGACGACGCCAAGATCGTCCAGCTCTACGCCGAATCCGCCCTCCGTAAGCTCCGCATCTTCACATCCTCCGGCCTCCTTGTATCGGAAACCGTCTGGAAGAACCCCGGCGGCCGCCTCGTCGGCATATCGTGGACCGATGACCTAATTTTGGCCTGCATCACTCAGGACGGAACAATTTACTCGTACGACATCCACGCAGAGTTGATCAGCACGTTCTCGTTGGGCAAGGAGTGCTTCGAGAACAGCGTGGTGGAATGCGTGTTTTGGGGGAACGGCGTCGTTTGTATCAACGAAGCGTTTGAGATTTTCGCGGTGCCGGATTTTAAGATCCCTAAGACGGTTAAATTGGCGGATTGTAATTTGGAGGAGCTTCCACATTGTATGGCGGTGATCGAGCCGCAGTACACGAAATCGGGTGATGTGGAGGTGCTGCTGGGGGTTGGGGACCATGTGTTGTTGGTGGAAGAGGATGTGGTGCAGCCACTGGGAGCGGAGATTGGGCCGTTGCAGAAGATGGTCGTTTCGATGAAAGGGGAGTTTGTTGCCTCTTTCACGCATGATGGGAGACTTCTGGTCATGTCCTCTGATTTTTCTGATGTTATCATCGAGTATGCTTGTGAGGTATTATCTGATATTGTGCTTTCTAGCTAAGATTTTGATTTAATTGTCAATTTTATTATGCAGTTATTTGACTATTGAAATTGATGTTGTAATGGTGAATATAATGACAATGTTGGCTACTGGAAAAAACAATTAATGGTAAAACTGGACAACTGTGGACTAAAATAATTTCTTGGTGTTTGTTGCAAGTTATCCTTGCACAAAGAAATTGCTTAACATGATTATTCCCTGTTTTTACCTGTAAAATTGGAGTACGAAGATGTTGATCTCTGCTTTCTGTTACTTTTTATGATTTCAGTCAGCCCTACCCCCTGACCAACTAGCTTGGTGTGGATTGGATAGCGTCTTACTTTACTGGGATGATATGCTGCTAATGGTGGGCCCTTATGGTGATCCAGTACGTTACATATACGATGAGCCAATTTTTCTTATCCCAGAATGTGATGGTGTGCGGATACTATCTAACACAAACATGGAGTTCCTACATCGAGTTCCAGACTCCACAGTATCTATCTTTCAGATAGGAAGCACCTCACCTCCTGCTTTATTGTATGATGCCCTGGAGCATTTTGACAGGCGAAGTGCTAAGGTAGTCTTTCCATTCATATAATTTAAAATATTCTCCCCGGGTAGGTGAACTTAACGATTTTCAACTTGCTCTTTGGGCCTAATGAGTTGTCAACTCATAATATGTCGCAGCAAGTTCTGTATCCCCCTGAATAATACACTGTGTCAGTTTGGAGTGATTCCTGAGATTTATTAATTGTTGCCTTCACTGCCATAATAATCTGTAGATTTTAGGCAAAATGAGGACCAGACTATTAAAATTAGTTTTTTAATTTACCAATATTTAGAATTCAGATTAGAAGCATTCAAATTTGTTAATATATGACAATTGGCTTGCTAAAATATGATTCAGGCTTACTTTGACAAGTGTTTTCTGAACTATGCTAAAAAAATTATTGCTGGAATGCTAATGTCTTACAATTTGTCAGGCTGATGAAAACTTAAGATTGATCCGCTCTTCACTATCTGAAGCTGTTGAGGCTTGTGTCGATGCTGCTGGCTATGAATTTGATATTTCACTACAACGGACACTGCTGAGAGCTGCGAGCTATGGACAAACCTTTTCTAGGTAGGTTTTGTTGCTGAATATATCCTTGTACATGGTTGAATTGTTTGCATCTACTGTGCTCTCTCCTTCCCTGTACTGTTTCATGAATGGAGCATACTCTCTATTTGTGGTTGGTGCTGATTCAGCAAGCAAAATTGGATGACAGTAATGATCTTAAAATTGACATCATTGCCATCCTTACATAATTAGTTTGAAGTTGAAAGTTATAATGCAGATTCCATCAGTGTTTCTATAGTTGCTAATCTAGCAGAATCATGGACTAGACAATAATTCTATGATTTAGTGCATGATGAAACTTGAAGTGCCAAATCTAAAAATCCTACTAGGTCATTTATGTGCTTACTTTCCTTTTGACCTTTCAAAAGCCAAATGACAAGTTGAAGTTAAATATGGCATCCCATCTGAACGGAAGGTAACCAACTTATGTATTAGCATCATAAAGAATTCTCAGAATTTCATCAACAATGTAATTTTCAAGGGCCTACTATCCATTACATATATTGTTCATAAACAACATAAATATCTCTATAGTGATCTTGCTACAAATAAGTAAGGCAACATAATATTAAATTGCTTGTTTTTTCACATTTTTTGTGGGCAATTAAGATATATATTAGTTTAAATTGTTCTCTATAGCTTGGCACATGGGCGGCATAGTTTCTTGCATGCATTTGTTCTCTGGGTACTTTCGCAAACTAAATATGGTGCAGCACTATTTGTATTTCACATTTTTTGTGGGCAATTAAGATATATATTAGTTTAAATTGTTCTCTATAGCTTGGCACACGGGCGGCATAGTTTCTTGCATGCATTTGTTCTCTGGGTACTTTCGCAAACTAAATATGGTGCAGCACTATTTGTATTAGTCCTTCTACGTTTCTGTTTGTGCTCCTAAAAGAAAATTATTTTCTGATTTTTTTTTCTTGTTAATGATATCCAGTTGGCTTTGGCAGCCATATTCAGCGTGACAGCATACAAGAGATGTCTAAAATGCTACGTGTCTTGAATGCTGTACGCCATGTCAACATCGGTATTCCTCTAAGCCTTCAACAGTACAAGGTATTAATTTCTTGCCACTTTATGCTTAAATTTCAAGTGCTAATTTTTCATCTTGCAATACATTATTCTGTCCACCAAATCTATTCCCACTTTCCTTATTTGTTTGTCCACCAAATCTATTCCCATACCTTTTATGAAAATATACACTTTATCTTTATCCTCCAACCCTCACTTAATTATTTCAATTCCCATTGTACTTTACTCACAAACAATCACTCTATTTATAAGTGGACCCCACAATACCCTATAATTTTTATCTACTTTATTTACTTTTTTCTTAAATGTTGTGCCCAAAAAAGTGGGCATAGTTTTCACGGACAGAGGGAGTATTTATTTATTTTTCTAATGTTTTGTTTCAGTTACTTACTCCCTCTGTTTTGATTAATCGCATGATTAATGCTCACAAACACCTTCTAGCTTATCGGATATCAGAATACCTTGGCTTGAACCAAGTAAGTCTAACATTGCCTCTTTATTTTTTCATTTTTTACTGTGTACTGAGCCCCCCCTCCCCAATATTGCTTATTTTCCTTATAGCAGCAGTCACAATCATTTTTTCTCTCTCTCTGGGCTTCGTATACCTTTGCTTTGCCGTTGTTTATTAGTATCAGAATACTTGTGCTCTATGATATATGTTTGTTTTTATTGAATCCACTATAGGTAATTGGTAGCTTCTACTATCATAAGTTACAAGATTTTAGTTTCTACAGTCTGCAGTGTTATATATGCTTGCTTTTAGTAAATCGAGTAGTTTAATGCTATCTTTTACTATTAAAAGTAACTAGATTTTATTAGAGATGTGTAGATTTAATTTGAATCCTTTAATCAACTTGAAATGAAAATGACTGTATCCTTAGGTAAAGTGATGTCATACTCGTGAATTGCTTGTGAACTGAAACAAGGTTTACTTTGTCTTGAGTTGTTTATTGAAGTTCAGTTGGCTAGATTGATAAAGTTTTTCGTAGGAAATCATCTTTCTGGGGCTAGTCACTAAAGGAACAGAGATGATTCTCTATTACAAAGAGGAGGATTTGATTGTTCATGCATTATAGTTTGTTATTTTGCATGTGTGTTTCCTGAAATTTCTTGTTGTGTGCTTGAAATGAGGTTGGCTTCGTGAACTGAAATAAGGTGTAAATCCGGATGATTCCCCGATATGAACTGAATGAGGTTTACTTTGTCTTGATTTGTTATTGAAGTCTAGTTGGAAAGAGTGATAAACTTTTCCCAAGGAAATTGCTTGTTTGTGACTAGACTAGAAGAACAGGGTGTTTCTCTATTACAAGGAGGAGAATTTGATTGTTCAAGCATTTTCGTTTATTATTATGAATGTGTAATTCTGGAAACTTCTTCTTGTGCTATATGCTTGAAATTTGCATGTCAATGCAACTAAAACCAGAACTGATATAACATAACATTGGAGAGGGTTTGACACAAATTGCTGAAAATTTTCAAATTATGTTAACTTAACGTTTGCTTTCTGTGTTGTGTATATGGGTGGCTTGCATGAGTATAGTTATGACTTGTTTCTGTTATAATAAATATCAGGTATACTTTCAGTTCTTGTATTGCTCATCGGCCTTAAGTTTTTTGTTTTATTTGAGTACAACTTGCACCTATATTATCTGTTTCTATACTTTATTTCTTACAGACAATGAGTGGTTGACTTTTACTGAAACGTCCTCTTTCTTCAAATCTCACCTTAAACGGCAACCAAACACATTCAGGGTTTTTAGTACATTTTCTTACTGAGGCTTCACATTTTTCAGTTCACTTATTTCAAATTCTTTTCTCAAGCTTTTCTCCCAGGGTACCCAAAGGTATCTGAACATTCCCTTGATTATATATATCTGTTAGGAAGTCAGAACAAATAAGATGGTTTTAAATTTGTAGGTCATATGGAACATGCTTTTTTGAGAAGAATGCCAAGTGAAACTTCTCTGAATTTTTGTAGATGCAAAAAGTTATCTATTATCTGTTTAATACTTCTACAATAAACTTTTTAGCATTTTGATTAAAATTACTGGATATGTAATGCGTTGATATCATATTGGTTCTTTGAGTAGGAAGTCGTGTTAATGAGCTGGACTTGTTCAAAGATATCAGCATCCTCGGCGGTTCCTGATGTCAGTCTTCTTGAGTTTTTGCTTGACAAGGTTAGTTCATTTGCAGCCTATATTTTAGTGATATTGCTAAATGGTGTATATAAACTTGCTCAAATCCTCAAGTCGAAAGTTTCCCCTGCCGCAAATATGTTTATTGTGAGATGATAGGATCTTGTTTTTTGACAAGAAGAGCAATCTCATGGTCTGTTTCACCCCTTCCATCACACATAAATTGGTAACATATTATAATTTAGAGTACAGTTTTTAGTGTTATGTGCTTAAAAGATTCATGATGAATGGAAACTTTCTTGGCATTCAATATATCTAGAGCTGTCGGTGATCTATTTAAGTTGTTTAATATTCTCAACTGATGGTCTTTTCAAAAATATTCTCAGCTGATGATGATTTGTTCTTGTTCTACATTGCATATTATATTTAAATAAATATAAATTAGGGAATTATTCTATTTCGCCAATCATCCAGCTCTGATTACCTCCAATTGGAAAAGAATTATAGGTAAATGCAGTTTGGTATTGCATCAACCTAATCATGACTGGTCCCATAAAACTAGCTTAACCATAATAGTGAGGCCTCTTAACATCTTTCGTCATAAACTCTTTCTGAAATATTGGTTATGGAACCTCAGCTGAAGATATGCAAAGGAATATCATATGCAGCTGTGGCTGCTCATGCTGATAAGAGTGGCCGGAGAAAGTTAGCTGCTATGCTAGTTGAACACGAGCCACGTTCCTCCAAACAGGTATTATTATTTGAATGTTGTTTTTTGTATAGATTTAATATTTTCTTCTTCTTTATGTGTTTATAAATCCTTAAATAGCATAAACCTTTATACATAATCTTGGTGGTGTTAAATTTTTGAGTCATTCTTGTTAGATACTTCCCATGACCTCCAATACAAGCAATAACACTTTCATATGTCAGATTCCTCTCTTGCTAAGCATAGGAGAAGAAGATTCTGCACTTATGAAGGCTTCTGAAAGCGGGGATACTGATCTTGTTTATCTTGTCCTGTTCCATATCTGGCATAAGGTGGAGTGAAGTTTTAAGATACATTTTCTTACTCGTTTTTAAGGCTGAGCAACATTATTATTAGATTTTTAGATGATATACCTTGATCATAGTTCCTTGAGTATGATAATTTTTCAGAGAGCGCCATTGGAGTTTTTCGGAACAATACAGGCCAGACGTCTCGCACGTGATCTTTTTGTTACTTATGCACGGTAAGGGAAATCCCACGTATCAGTATGGAGGAAGTGAAACCTATTTTATTGTTGTGGTATGTCTCTAATCTTTCGATTCTTCAGGTGTTGCAAGCCTGAGTTCTTGAAGTACTTCTTTGATTCCACTGGACAACTCCAGGTTAAATTCATGTTTATTCTAAATTCAAATGTCTATTAACTTGTTTAAAAAGTCAGTTTGATAATTTATGGTGATGGTATTCCTTGACCAGGAAGTATTGGTCATGGGAAACTGACTTCATGATAGTAGGACGTGGCGTTCTTGCTTTTGTATAGTTTCGAGGGGTGTTATTGTTGGAGTGGAACTTTGGAGTGACTTGGAAATTTTTGCGGTCCTGTAATTTTTTTTTTCTTCAAGACAAGTTTTAACTTTCCTTTCTGATATTCTAATCTCGGATCAAGTTAGTTTTGATATTGACTTGAGTTTTCATTGAGGGGCCATTTAACTTTTCTTATGGATAAAAGATACTGAACAAGTGCATTCTTCATTTTGTTATAATCCTCCCATAAATACAATACATCAATCAATTCAATGAATTCATAGCTAACCTGAACTTGAATATTATCAATCACCGATAAGGAAAAGCGGAGCGGAGAACTTTAACAAGGGGAATTAAACCTTTATATCTGAAGAAGCTTTCTTCCCTTGTATTTGCATGAGGAAGAAAAGAAGGTTCTCTCCAGATAGATGTGATAGTGGGATGGGTATGAAGAAGAGAGATGTGACAAGTTATAATAACCCTGCCAAAACCGTGGTCATTATTAATGTAAAAATGCATCTATCTTTATTAACGTGTATGGATGGCATTAAATCATCCCAATAATGAGATGGGATGACTTATCACATGAAAATGAGTATTTAACCTGGGCTCAATTTTTATCATGGGCTGCAGTAATTTGAAGTAGACTTCTGATTAGGCTAAAATTTAGTATATCCAACCTAATCAGTAATAACATGAAGTAAACAGGCTTAAGAGGCACAATTATTCATTTCTGGCTTCTTTTGCCTTTCCCTTCTACTGTGCTTGATGACTAGAAAGTTTCATGATTTTGCAGGATGTAGCTTTCCTCTTGTGGAGAGAATCGTGGGATCTAGCAAAAAATCCAATGGCCGGCAAAGGGTCCTCTCTTCATGGCCCACGTGTAAAACTGACTGAAAAGGCCCGCGATTGTTTTACAGAAACCAAAGAACATATCTTCGAGTCCAAGGCAGCTGAGGAACATGCTAAACTATTACGGTAATCATTGTGTTTAGCACGTGATATTTTGGGCTTGTTAATACCAACTCAAAAATTTGCCAGTAAAACCAAGTTTTTCTTTGAGCGATTAATATCTATCCATAATGATTGAAATTCTACTTGTGATTTGTGAATTTGTGGCACCATACAAGAATCATCACCCAAAGGTTTAGCTCTTCCTTTTATTTATGCATGATTCCATCAACCATGTTATCCTTCTTGCAATACACATGGTTGTACAGATCTTTGAACTGTTGCTATATAAGATCCTTATTTCCCAAACCTCATTCAGTTCTAATATTGGAAAGTTGCTAGACTGATGCCATTTCGTTTGCCATGAAATTAGTAATATGATCTGCAAGTAAATTACACACTTCTCTTGAAAACAAATAATATGTGTTAACTATCAAATCTCAGTTGATGTCTTTATAGAACCAGTTGTGTTATACAAAAACAAAGCCTTAATCTCACTATTTGGTCGGATATATCTGTAGCTGGCTAGCTGCATATTCAGATATTTAATGCAGAATGTGCAGTTATATTATAAACCCTCTTCTGTATTTATATAGTGAGACACTTGTGTGGCTCTCATCTTACGCTTTACGTATGTATCAACTGCAGAATTCAACATGAATTAGAAGTGACTACAAAGCAGGCCGTCTTTGTGGATTCAAGCATTAGCGACACAATTCGCACATGTATTGCTCTGGGAAATCATCGAGCTGCTAATAGAGTTAAAAATGAATTTAAGGTTCGTATATTCTAGATATTGCCCCTATTAAACAATAAAGCAACAAGGATGTGCAAGTATGCTACAATCCCCAAATTTTGTCTTGCTTTTCAGTACACAGATTATATTCTCAATTTATTATGGCACAATGGATTTTCTGTGAAATACCATCAACATGATTTAGGTTTCGGAGAAACGGTGGTATTGGCTTAAAATTTTAGCTCTGGCAACAATTCGAGACTGGGATGCAATGGAAAAATTTGCAAAAGAGAAGAGGCCACCAATTGGTCAGTGTTCTATGGCCCTAATTACTTTCATATGCAATTGTTACCTTTGTCTTGTAGTACTGCTATCTATGTCCTCTGTGCTCTCCATCATCCGGTCTTTGTTGTACATTGTGAACACATTTTTGCATGCAGCAAAAGATGAACAAATGGTATTATCCTTGTGATGATTGTCCGATAACTGGCTATAAAAGGTGAAGCATCCAGTTGACCAATCAGATTTTGCCACATCAGCATCAACTGGATGTTACACCTTCTACGACCGGTTACTGGGCCATAATGTCAAAAAATGGAAGTTACAGGATATTTTCAATTCATAAAAGTCAACAGGACTAAAAAAAAAAATAGGAATAGCTTACGGGACTAAAAAAACTATATTCCCAAATAAATAATGTGAACTTAAATTTGATCATAAGCTTGTTTCGAGTTACATCTTGTGGTGAGTGAGGATAATAATTGTGGCCCGTCTCTAATAAACTTTTGAAATTTTCACTCTATGGCATGTACAGGTTATCGACCATTTGTGGAGGCTTGTATAGACGCTGGTGAGAAAGACGAAGCACTCAAGTATATACCAAAACTTTCTGATCCCAAAGAAAAAGCTGAGGTAAACCATTACCAAAATAAATATGGGATTCAGATGCAAATCATTATATAGTTTATGTTGTGCTTTTACAAGGAGAATGTGCATTTTTTAATTTTGCAGGCTTATGCTAAAATCGGAATGGCAAAGGAAGCTGCGGAGGTAGCATCTCAAGCGAAAGATGGTGAACTGCTTGGGAGATTGAAACTAACATTTGGACAGAATGCGGGGGCTTCATCCATTTTCGATACACTGCGAGACCGTTTGTCCTTCCAAGGCGTCTCTTAATTTGACTTCATTTGTTTGTGCTTGTGAAAACTGGAAAATGATTCCTAATTTGCCATATATTTATTTTTTGGTGTGGAAAAAGTAATGTGATTTGGAATGGACTTGGTTTTGAGTTTTCCTTTGCTTTTCCAGCGGTTTTTATCTACCGTTGTGTTGTGATGGTTGTATTTAATCCAGAATGCATCAACAGTTTTCTCCCACTTTTGTAATTTCCTGATCTTTTATTTAATGCCTTTTCATTCCCTTCTAATTTACAGAGAATCAATTGAACTTGAGGGCACTCTTGTATGAGATCATCTGATGTCAGTTTGTATTAACGTCTTGTCTTTCATTATATATCAAATAAGAGTAGATCTTGTGTGCAAATTTGTATAGATGAAAATCAATAAAATTATCCTAAATCAACCAAATACATCCTAAACACTAAATAATTAACCCTAAATTATGACTTATTTGAGTTGGGTGAACCATGAACTAATCGGACCGAGTGAATCATGAACCACTCAATTTTGTATTACATTCAACAATTATAGAATTTGGTTGAAAATTAAAATTTTTGCATCTATGCAAATTTGCATACTAGACTTTGTCATCAAATAAAATGATTGAAAATTTAATTTAATTCTTGGGGTAAACAGAAAATGATTAAATTCATCATCGACTTTGATGATAAATTAAGGAGTCAGCATAGCTGTATAAACAAAACAACAAACGTAAAATGATAAAATAATTTGTCACTCCAACAATAAGAATATATTTTATTACTCATTATGCTCGCTATGATAATGTTCCCCTAAAAAGATAAAATTAAAAATGATCAAAATGTCATAAATTCCCTCACATTTGATCATTCATATTACAAGAAGCAACCATACATATATAAATAGCTTGAAACAAACAACTATATGTATTTCTTCACTTGGAAACGGAACCTCAGCTCAATAACTGAAAAATATATATAAGTAGATTCTTTTTCACTTACGAATTAAGTGCATATGGCGAATCTTCATATTTTCCCTGCCACCTATAAATGAGGTCGCAACGAAAAACAGAAACAATCAGTCTAAGTCGATGCAGTTTGGGAAAATCTCTAAGGAAACTTAACCTGAAATCATCTCCTGTTGGAATCTTGAGCTCCAAATCTTCTACAAATGGCTGAAACACCTGCTTGATTTTTCCTGCATCGACGCCTTCAAGAGTCGGAGGGTCCCACTGTAGTAAACAACATTGTCATCAAGATGTTCTTCAATGGTATAGAGTTAGAGTGAGAGAGACGCATACCTTTGGTGCATTATCCTTGTCGATCGTGACAGCTCTAATACCCTTGATAACAAAAACGTAGAGGTTAAGCAGCTGATAGGTAGATAACGGAAACATGCATCAGAGAATAGAGAAAGTAAACTTGTGTATAATTAATACCTCGTAAACATCACCAGATATTAAGGTCCGAAGAATATTCATGGTGATCCTGAACTCTTTCTTCAGGCATTCTGACAGCGTCTGCTTCCTTCCTTCACGAATCTAAACATGATCGAAATCACTGTCAGGATATGTTTTGTCAGTTATTTTAATCTTGATTGATAATAGGGAGAAACAGTACCGAATGTAGCGTAATCTTTAATGACGTTGGTGATGATCTCTTCAGGCCTTTAAGGAACGGCACTATCCAGGCATTTCCTTCTTTGCTAGCCTCAGCTTCCTGAAAACGAAAGTATACTTCAATTGGATGATCGATAATAGGGTACAAAGTAATGAAGCTTATAAGATCACTCACAAGTGATGTCAAGATCTCTTCCACAGAATCCTTGGAAAAGCACTCATTGATGGTTTCTTTCCTGCATTTATATCAGACGCACACACACACATATATACATCCTTGAGTAGTTTTGAGATGATAATTTATTATCAATATGAAGATTAAGCAACATTACTTGTTCAGGATACTTTCTTCGTCAATCTGAACATCTTTAGAGAACTCCTCAATCACAGATTTGACAGCATGCTCTTCCCCTTTATTTAAACTTATCAGACGATTTTGTAGCTCCGGCAGTTTCTATACAAACAAAATTGCATAAATAATCAGTTATCTGATGTCATGTAAAATTAAGTAAAGCCATCTTTGGTAAGTCCAGATCATGTTTGAAGTACAAGATGTCATCAATTAATGCAATACAGGTCAATCCATTTATAATTTTATACAGTATTGCTTTATTTCGAAGAACAGGGAAGGAATTTTGTTTTAAAATGGGACTAGTTTGATAATTGAAGGCTGATTATCTATACATGTATATCCTTATGATTGGTATATTCTTTTATATATCTTGTAGTTTCCCCGAATATTTCAAATATATGTATTTCCCGTTACAACGGTAACATGTGACTGTACGATATTTCTCATAAGCCATCAAATTCACATCAGATACTTAAGCACACTATTAGAAACCCGAAGTAACTAAATGTAGGTAAATGTTGATCTAACCTCAGAAGGGACAAAATGAGTGGCAAGCCCTGATGCAACCAATTCAGCGCCGTTCAGCCTTGCCCCAGTTAAGCCCAAAAATTCCCCTAAACAAGCACATGTATAAAGAAACTTCTTTCATAAAGAGTAGTATAAGATTTTTTTTTTTCTCAACTCCTTAAATATCAGCTTACCTAGATGCCCAGGAAGGTGTGAATGTATGTACGAAAAACCACAGTCGGTATGAAAACCAATGCTAGCCTCTGGAGTTGCGAAAACCTACGCAGCGTAATTGACATCAAACCCCATAATTCCAATACACAGACAAAACAGAAGGTTTAATTGTACTAACTGTCTTTTCTGTAACAACAGAGAACTTCATTGGGACCATTAAAGATGCACCTCCACCCATGGAAATTCCATTAACTAAAGCAACCTAACATCATCAATAATAATTAGAGTGTGTTTATTTTATATATATTTACAGCCTCTTCTAAGAGTTATGATGGTACCTGTGTTTTCTTATACGTATGGATGTGATAACAAAGCCAATACATTCTATAAACGACTTCAAGACTCGGATCCTCTGAAAAACAAAACTTGAATGTATAGATGAACTTCTAGTAGTGGTAAAAGATAAGCAAGCGATAATAGGACGTGAACATAGATTTTTTAGTCCTGTAAGTATCAGTGCTGTGAACTTTTAAGAATTGAAAATAGCTTTGTAACTTTTAATCTTTTGACTTTTTAGTTCGGTAGGAGGTGAAACTTCAGGTTGACCTATCAAACTCTGCCACGTGGACAAATCAGAACCTGTCACGTCAGCATCAACCGGATATTTCACCTCCTACAGCTGGTTACCGGACTAAAATTTCGAACAATTGAAAGTTAATACACTAATTTCAATTTGTGAAAGTTGACATGACTAAAAAAACTATTTTCCCTTATAGAACACTCACTCGACATCCTTCCATCGTAGAACATTTTCAGATCCCCACCAGCTGAGTAAGCACGGCCAGATCCCTAGAGAAACGTAAATTTTTGTGTTAAAATATTAGTTATACGGAATTTCTTGGACCGAATTAGATAATTTTTTGAAAGAATTGAAGGCAAGTTGCTCTATACAATCATTTATATATGTGACCAATTTTAGTTGAAAGTTGACCTTGATTAGTACAAGTTCTGCATCATCATCTTTCTCCCATTTTTCCAGAAGCTTTGCCAGCAAGGCAACCTAGCACAAAATTACAAAGAAGTTTTTTTTAATAAAGTTTCAGAAAAAGGAAAAGTGCAATCTGAAAAACACTAATTTCAAGATAGATACCACGTCGAATGAAATAACGTTCAATCGTCGAGGCTGGTTCAAGGTAACCACCCTTACATGGCCAACTTCCTCACCAAGAACAACCTAAGGAGGCAACTCAAATAATTGTTGGTATCAATGTCATTTGGAAATTATTCTTGGTAATTACTGAAAGAAAAGCATCTAAAATGTGAAATATATGAAGAATAAAATAATTTATTTGTTCATTATGAACTCTAGAAACTGAAACTCGGGCTCATATTACCTCTTCATCTGGATTTTGTGCCATCTGAATGTCAACTAGCTTCACTCAACAAGATAAAGAACACAAAAAAATTACAATCATTAGAAGCCATTTTGAAACAAAAACAGCTATCTCGAATTTGAAGACGATAACAGACGGAGTGAGCATGTTTGCAAATCATACAAATGCAGTTAGAATCCTGGAAACACTTAAGAATAATTGTTACAGATCGATAGTTCAGGGAGGCCTCTAGATGCATCAGTAAGGAAATTCTGTTGCAGAGGAGCACGTTGATTCGGGTAGAATCTTATTCTAATTATTTTTTCTATTGGAATATCCTTTGTTTGTATGTTTTATTACTTTCTAGGATTCATTTTGATGGTCATATACTCGTAACGTAATAAAATTTCAAATTCTTACTTTTCAGTGTACATCCTTCAGTTAATTATATACTTGAGACTGATAATGTCTACAGAGATATAGCATATTTTAATGTACTTGTGTCATTAACTGTTTTACGAACCAGATGAAGTCGGTTAAAAATTAGTTAGAGATGAAATCCTCTTCTTTTACTCCACTGTTTCAAACATCAACACTTAACAGCTAAACTAGAAGGTGAAATTAGTTCTAAGAACACTCTCAAAATATAGTGGAGATGTTAGCTAAACTTCCATGCCATCCTTATTTTATGTAATTTTAACTAACAAATATACACAAAAAGCCTCATATGCAGTTTGCCTCCCTCATACAAGTAGGATAAAAAAAACAAAAGTTAACCAGACTCGATTGAGTGGGTCTCATGTGCAGATGCAACTTGTTATACTGAAAGATGCAACTTGTTTACACTAAACCGCGCAACTATTTTTCCATATTAATAGTTGCACGGTTTAGTGTAAACAAGTTGCATCTTTCAGTATGACAAGTTGCATGATTCTAAAATACACTACTATAAGTGCACGACGCACCTGAATGCACACAAAACTTAGCCGACTCGATTTTTCATCGTTACGGGACTTTACTGAGCTAAACAACGTCATCATTGCAAACACAACTATCAATAATTGCAACAGTTTCACAGAACAAATTAAACATTCAGATGAATGGCAATGAATTACACTGGCTATGTATGTGTACTAAACAGTAAACACTAATCATTCACCAAAAGGAGAAGCAATTTTCTTGCTGAACTTTCAACCCATCCTATACCAGGAATGGAAAACTATTCTCATCATACTATTTTACTTTACCTCAAATTCGATATATGCCCCCAACATCTCAACATTTTCCCAACACTGAACCATTCTAGCAATGATACATCAATTGCAAATATGAACAATGCAGATAATAAATAAACCGAAAATAACAAAAGGGGAAATGAAAAGCTCGAATCTTTACAGCTAAACAGAGGCGGAAATCAAGAATCTAGTTTAAGGAATAAAAAGGGACCCTATTTATCAAGAAACCATTTTTTATTTCCTTGAAAATAAGCTGGGCTTCTGATAATTAACAAGCATACAAAAAGAAAAGATGAAGACTCAAAAAAATGTTGGAATTAGAAGAGATCACTTACAGAAGAGTGAAGGATTTGTGAAGCTTTTGTTATCTGGAATGGGAAATGGGAAGATTATAGACGAAAAATGATGGTGGGTGGTAGTTGGTTTACAAGTTTGGCAAGTTCAAATAGTGAGGCTTTCGGCTTACCTACTACCTTTGTTTGAAACAATGATTTCAAATCAATGCCATTACATGTTAAAAGATGGGGAAACTGAGAGTATCCATTTTTCCCATGTTTTTTTTTTTTTATTATTTTTTTATCATTTAGAGTAGGACTTTGGTGAAACTTGTTCATAGTATAAAATATATACCACTACACTTACAAACTAATATCACTAATCAATTGATATCATTACACTTGTAAATTGATATTATAGTATTAAATGTTATATGTACTTGTTCATAAGAGTTCTGTAATCACTTTATAAGTGTAATGATATGAGTTTCATATTATGAACAAGTTTCACAGAAAATTTGTGTATCATTTATTATTTGCATGTGTTTTAATATAGAAATTGTTTATTATTATTAAAAGTAATAAAAAAAATTGTGGAGAATAAATAGTGAAGGTAATGACGATTGTGTAAATTAAAGAAAATAAAATTAATTTTAATATAAAAAAATAATATCATATCGCATAATATTGAGAAGGGGTGGATAAAAGGGAAAATAATAATTTATTATTATTTATATAAATATCCAATTAAATTTGTGACAATTTTTTTGACAAATATTTAAATAAAAATGAGATGGAATAAATACTATGTTTCTAAATATATTTTTTAGAATCAGCTGACATGCCAACAATAAGTTACTAGAAAATAGTAACATGCATCATGCATCAAATTGCAATAATAAAAAGGTGGTATTTAAGACATGGTTGTGATTATTTTATAAAAATATCAAAAGGGTGTGGATTTATTACAGTTCTCCTTTAAAAGAATTAAATATTTTTTCTAAGAAAAGAAATTTAAATTCATAATCTTGCAAACCATTTCAATTTTCATTAGCATGACTTTTTATATTTAATCTTGCAATTTTTTTATAATTTATACATATAAATATTCTCCCACGAGAAGATAAATTGGGCATATGTCATTTTGATCACTTTTGTTGCGGCTACTCGAACCATATTTTGAGGTGGTGTATTTAACTTAAGGGCCGCATGACAATTGGGCAGCCCCCATTCAGAATGGGCTGCACAGAATATTTATATGGCCCACTTTCCAAGTAAATGGGCTGTTTCTTTTCTCTTGAATTCAGATCTTTCACCCAAATTTATTGAAGAAATTAGGATGTTGTTTCTTTTTTATTTTTTACTCTTGTTTGCAAGATTGCAATCAGTGTTGTTGGAATCGGACCGGACTGGCCGGTTCAACCCGGAACTGGTGTCAAAATCAATTCGATCACACCTCTAAATCTATTTTTAAGGTCGAACCAATTAAAACCAGTCAAAAATTGGCCGGGGTTTCTCCTTTTTAATTACTTTTAATTATAAATTAAATTTTCACTAATATTTCTTGCAAGTAAGGATCTAGGTACTAATTTTTCACTCAGTCCCTTTTATATTACTTCACTTCACATTTTTCCGCCCTCTTTTATATTTTTTTTCATCTTATATCTTCTCTAATACTTATTTCATGTGGAATGAAAAAATTAAAATTCATATAAAGTAACTTGTTCGGTTATAAAAACATTGATAGCAATGTCTGATGCGAGTAACTTTGTAACAAAAAATATTGTCAAATCATTTCCAATTTGCACGATTCAACGAACGTTGTATAACTGAACTTCTACTTTTTCACAAGGACCAAAAAATGAGTAAATTAACAAGAATAAATATCCTAACTCCTACGAAATATATTTTATTTAAGAGTTGAAACATTGTGTTCGTCAACTGATCTAACATAGCTATCAAAAGCCAAATAGGAAATTAAATGAAACTTATATCTGTGTAAAATATTCTTAGGAGGTCTAGATCAAGAAAATTTCGTAGCAATTAGCCAATTACGTACATTAATAATATCATTTGAAATCTAAATTAAATCCCCATTATAAGTTGTTATAACTTAGTAACACCCCCACCCCCTTCTCTCTAACTAGACTCTACCATAGGAGGAGATCATGAGCTTCTCTTAAAAGGTATGTTGTTAATAATTTATGTATTCATGTAATTATTATGAGTGTAATTTATCTAATCAAATATGGAGAATATGTATAATACTCCCACGTCATCTTTTAGATTATTCATTCACTTGTTTGACTCGTGTTTTAGCGAGCGAGTTGTTCATCTATCATACATCTCCTTAAAAATGATTTTTTCATTTCATATACTAATAAATAACTCGTTCGCTAAAATATAAGTCAAACTGTAAATTGACAATATAAAACAGGACGGAGTGAGTATATATAAAATAGATAATTTTTTATATGTGACGGTGTAATGTGAGATGATCAGTAAATATGAAATCGATTCAAGCAATTTGTTTCGTGTGTTAGAAAAATAAAAATAAAAATCAATTTATTTGTTTATATATTAATTCTTTTAATTATTACTGTAGTTATATTTGCACGGTCTCTAGTGAAATGACTTCCGAGAATAAAATCTAATTATAATGCATTTGTATTAATCAATAGAATTCACGTTAGATGGTTACGTAAAATAAAATCTAATTATAAGTAAATCATAAAGATTTTTATGCAATTTTTTATGGATTTAAGATCGGTGCAAAATAACTCACGTCAACTCTCAACTCAATCTACTTGAATTCGATTATAAATAGGAACTAGTATATAATTTGTCTATATATTTTAATGTGATTTACATATAAATTCGAAAAAGAGAAAAAAAAAAAAACTTATTCTGAATACAAAATGCATGTATAAAACGGTGGTATGGTCTAGGCCGTCATGAGATCACCTGTTTTATTATTTGTGCTTCACTTTGTATTCTAAAATATGGATGAATGATGTGTGGAATAATAAAAAATATTCAACGAGTCACCCTATTTTAAGTTCATGTGTTAAAAATTTAAGAGTGCGAAACAACCCATGAAATACGAAAAATGGAACAGAGAAATCGAATAGTGTGGGATCAGTCAAATTAATTGTATTACTATCATTTATCAACCCCAACAATTTACCTACTAACCAATATTTTATTTTTCTTGTAAATTATTCAATTAATTCATGCAAAACGGTGTGAAACGAAAGAGTCACAATTAATTATAATTCAAAGCAAGTGCCCCAAGTTTCTTGCAATGTTGATTGGCAGGAATAATATTTCAATATATTGAAGATGACTATTGGAGGAAATTCCAACGATGTTTCTTCTGTGGAAAATTGGGATAATTAATAACACCAGATCGAAATGTCGTAAATTAATGGTGGACCCCACAACTTGATTTGATTGCAAAAAAAAAAAAGTCGTTTATAAACCGTGTGACCTTGACTCCGTCAATTTCGCTATCACGTCGTAGTTAGAGTCTCTTTAAACACTTATTTTTTAAACAAAGTGCCTATTAAATTTTCAAACACTTGTAGAAGTACAACATTAAAAAAATTTATACATCCAAGGTCACACCTTATTCTTAAAAAAAAGCGTTTTTAATATTTAAATAGAGACCTAAAACACTATCAAAATTGTATCTAACAACTTTAAAAATAAATATTTCTAAAGCACTTATTAAAGTTTTAAAACAACACTTTAATTATACACGTAGTTAGTGCTTTGAAGGGTAAAAGGAAAAAAAAATAAACACATATCTATTTCATATAAAATAAATGACAAAAACTTGTATAAATTTGGTTCACGCTATAAAATCGAGTCAAACTTGACCCGTGTATTATAAACGGATCACATATGTATATCATTTGAGTTAATTAATAAAATGGTTAGCACCGATCCAAAAAAAAGTTTAAAATATTGGGAATAATAATGATTGAATCGAATCGTTCAATAATTAGTCAAAACTTAGGGTGTGTTTTGAAACACTAAAAACTGCTTATAAAATCACTTATTTTCAAAATATGTGAGAAATAACTTTGAAAATTAAAAATAAATGCTTCTAAAAGTTGTTTTTAGTGTTTCAAAATACACTCTTAATTCCCCCGTTTATCGATTACATTGGTTTGATATGTTATTTCTTATAAATTCCATTATCATTGTATGCATATGTAGATATTGTTGTTTATATTTTAAATTAAATATTTTGTCCTTGATATATAATTTAATAGAACCCATGATGTATACAACCAATTAGCTTGCACAGGAAGCTTCTTGAAGTAGTGCTGATTGAATTTTATAAACCACGAGTCTTCGGCACAAATGTTTTTCTCGTAGGCAATATCACGATCTACACAAGATTATGTCATCAAGTCAGCCAAAAAGAAATAGACAAGTTAATTAATTAATTTGACTTGAATTTTATATTATTTCACATTAAAAGTCACCATCTCAAATTGAAAAACTTATAAGTTGATGATTCGTAGATTGATGAAACTTTGGTGAGGTGGAGATGCAATCTAATATCACATGACCAAATGCCCTCAAAAAATATGATGTCACACATTTATTTTATGTAAATCAATTCTATCATATAACATGATTAGCATTTTGAGTGTAATATTAATAGTATAAGTTGTCTCATTACAATATATTAGTTTGATAGTATTAATTATTTTAATAAATAGTACTATTAATTATTTTACTACTAATTCCCTAAAAAAAATATTTTACTACTAAAATAATAATTGCAAAACTAGTTGCACCGTGATACATAAAACCAGTTCTATTTTATATAAAGTCTGAGTAGTTTTTTTTTTTTTTTTTGAGTAGTATGTTTATAATAAGGCTTCAACTTCTTTGTTCATATTCACTATTGTTCTATTTCTCAAGTATTTTATTATCTTTTATTTACTTGTATTTTTTTTTTACATCTCCATTTTGGGTGAACTATTATTCGAAAAGTAAGCTAAAGTCGATACAATGAGAATAAACTTCATGTTATGAAATTGATTTTTAATTTATGAGTATATAGATATATTCAAGGTATAAACACGGGTCAAATTTAGTGAATTAAAAAAATGTGTTGAAATAGATGAAATGAGTCAAATAATTTAATCTCATACTATAAAATTTATTCACGGTAGACCAACTCATAAAATTATATAAAATTTGAATTTCACCATAGATTTTTCTTTAATTTATATGTCATATGCAAATAAACAAACATAAAATGGAGACTTATAAGCATTGACTTATTAGACCATCTCCAGCAATGTTTCACAATAGCATCAAACGCTATTTTTCTTCTCCAGCAGCTTGCTTTTTAACCTTGCGCCACATGAAATTTTTTTTTACTGCGCTACTTTTTTGTTTCCTTTTTTATTAATACTTTAATTTAGTTGTGTATATTTTATATAACATTTAAATTGTAATAATTTCATGTTATAGTAAATGTTGCGTGGTATTATATTTTAGAAAAAGTTGTGTGATATTATATATAATTTAAAAAATCTCAATTAATTTAAAAATAATATGTTACTCCCTCCGTCTCAAGATGACTTGAACAGTTGACTTTTACACGCATTTTTGCGAGCGAGTTTTGTATTAGTAATTGAAATGATAAAGTGAAATTTAAGGAAGGATATGATAGATAAGGGGCTCAAATTTTCCGTGTCATTATTTCCCGCGTTTAAGATTATCTTAGTCCATTAATTAATTAAGTCACTAAACAGACTTTATATTAATTAATATATTTGTCCTTGGAGTAAAGACAACTCAACATTATTATCCATACCGGAAATAAATTTCCACTTGCAAGATTTGGTATGATAACGATTTTGAGCTCACCAAGGGGACAAATCAAGCAAGCCGTACTTGTACGCGATTCTCCGTATTAAATCTTAACAATCGTCATGTAACTAATAATATTGCCCAAGATACAAGGTATCAAATCGCATTGATTCTCTTCCCATCATAAGTCAAAGCAATAGTTATTAATTACACACGATCTTATTTAAGGAACGGAGATTAAGAAATAACGCACCACTGAGGTCTAATTCTTGTATATTCAGTACCGAAGAATTTATCCTCATATAGGTCCTTTTCAGCGCATCAGGATGCACTAGTGTAATCCCTTGGTCAAGACAGGTCAATCCGAGCCTTACACTTCAACCATTCATGATGGGTTGTTCATTTCCATATGGGTTGTGAATTTGTACTTAGTTACGAGGAACTGTTAATTTGATCTTCTGTGATCTGATATCACCAAATTAACTACAACGTAACACGTACTGACTTTATCGAACGTGTATGCAGTAAATATATATAACATTCATTCATATTTAATGCAGCATGTGATAAATAATTTATTTCAGTAAAATAAATAAGAAATTCAGTTTGGTTATACAAAGTAAAAATATACTTTTCAGTATAACCCCAACAGAAGATACTTAGACCTCATGTAACATATCCTTCCATTCCCCGCTCCTCATAGTCTCTCGGTGTTGATGCAAATATTTCGACACATCACCCTGTGCGCAACGACAGACGTCTCGAAATCGATATCGTGAATGGGAACGTTAGTAGATTTTTCTTTTTAATTATAAATTAAATAATGTATTTCTCAATTATTTTTTAATTATTGAATTTACAGTATTATATCTGGTCATGAGGCGGCTATGAAAATCACTGATTCCATTGTGGATGGTGGCATTAAGTATGGCACTATTTCTTGGGAAAATGTGCCAAAAGATATGCACAAACTCTATTTCAATGAGTTTAGGGTATGTAAAATTACAAGTCATATTTTATTTTAATATAATATTATATATTATATATTGATTTTATGACATTCTTCATTAATTTGAATGCGGAAAGAGCTGTGTTTGGGATCCCACGATTGACAATATGATGTACAAGTCATTCTGCGAGATTGCCAAAGCCCGGTATGGGGCGATCATGTACAAGTGGAGAAACGAGTTTAAAAAAATGAGTTGGACCTCACCTCTACACTTGCACCGGGCGTCTGGAACTTGTTGCTTGAGGAATGAAACTCTGAAGAATACAAAAAGATGTGCGAGTAGAATCGGAATAACCAGATGTCTGATCCTGTTGGGAGTGGGATCGCGACTCATCGGGCTGTCCCAATCTATTTTGGATCGTACACTTGCAATTGTAAGAAATAAATTTACATTTGAATATTATATATATATATATATATTATCATTTATTTAAATTAATACATGTATTTGTTTAATATGAGCGTGCGATGGGATCGCGTCCCAACCTTCTAAAGACGTTGAACAATCCTCATGTGTTTAATGTGGAAGAAAAGATATCCACGTACCACCGCACACGACCTAGCTACACGTAAAAAATAGTAGTCTTTTGTTAAATTTGATTTGATTTGATTATTATTTTATTTAATTAATAAATAATTAAATTGTATTTGCAGAGGAACCTCAATCAGAGGATAAGAGACCCTCGAGAACAGTTCGAGGCTCAGAGACAGACACGTGCCCAGGCTAAGGCAAGTGGATCACAGATGCCTCCTCCACCACTACTCAATACTGATGAAATCTACCTTGAGAAGGTCGAAGTCAACAGAGGACGGATCGTCGGAACTTGTAGGAAGTAACTTGCTATACGAGAGACACAGACGACGCCCCACCCCACACAGGCCTTCCGTTCACAGGCATCGCCCTCGATGACTATATCACATTCTACAACAATTATAGCCGATTATCAGGTCAAATTTGAGTACTTGGCCACTCAACTGAATCTAGGGCCCAATTTTTGGCAGAATATGAACGGTGGTGTTGGTGCTCCTGGTCCTTCTGTCGGAGGCGATGTTGGGGTTGGTGGTGTTGGTCCTGTTGGCAGAGGAGGTAGTCGTAACGGAACTGAAGGTGCTTCATCAGGTGGTGATCGACGGAATAGCGTATTCTGACTCGATGTCGATGACGAGGCGAATGATAATGATAATGAGGAGGAGGAGGATTATTTTACTGATGATATGCAGAGGGCTTTATTTTTATTTTGCTGATGATATGTAGGGGTTTTTCTTCATTCTACAAAGAGGTATCGCTCTCTATTATTACATGGGGAAGCCATCAAAGTGTGGGGAGGGAAAGTAACTGTTTGACAGGTAGGGTTTGGTTTGTTTTGTTTTTTTAAGTATTTGTCCAATTAAAATTAGGACGAAGGGAGTATTACTATTATGCACAAAAAAACTGAAGGGTTATATCACTGTTAAAAAAAAGTAGTGAAAATTAAAGAGTGTGACTTACATTACAAAAAGAGTATTAATCATGACAATTGAAGGGTTATATCTATAAATATGGAACTAATTTCACGATAAACAAGTTTCAAATATGACCTACTCCATAAGAAATAATTTGTGTGAAAAAAAACGTAACTAAATATCTTCTTTTAACTATAAACTATCCCTTTTATATTAAAAGTACTTTCTTTTTTATACAAAGAGATAATTTCGTAAAATTTGTGTATCTATATATATAGTTGAGTACAACACTCTTGTAAATTAGATTTATACATAAATTTTATTTTTATTATACATAATTTTTTTCACTTTAATGCATAAAAATATTATTATTTAATAATTTTTATAAATAATACATAATAGTAATAATATGTGTATATATAACAGTATTATTAAAATAATAATAGAATTTATCATGAATTTGAGTTTCACATCATTTGTTTTTTCAATATTTAATTATATCGATTGCCGAAGCCTCCTTTTGTAACAACTTTGAGTAACACTCATGTGAACCAGGTTCACACATAAACTCTATCACTGTTATGTATAAAAACTATCACTGTTATGCACAAAAAATTTCACTGTTTAAAAATATAAAGCATTTTCTAACAGTGATTGTTTTTGTTCATAACAGTGATAATTTTTATACATAACAGTGATAATTTTTATATGTGACAGTGATACATAAATAATCGAGTTTCAGATTTATACAAGTTTTTGTCAACAACTTTTGTTAATGAATGATAAGTACATTGACACTTTCCTAGAAATTACATGCATGGAAGACTGACTTTGGGGTCAATACCGAGTCTTTATCATGTGATAACGTCATCGTTTTGGCTTTGATTAATTTATTACTCCTATTACTTTTTTTAATTTGATATGAGTGTTTGGAAGTTAAACTTATTTCAATTCCGAATTGAGATTTTGAGATCTCACGTTATGTTTCTCAAAAGAGTAAAAAATAAATACTCCTTAAGTAGGTTCGAGCTATGAAATTTAATTCAATATAATTTATTTTAAGGGATGCATGGGTTGACCCGAATTTTTGCACCAATCTCATTTCACTCTAATTTTAGCGAGTTCTCGAGCTGCTCGTGGTCATTTCAGCGGGTTCTCAGGCCGTCGCGCGCTGCTCACGGTCATTCCAAATAGATTCCTTGCAATCCGTCATGTCTTTGTTTAAGAGTTTTATAGAATAACGGTGAGAGTTTTATAAAATAAACAAAGGAGAATTTTATAGCCTAAATAGTGATAATTTTATAGAATAATAGTAATAGTTTTATATAGCCTAATAGTGAGAGTTTTTACAAAAAAATAACAAAGGATAAAGCTTTTATAAAGATAACAAAGGAGGGTTTTATAACATATCAGTGAGAGTTTTATATTATAACAATGATAGTTTTATAGCTTAATAGTGAAAGTTTTATAGAATAACAATGATAATTTTATAGTATAACAGTGATAGTTTTATAGCACAATAGTGATAGTTTTATAGAATAACAGTGATAGTTCGAAATTAACGGAATTGTTGGGGAATTAATTGCTAAATACAAATTAAATTCTAACAATTATTACTAGCATGAATTAATCCTATATTAATTCAACAACAAATCATGCATATAAACAAGTCACACAAATCCTACGCATGTGGAATTGCTAGAAGTTTACGTGAACTAACCTCTTGGAGTGACAACCATTGAGAAGATGGATATTCTCGTTCACAAGAACAAACTCAAATAGTCTTCTCAAGTATTCTCTCGTCCTTGTTCAACAATCCGGTGGAAGGATGCTCGCGAACAATTAAAGAAAGGAAAAATAAAATTATGTTGCACCACCTTTGTGGATTTCTAATTTTTCCAACACATGGAATTACACTTGGGGATGAAAATTCATCCCCTATTTATAATACTAGGGGTGGCCAATTTTTTGTGTGTGAATAAGATGGGAATTTTTTTTTCTTGGTCTCCAAGAAATCTTGAATATATCTCTTTTTTTTTTTTCTCCATAATTAAATATTTCACAAAATTTCACCCCCTTATTTTATGGATATTTCGAAAATAATAGGGAATAGGAATCCAAGATGTGAATCTTCTTGAATTTATGAGATATTCTTGTATTCCAAGAATACATATCTTCCACAATATATTTTCAAGAAAATCTTTCCTTTCCTTATTTTTTTCATAATTTTCGAAATTCACTTAATAAATAACCAAATGGGAGATTTCTTGAATTTAATGAGATAATCTTGTATTCCAAGAATATTTATCTTCATTTCATAACGAAATTCATAGAAAATCTTTTTCCCTCTTTTATTTATTAATTTCGAAATTATTAGGAAAATTAGTCAACAATAATTTATTTTATTTTAAACACCTTTTTCAGTTATTGAACTTTATCTTTGGGCTACTTGAGGGGCCTTTAGGAGAAATTAAGATTAGACCTTCCAATGGACCTTGAATTTCCAATATTGAGCCACAATATTATTCAAGCCCATAAATATTAATTAATCCCACTACATAATTAATATTGCACTATCCATCTTAACCCATATTACTGTTAATAATATTGCCCAAAACACAAAGTATTGAATCGCATTGATTCTCTACCCAACATGAATCAAAGCAATAATTATTAATTTCACACGATCCTATTTAAGGGACGGTGATTAAGAAATAACTAACCACTGAGGTTTAATTCTTCTATATTCAGTACTGAAGAATTTATCCTCATGTAGGTCCTATTCAGCGCATCATAATGCACTAGTGCAATCTCTGTTGGGATAACATATGTCAGGATCTATCGGGATGACATCATAAACACAAATTTAAATTAACAATTATTACTAGCATGAATTTACCTAAGTGAATTCAAATCAATCCAACAACAACATGCAAATAATATTTCACGTAAAAGATCCTAAAGATGCGGAATTTCTAGGAGTTTACGAAACGCATTTGGAGAGACGATCTGAGACAGACGGGATCAAGTATCTGGATACCCACCAAAAGTCCTTCTCAAGTATTCCCAAGTCCTCGTCCAATAACCCCGGTGGAAGGTTCTCCAATGAACGATTTATAAAACAAAGGAAAATAAAAAAACTGTTGCACCACCTTTGTGGATTTCTAATTTTTCCAACTCATGGAACACTTGCGGAATGAAAAGAATTCATCCCCTTATTTATATCATGGGGGGGACGAAAATTTGGAGTCCAAATAGGGTTAGGAAAGATCTTTTCTTGATCTCCAATTTATCTTGAATATATCCCATATATTCTTCTTTTCATGTGTATTTTTTCACAAAATTTCACACCCTATTTAATCCTTATTTTAAAAAAAAAAAATAAGAAGGAAGATTTCAAGATTGGATCTTTTCTTGAATTTATGAGATATTCTCAGGATTCCAAGAATACATATCTTTTTCCATAAAGTCCTTTCAAGAAAATCAAAAAAATCTTTTATTCCCTCTTATCCCCTAACTTTTTGAAAATTTTCAATTAAAGAGACCAAGTGGGAGATTTCTTGAATTTATGGGATAATCTTGTATTCCAAGAATACTTATCTCCTTTCCATAAAATCTTTTCAAGAAAAATCTTCTCCCTCTTTCTTTAATTATTTTCGAAAATATTGAGGAAATATTGCAACAATAATTTATTTTATTTTAAGCACCTTTTATTTATTGGACTACAATTTGGGCTACTTGAGGGGCCTTTAGGAGAATTAAGATGGACCTTCAAATGAGCTTCTGAATTCCAATATTGAGCCATAATATAATTCAGCTCATTAATATTAATTAATACCACTATATAATTAATATTGCACTATCCAACTTAACCCATATTACGGTAATATGGCTCCCGGCTATTATTTCCCGTGTTTAAGATTATTTAGTCCATTAATTAATTAAGCCACTAAAAATCTTTATATTAATTAATATCTTTATCCTTGAGTAAGGACAACCCAACTTTTATTATCCATACCTAAAAATTAATTCTACTTGGAAGATTTGGTATGATAAAGGTTCCTACCACCAAGGGACCAATCAAACAAGACATTGCAAGCACACGATTCTCTGTGTTAATTTAGCAACTGTCGTGCAATTAATATTATTGCCTAAGATATAGGGTATCGAAGTCGCAATGATTCTCTTCTCATTTATAAGTCAAAGCAATAACTAGTAATCACACACAGTCCTTATTAAGTGACAGAGATTAAGAAATCATCAACCACTGAGGTCTAACTCTTCATCCCTTAAGTCAGTGTGAATGAGTTTATCTTCTCTGCAGGTTCGCTTCAGCGCATCAAATGCACTAGTGTAATCTCTTGGTCAAGACAAGCCAATCTGAGCCTTACACATCAACTTCTACCAATAGATTGTTTGGATCTATCTAAGTTGTTAAACACACACTCGTTTACAAGGAACTATTAACGTGATCTTCTGTGATTTGGTATCACCACGTTAACTACAATGTAACGCGTGCTACGAACGGTTTGCAATAAATATATATATAACATTCAATCATATTTAACAGTGATAAACAATTTATTTCAGTAAATAAGTATTTAATACATAGGTTATACAAAGTAAAGCATACTTTCACGTATAACCCCAATAATCTCTCACTTATACTCAAAGTCTGCTTTTAAGTATACCACATCATGTCTGATGTATTATCTGGTGACATCTAATGTCACCTACATCAACCTAATAACATTTCTCCCACTTATACTCAAAGCAGATTGGCAACGCTCTTGACACTCATTCCTTCCACATGTCTCTCGAATGTTAACTGAGGCAGACCCTTTGTGAATGGATCGCCCAGGTTGTCTTCCCGACGTGATCTTTTGCCAATTTATATCTCCTCTCTTAACGATTTCTCGTATAAGATGGTATTTCCTTTCAATGTGTTTGTCGGCCTTTTTGGGCTCTTGCCTTTAAATTTGGAATCAATCGCTACAAAGATTATCACAAAAGATCGTGATTGATTGTCTTTGGGCAAATTCGAACAACGCCCAAGTCCACTAGGAAGTTCTTGAGCCACACCGCTTTCGTATTCGCCTCCATGGTAGAATCGGCGATGCATTTCGCTTAACGCTTCCATGTTACACTCCTCCCCCCCAAAACACACTACCCGAGGTAGATTTTTCGAATCTAGGTCCGATTGGAAATCCGAGTCCGCGGTATCCAATCGAAATAAACCGTCTCGACCGATAAACCATCATTCTATCTCGAGTTCTTTTCGTATACTTTCGTATGTTCTTAACACCCAATGTTGATTTACGACTACTTTGATATCTAAGCTACCATGCCTACGGCATATAGCGTATATCCCGGTCTCATACACAACATCAGATACATGAGGCTTTTCTACCATCGACACATAAAGAAATGTCTCTCATGTCATATATCTCCCTTTGTATCTTAGGGCAAATGTCTTTTCGATAGATGGATTCCGCGTGCTGAAAGGTACAAAACCCTTCTTGAAATCTTACATGTTGAAACGCTTCAAAACGGTATCTATGTATGAAGCTTCATGATAAGTTCGATCATTCTTTTCTTTCGATCTCGAAAGATCTTGATCCAAAGAATATGACCGGTTTCCCCTAAGTCCTTCATATCAAACCGCTTTTGACATGCCCATACCCTTTACGCCCCGACAAAACCTTTACATCATTTCCGATGAGTAGAATATCGCCTACGATAGTACTAGAATACCAAAAGCAGGTTAAACACTTCCTATAAACACAACTCTCAAAATCGTTTTGATCAAACCCATAAGATTTGATTACTTGATCAAAACATTGGTTACAAGCCCGAAGATGCATACTTCAGTCCATAAATGGACTTCCTGAGCTTGCCCACAAGGTGTTCTTGGCCTTTTTCGATGAAATCTTCGGGCTGTTGAATATAGATTTCCTCGTCAAGACTCCCGTTAAGGAAAGCTGTCTTGACATCCATTTGCTAAATCTCAAAATCTAGATGCTAACTATTGTCAAGAGAATACTTAATGGACTTAAGCATGGCTACAAAAAAAAAAAGTTTCTTCATAATCGATACCCTCATTCTAAGTGTATCCCTTTCCCACAAGCCTAGCTTTAAAGGTTTCTACCTTCCAGTCTGGTCCTCTTTTCCTCTTGTAGACCCACTTGCATCCAATGGGTTTTACCCTACTAGGTGGTTCAACTAGCTCCCACACCTGATTATGATCCATTGAGCCCATCTCGGCATCGCAGTTTGCCAGGATTTCGAATCCTTATCTTGGACCGCCTCCTTGTAGGACCCGATTCTGATTCACTATCCCCGACCAAATCAAGATTCTCCTATCCCCATGAATCTCTCGGGTTGTCGGACAACCCTCCCACTACTGACGAGGTTCCGATTGTGTTTGTGTGACGCTGGTATATCAACTTTTCATGCAGTTGGTATAGGGAGTTTGCCCTCTTATTTCATTTAAGGTAATCTCACTTTTGGGCTTTTCGTTTGTTCATAAAGTCTTCTTCCAAAAATCTAAAGTGCGTGCTTATTACCACCTTTGGATCTTCGGACCATAGAACATGCACCTTTTCGTTCCCCATGGGATATCCTATAAACAACCTTTAGTTCCGAACGTCATCCAACTTACCGCTTCCTTTGTTCTAAAGACGTATGTCGGACACCCCCAAATCTTGAGATGTCTCGGTGATCGGGCTTGCGCTTGGTCCACAACTCTTTAGGGGTTTTGGGAACCGATTTGGATGGCACCAGATTTAGAACGTAGTTCGCTATTTCAAGGCATGACCCCGAAATCGACTTGGGTAGATCTCAATAACTCATCGTGATCGACCATTTCTAAGAGTGTTCTATTTCTTCGTTCTGCAACCCCGTTTTGTTGAGGAGTTCCAGGTGCAGTCAACTGGGAAACAATGCCCTCGTCTGACAGGTAGTTCAAAAACTCATCTCTAAGGTATTCGCCTCCACGATCAGATCGTAGAAACTTGACACTTTTTTCCCTATGATGTTGGGATTATACTAGAAAGTATGCTTTTACTTTTGTATAATCAAAAACTGAATTTCGGACTTATTTACTGAAATAAATTGTTTATCACTGATGCTTTAAATATTATCGAATGTTACATATATTTACTGCATAACTGTTCAATAAATCGTACGTGTTACATTGTAGTTAATTTAGTGATACCAGATCACAGAAGATTAAATTAATACCCCTTTGTAACTAAAAAAGTACGCCATTCACGACCTAGATGGAAATGAACAACCCATCGTGAAAGGTTGAAGTGTAAGGCTCGATTGGTTTGTCTTGACCAAGAGATTACACTAGTGCATGACTAATGCACTGAATAGGACCTACAGGAGGACAAATTCTTCAGAATTGAATAAGGAAGAATTAGACATCAGTGGTTCGTTATTTCTTAATCATCGTTCCTTAAATAGGATCATGTGGGATTGGTAACTATTGCTTTGACTTATCATGGGTAGAGAATCAACGAGATTCAATACTTTTTATCTTGGGCAATATTATTAGTCACATGTGATTGCTAAGATTTAATACGAAGAATCGTGTGGAAGTATGCTTGTTTGATTTGCCCCCCTTGGGAGGTTCATAAGCTTTATCATACCAAATCTTGCAAGTGGAATTAGTTTCCGGTATGGATAATAATGTTGAACCGTTCCTTGACCAAGGATAAAAGATATTAATTAATGGAAAGCTATTTCAGTGGCTTGAATTAATTAATGGGCTAGATAATCTTAAACATGGGAAATAATAACCGGGAGCCATATTGACTATAATATGGGTTAAGATGGATAGTGCAATAATAATTATGTAGTGGGATTAATTAATATTTATGGGCTTGAATAATATTGTGGCTCAATATTAGATATTCAAGGTCCATTAGAAGGTCCAATCTTAATTCTCCTAAAGGCCCCCTAAGTAGCCCAACATATAGTCCAATAACGGAAAAAGATGATTAAAATAAAATAAATATTGTTGCTTATTTTTCCAAGTAAATTTTCGAAAATTATGGATAAGTTGGGAGAAAGATTTTCTTTGAATTTTGTTATGGAATGAAGATATGTATTCTTGCAATACAAGATTATCTCATTAAATTCAAGAAATCTCCCACTTGGTTATCTATAATAGAGATTTCGAAATTTTTGAAAATAAAGGGCAAGAAAGATTTTCTTGATTTTCTTGAAAAGATATTATGGAAGATATCTATTTCTTGAAATACAAGAATATCTCATAAATTCAAGAAGATCCAAATCTTGGATTCTTGACTCATCATATTTTTGAAATTTTGACCATAATATGAGTAAGTGGGATTTTGTGGAATATTATAATTATGGGAAAAAGAATATAGGAGATATATTCAAGATTTCTTGGAGATCAAGAAAAGATTTTTCCACATTATTTTTGGGCACAAATTTCGACCACTTGGACTCTATAAATAGGGGATGATTCTTTCATTCCCAAGTACAATTCCATGTGCTGGAAAAATTAGTAAATCCACAAAGGTGGTGCAACATAATTTATTTTCCTTTTGTTAATTGTTCACAAGTGTCCTTCCACCGGATAGTCGAACAAGGACTAAGGGAATACTTGGGAAGTTCTTTTGGTTAGTCTAATCAGCCACACTGTTGCCATCCCAAGAGGTACGTTAAGGTAAACTCGTAGAATTCCGCATGCGTAGGTTTTACGTGGATTATTATATGCATGATATGTTGTTGAAATATTATTTGAATTAATATAGGATTAATTCATGCTAGTAATAATTATAAGAATTAAATTTGTATTTAAATATTCACCCCGAATAGATCTGTGCAACTTATTCCCCAACAACTGGTATCAGAGCCACGGTTTCGGGCTCTGAATTTTTTAAATTGTAATTTAATTCGTTGACATTAAATTTGAAATTGGATAGTAGAATTGCTAGATCTGTTTTGCAGGTATCCAATTGTCATGGAATTTAATGTGTTTATTTATGCATGCATATAAATTGTGGTTTTTAATTCGATTCGTTCGGATTCGTTTTGCCTCGTGAGAAAATCCACGAGTAGATTAGGATTTGTTTGATTTGATCAATGTAATAGACTAGTCTAGATCTAGGTTTATTTATTTTTTGTAAATAAATTGTAACCGGATCGAAAACGAGGACGGAGACGAAGAATTAAAGAAAAAAATCCAGAACCGGGCGTAGGCGGCGTGCGTCGCGCGAAATGTGCCAAGAGAGGCACGCGCGCAGGCAAGCACGGGCGCCGGGCGAGACCACTACACTTACAAACTAATATCACTAATCAATTGATATCATTACACTTGTAAATTGAGATTATAGTATTAAATGTTATATGTACTTGTTCATAAGAGTTCTGGTATCACTTTATAAGTGTAATGATATGAGTTTCATATTATGAACAAATTTCACAGAAAAATTTGTGTATAATTTATTATTTGCATGTGTTTTAATATAGGAATTGTTTATTATTATTAAAAGTAATAAAAAAAATTGTGGAGAATAAATAGTGAAGGTAATGACGATTGTGTAAATTAAAGAAAATAAAATTAATTTTAATATAAAAAAATAATATCATATCGCATAATATTGAGAAGGGATGGATAAAAGGGAAAATAATAATTTATTATTATTTATATAAATATCCAATTAAATTTGTGACAATTTTTTTGACAAATATTTAAATAAAAATGAGATGGAATAAATACTATGTTTCTAAATATATTTTTTAGAATCAGCTGACATGCCAACAATAAGTTACTAGAAAATAGTAACATGCATCATGCATCAAATTGCAATAATAAAAAGGTGGTATTTAAGACATGGTTGTGATTATTTTATAAAAATATCAAAAGGGTGTGGATTTATTACAGTTCTCCTTTAAAAGAATTAAATATTTTTTCTAAGAAAAGAAATTTAAATTCATAATCTTGCAAACCATTTCAATTTTCATTAGCATGACTTTTTATATTTAATCTTGCAAAATTTTTATTATTTATACATATAAATATTCTCCCACGAGAAGATAAATTGGGCATATGTCATTTTGATCACTTTTGTTGCGGCTACTCGAACCATATTTTGAGGTGGTGTATTTAACTTAAGGGCCGCATGACAATTGGGCAGCCCCCATTCAGAATGGGCTGCACAGAATATTTATATGGCCCACTTTCCAAGTAAATGGGCTGTTTCTTTTCTCTTGAATTCAGATCTTTCACCCAAATTTATTGAAGAAATTAGGATTTTGTTTCTTTTTTATTTTTTACTCTTGTTTGCAAGATTGCAATCAGTGTTGTTGGAATCGGACCGGACTGGCCGGTTCAACCCGGAACTGGTGTCAAAATCAATTCGATCACACCTCTAAATCTATTTTTAAGGTCGAACCAATTAAAACCAGTCAAAAATCGGCCGGGGTTTCTCCTTTTTAATTACTTTTAATTATAAATTAAATTTTCACTAATATTTCTTGCAAGTAAGGATCTAGGTACTAATTTTTCACTCAGTCCCTTTTATATTACTTCACTTCACATTTTTCCGCCCTCTTTTATATTTTTTCATCTTATATCTTCTCTAATACTTATTTCATGTGGAATGAAAAAATTAAAATTCATATAAAAGAACTTGTTTTGGGTTATAAAAAACATTGATAGCCATGTCTGATCTCGAGTAACTTTGTAACAAAAAATATTGTCAAATCATTTCCAATTTGCACGATTCAACGAACGTTGTATAACTGAACTTCTACTTTTTCACAAGGACCAAAAAATGAGTAAATTAACAAGAATAAATATCCTAACTCCTACGAAATATATTTTATTTAAGAGTTGAAACATTGTGTTCGTCAACTGATCTAACATAGCTATCAAAAGCCAAATAGGAAATTAAATGAAACTTATATCTGTGTAAAATATTCTTAGGAGGTCTAGATCAAGAAAATTTCGTAGCAATTAGCCAATTACGTACATTAATAATATCATTTGAAATCTAAATTAAATCCCCATTATAAGTTGTTATAACTTAGTAACACCCCCACCCCCTTCTCTCTAACTAGACTCTACCATAGGAGGAGATCATGAGCTTCTCTTAAAAGGTATGTTGTTAATAATTTATGTATTCATGTAATTATTATGAGTGTAATTTATCTAATCAAATATGGAGAATATGTATAATACTCCCACGTCATCTTTTAGATTATTCATTCACTTGTTTGACTCGTGTTTTTTAATGGAAATGTTTGTTCATCTATCATACATCTCCTTAAAATGAATTTTATCATTTCATATACTAATAAATAACTCGTTCGCTAAAATATAAGTCAAACTGTAAATTGACAATATAAAACAGGACGGAGTGAGTATATATAAAATAGATAATTTTTTATATGTGACGGTGTAATGTGAGATGATCAGTAAATATGAAATCGATTCACGCAATTTGTTTCGTGTGTTAGAAAAAAAAAATAAAAAAAAATCAATTTATTTGTTTATATATTAATTCTTTTAATTATTACTGTAGTTATATTTGCACGGTCTCTAGTGAAATGACTTCCGAGAATAAAATCTAATTATAATGCATTTGTATTAATCAATAGAATTCACGTTAGATGGTTACGTAAAATAAAATCTAATTATAAGTAAATCATAAAGATTTTTATGCAATTTTTTATGGATTTAAGATCGGTGCAAAATAACTCACGTCAACTCTCAACTCAATCTACTTGAATTCGATTATAAATAGGAACTAGTATATAATTTGTCTATATATTTTAATGTGATTTACATATAAATTCGAAAAAGAGAAAAAAAAAAAAACTTATTCTGAATACAAAATGCATGTATAAAACGGTGGTATGGTCTAGGCCGTCATGAGATCACCTGTTTTATTATTTGTGCTTCACTTTGTATTCTAAAATATGGATGAATGATGTGTGGAATAATAAAAAATATTCAACGAAATAATTTATTTTAAGTTAACGCTTTAAAAAATTTAAGAGTCTTAAACAACCCACGAAATACTGAAAAAATGGAAATGCAGAAATCGAATAGTGTGGGATCAGTCAAATTAATTGTATTACTATCATTTATCAACCCCAACAATTTACCTACTAACCAATATTTTATTTTTCTTGTAAATTATTCAATTAATTCATGCAAAACGGTGTGAAACGAAAGAGTCACAATTAATTATAATTCAAAGCAAGTGCCCCAAGTTTCTTGCAATGTTGATTGGCAGGAATAATATTTCAATATATTGAAGATGACTATTGGAGGAAATTCCAACGATGTTTCTTCTGTGGAAAATTGGGATAATTAATAACACCAGATCGAAATGTCGTAAATTAATGGTGGACCCCACAACTTGATTTGATTGCAAAAAAAAAAAAGTCGTTTATAAACCGTGTGAACTTGACTCCGTCAATTTCGCTATCACGTCGTAGTTAGAGTCTCTTTAAACACTTATTTTTTAAACAAAGTGCCTATTAAATTTTCAAACACTTGCAGAAAATTTATACACCCAAGGTCACACCTTATTATTAAAAAAAAAGACCTAAAACACTACAAAAATTGTATCTAACAACTTTAAAAATAAATATTTCTAAAGCACTTATTAAAGTTTTAAAACAACACTTTAATTATACACGTAGTTAGTGCTTTGAAGGGTAAAAGGAAAAAAAAATAAACACATATCTATTTCATATAAAATAAATGACAAAAACTTGTATAAATTTGGTTCACGCTATAAAATCGAGTCAAACTTGACCCGTGTATTATAAACGGATCACATATGTATATCATTTGAGTTAATTAATAAAATGGTTAGCACCGATCCAAAAAAAAGTTTAAAATATTGGGAATAATAATGATTGAATCGAATCGTTCAATAATTAGTCAAAACTTAGGGTGTGTTTTGAAACACTAAAAACTGCTTATAAAATCACTTATTTTCAAAATATGTGAGAAATAACTTTGAAAATTAAAAATAAGTGCTTCTAAAAGTTGTTTTTAGTGTTTCAAAATACACTCTTAATTCCCCCGTTTATCGATTACATTGGTTTGATATGTTATTTCTTATAAATTCCATTATCATTGTATGCATATGTAGATATTGTTGTTTATATTTTAAATTAAATATTTTGTCCTTGATATATAATTTAATAGAACCCATGATGTATACAACCAATTAGCTTGCACAGGAAGCTTCTTGAAGTAGTGCTGATTGAATTTTATAAACCACGAGTCTTCGGCACAAATGTTTTTCTCGTAGGCAATATCACGATCTACACAAGATTATGTCATCAAGTCAGCCAAAAAGAAATAGACAAGTTAATTAATTAATTTGACTTGAATTTTATATTATTTCACATTAAAAGTCACCATCTCAAATTGAAAAACTTATAAGTTGATGATTCGTAGATTGATGAAACTTTGGTGAGGTGGAGATGCAATCTAATATCACATGACCAAATGCCCCTCAAAATATGATGTCACACATTTATTTTATGTAAATCAATTCTATCATATAACATGATTAGCATTTTGAGTGTAATATTAATAGTATAAGTTGTCTCATTACAATATATTAGTTTGATAGTATTAATTATTTTAATAAATAGTACTATTAATTATTTTACTACTAATTCCCTAAAAAAAAATATTTTACTACTAAAATAATAATTGCAAAACTAGTTGCACCGTGATACATAAAACCAGTTCTATTTTATATAAAGTCTGAGTAGTTTTTTTTTTTTTTTTTGAGTAGTATGTTTATAATAAGGCTTCAACTTCTTTGTTCATATTCACTATTGTTCTATTTCTCAAGTATTTTATTATCTTTTATTTACTTGTATTTTTTTTTTACATCTCCATTTTGGGTGAACTATTATTCGAAAAGTAAGCTAAAGTCGATACAATGAGAATAAACTTCATGTTATGAAATTGATTTTTAATTTATGAGTATATAGATATATTCAAGGTATAAACACGGGTCAAATTTAGTGAATTAAAAAAATGTGTTGAAATAGATGAAATGAGTCAAATAATTTAATCTCATACTATAAAATTTATTCACGGTAGACCAACTCATAAAATTATATAAAATTTGAATTTCACCATAGATTTTTCTTTAATTTATATGTCATATGCAAATAAACAAACATAAAATGGAGACTTATAAGCATTGACTTATTAGACCATCTCCAGCAATGTTTCACAATAGCATCAAACGCTATTTTTCTTCTCCAGCAGCTTGCTTTTTAACCTTGCGCCACATGAATTTTTTTTACTGCGCTACTTTTTTGTTTCCTTTTTTATTAATACTTTAATTTAGTTGTGTATATTTTATATAACATTTAAATTGTAATAATTTCATGTTATAGTAAATGTTGCGTGGTATTATATTTTAGAAAAAGTTGTGTGATATTATATATAATTTAAAAAATCTCAATTAATTTAAAAATAATATGTTACTCCCTCCGTCTCAAGATGACTTGAACAGTTGACTTTTACACGCATTTTTGCGAGCGAGTTTTGTATTAGTAATTGAAATGATAAAGTGAAATTTAAGGAAGGATATGATAGATAAGGGGCTCAAATTTTCCGTGTCATTATTTCCCGCGTTTAAGATTATCTTAGTCCATTAATTAATTAAGTCACTAAACAGACTTTATATTAATTAATATATTTGTCCTTGGAGTAAAGACAACTCAACATTATTATCCATACCGGAAATAAATTTCCACTTGCAAGATTTGGTATGATAACGATTTTGAGCTCACCAAGGGGACAAATCAAGCAAGCCGTACTTGTACGCGATTCTCCGTATTTAAATCTTAACAATCGTCATGTAACTAATAATATTGCCCAAGATACAAGGTATCAAATCGCATTGATTCTCTTCCCATCATAAGTCAAAGCAATAGTTATTAATTACACACGATCTTATTTAAGGAACGGAGATTAAGAAATAACGCACAATCGAGGTCTAATTTCAGATATTCGCATCAAGAATTTATCCTCATATAGGTCCTTTTTCAAATAAGATCAGATGCACTTGAGTGTAATCCTCGTCAAGACAGTCAATCCGAGCCTTACACTTCAAACCATTCATGATGGGTTGTTCATTTCATATGGGTTGTGAATTTGTACTTAGTTACGGCGAATCGTTAATTTGATCTTCCGTGATCCGATATCACCAAATTAACTACAACGAACACGCATCTTGACTTTTATCGAACGTGTATGCAAAAGAAATATATATAACATTCATTCATATTTAATGCAAGATGATAAATAATTTATTTCAAAAAATAAATAAGAAATTCAAATTGGTTATACAAAAGTAAAATATACTTTTCAAAGATAACCCCAACAAAGATACTTAGACCTCATGTAACATATCCTTCCATTCCCCGCCTCCTCATAGTCTCTCGGTGTTGATGCAAATATTTAGACACATCACCCATCTTCAAGAACGCATGACGTCTCGAAATCGATATCGTGAATGGGAACGTTAGTAGATTTTTTCTTTTTAATTATAAATTAAATAATGTATTTCTCAATTATTTTTTAATTATTGAATTTACAAGATATATATCTGGTCATGATACGGCTATGAAAATCACTGATTCCATTGTGGATGGTGGCATTAAGTATGGCACTATTTCTTGGGAAAATGTGCCAAAAGATATGCACAAAACTCTATTTCAATGAGTTTAGGGTATGTAAAATTACAAGTCATATTTTATTTTAATATAATATTATATATTATATATTGATTTTATGACATTCTTCATTAATTTGAATGCGGAAAGAGTCTGTGTTTTGGGATCCCACGATTGACAATATGATGTACAAGTCATTCTCATGAGATTGCCAAAGCCCTGGTATGGGGCGATCATGTACAAGTGGAGAAACGAGTTTAAAAAATGAGTTGGACCTCACCTCTACACTTGCAATGCGTCTCGAACTTGTTGCTTGAGGAATGAAACTCAAGAATACAAAAAGATGTGCGAAGTAGAATCGAATAACCAGGATGTCGATCCTGTTGGGGAGTGGGATCGCGACTCATCGGGCCATCCCCAATCTATTTTGGATCGTATACACTTGCAATTGTAAGAAATAAATTTACATTTGAATATTATATATATATATATATATATATTATCATTTATTTAAATTAATACATGTATTTGTTTAATATGAGCGTGCGATGGGATCGCGTCCCAACCTTCTAAAAGACGTTGAACAATCCTCATGTGTTTAATGTGGAAGAAAAGATATCCACGCACCACCGCATTTCCCACCTAGCTACACGTAAAAATAGTAGTCTTTTTTGTTAAATTTGATTTGATTTGATTATTATTTTATTTAATTAATAAATAATTAAATTGTATTTGCAGAGGAACCTCAATCGAGGATAAGAGACCCCGAGAACAGTTCGAGGCTCGAGAGATGCAGACCGTGCCTGTGCTAAGGCAAGTGGATCACAGATGCCTCCTCCACCACTACTCAATTGATGAAATCTACCTTGAGAAGGTCGAAGTCAACAGAGGACGGATCGTCTAACTTGTAGGAAGTAACTTGCTATACGAGAGACACAGACGACGCCCCCACCCCACACAAAGCCTTCCGCTTCACAGGCATCGCCCTCGATGACTATATCACATTCTACAACAATTATAGCCGATTATCAGGTCAAATTTGAGTACTTGGCCACTCAACCGAATCTAGGGCCCAATTTTTGGCAGAATATGAACGGTGGTGTTGGTGCTCCCGGTCCTTCTGTCGGAGGCGATGTTGGGGTTGGTGGTGTTGGTCCTGTTGGCGAGGAGGTAGTCGAATTTTAACCTGAAGGTGCTTCATCAGGTGGTGATCGACGGAATAGCGTATTCTCGACTCGATGTCGATGACGAGGCGAATGATAATGATAATGAGGAGGAGGAGGATTATTTTACTGATGATATGCAGAGGGCTTTATTTTTATTTTGCTGATGATATGTAGGGGTTTTTCTTCATTCTACAAAGAGGTATCGCTCTCTATTATTACATGGGGAAGCCATCAAAGTGTGGGGAGGGAAAGTAACTGTTTGACAGGTAGGGTTTGGTTTGTTTTGTTTTTTTAAGTATTTGTCCAATTAAAATTAGGACGAAGGGAGTATTACTATTATGCACAAAAAAACTGAAGGGTTATATCACTGTTAAAAAAAAGTAGTGAAAATTAAAGAGTGTGACTTACATTACAAAAAGAGTATTAATCATGACAATTGAAGGGTTATATCTATAAATATGGAACTAATTTCACGATAAACAAGTTTCAAATATGACCTACTCCATAAGAAATAATTTGTGTGAAAAAAAACGTAACTAAATATCTTCTTTTAACTATAAACTATCCCTTTTATATTAAAAGTACTTTCTTTTTTATACAAAGAGATAATTTCGTAAAATTTGTGTATCTATATATATAGTTGAGTACAACACTCTTGTAAATTAGATTTATACATAAATTTTATTTTTATTATACATAATTTTTTTTCACTTTAATGCATAAAAATATTATTATTTAATAATTTTTATAAATAATACATAATAGTAATAATATGTGTATATATAACAGTATTATTAAAATAATAATAGAATTTATCATGAATTTGAGTTTCACATCATTTGTTTTTTCAATATTTAATTATATCGATTGCCGAAGCCTCCTTTTGTAACAACTTTGAGTAACACTCATGTGAACCAGGTTCACACATAAACTCTATCACTGTTATGTATAAAAACTATCACTGTTATGCACAAAAAATTTCACTGTTTAAAAATATAAAGCATTTTCTAACAGTGATTGTTTTTGTTCATAACAGTGATAATTTTTATACATAACAGTGATAATTTTTATATGTGACAGTGATACATAAATAATCGAGTTTCAGATTTATACAAGTTTTTGTCAACAACTTTTGTTAATGAATGATAAGTACATTGACACTTTCCTAGAAATTACATGCATGGAAGACTGACTTTGGGGTCAATACCGAGTCTTTATCATGTGATAACGTCATCGTTTTGGCTTTGATTAATTTATTACTCCTATTACTTTTTTTAATTTGATATGAGTGTTTGGAAGTTAAACTTATTTCAATTCCGAATTGAGATTTTGAGATCTCACGTTATGTTTCTCAAAAGAGTAAAAAATAAATACTCCTTAAGTAGGTTCGAGCTATGAAATTTAATTCAATATAATTTATTTTAAGGGATGCATGGGTTGACCCGAATTTTTGCACCAATCTCATTTCACTCTAATTTTAGCGAGTTCTCGAGCTGCTCGTGGTCATTTCAGCGGGTTCTCAGGCCGTCGCGCGCTGCTCACGGTCATTCCAGCAGTTCCTTGCACCGTCATGTACTGTTTAAGAGTTTTATAGAATAACAGTGAGAGTTTTATAAAATAACAGTGAGAATTTTATAGCCTAATAGTGATAATTTTATAGAATAATAGTAATAGTTTTATAGCCTAATAGTGAGAGTTTTACAAAATAACAGTGACAGTTTTATAGCATAACAGTGAGGGTTTTATAACATATCAGTGAGAGTTTTATATTATAACAATGATAGTTTTATAGCTTAATAGTGAAAGTTTTATAGAATAACAATGATAATTTTATAGTATAACAGTGATAGTTTTATAGCACAATAGTGATAGTTTTATAGAATAACAGTGATAGTTCGAAATTAACGGAATTGTTGGGGAATTAATTGCTAAATACAAATTAAATTCTAACAATTATTACTAGCATGAATTAATCCTATATTAATTCAACAACAAATCATGCATATAAACAAGTCACACAAATCCTACGCATGTGGAATTGCTAGAAGTTTACGTGAACTAACCTCTTGGAGTGACAACCATTGAGAAGATGGATATTCTCGTTCACAAGAACAAACTCAAATAGTCTTCTCAAGTATTCTCTCGTCCTTGTTCAACAATCCGGTGGAAGGATGCTCGCGAACAATTAAAGAAAGGAAAAATAAAATTATGTTGCACCACCTTTGTGGATTTCTAATTTTTTAAACACATTGGAATTACACTTGGGATGAAAATTCATCCCCTATTTATAATACTAAAGGGTGGCCAATTTTTTTGTGTGAATAAGATGGGAATTTTTTTTTTGGTCTCAAAAATCTTGAATATATCTTTTTTTTTTTTTTTTCTCCATAATTAAATATTTCACAAAATTTCACCCCTTATTTTATGGATATTTAAAAATAATAGGAATAGGAATCCAAGATGTGAATCTTCTTGAATTTATGAGATATTCTTGTATTCCAAGAATACATATCTTCCACAATATATTTTCAAGAAAATCTTTCCTTTCCTTATTTTTTTCATAATTTTCGAAATTCACTTAATAAATAACCAAGTGGGAGATTTCTTGAATTTAATGAGATAATCTTGTATTCCAAGAATATTTATCTTCATTTCATAACGAAATTCATAGAAAATCTTTTTCCCTCTTTTATTTATTAATTTCGAAATTATTAGGAAAATTAGTCAACAATAATTTATTTTATTTTAAACACCTTTTTCAGTTATTGAACTTTATCTTTGGGCTACTTGAGGGGCCTTTAGGAGAAATTAAGATTAGACCTTCCAATGGACCTTGAATTTCCAATATTGAGCCACAATATTATTCAAGCCCATAAATATTAATTAATCCCACTACATAATTAATATTGCACTATCCATCTTAACCCATATTACTGTTAATAATATTGCCCAAAACACAAAGTATTGAATCGCATTGATTCTCTACCCAACATGAATCAAAGCAATAATTATTAATTTCACACGATCCTATTTAAGGATTGTGATTAAGAAATAACTAACCAATCGAGGTTTAATTCTTCTATATTCAAGATCAAGAATTTATCCTCATGTAGGTCCTATTCAAATCAGATCATAATGCACTAGTGCAATCTCATTGGGATAACATATGTCGATCTATCGGGATGACATCATAAACACAAATTTAAATTAACAATTATTACTAGCATGAATTTACCTAAGTGAATTCAAATCAATCCAACAACAACATGCAAATAATATTTCACGTAAAGATCCCAAAGATGCGAATTTCTAGGAGTTTACGAACGCATTCGCTTGGAGAGACGATCCGAGATGACGGGATCAAGTATCTGGATACCCACCAAAAGTCCTTCTCAAGTATTCCCAAGTCCTCTCGCCCAATAACCCCTTGGAAGGTTCTCCAATGAACGATTTATAAAACAAAGGAAAATAAAAAAACTGTTGCACCACCTTTGTGGATTTCTAATTTTTCCAACTCATGGAACACTTGCGGAATGAAAAGAATTCATCCCCTTATTTATATCATGGGGGGGACGAAAATTTGGAGTCCAAATAGGGTTAGGAAAGATCTTTTCTTGATCTCCAATTTATCTTGAATATATCCCATATATTCTTCTTTTCATGTGTATTTTTTCACAAAATTTCACACCCTATTTAATCCTTATTTTAAAAAAAATAAGAAGGAAGATTTCAAGATTGGATCTTTCTTGAATTTATGAGATATTCTTGTATTCCAAGAATACATATCTTTTTCCATAAAGTCCTTTCAAGAAAATCAAAAAAATCTTTTATTCCCTCTTATCCCCTAACTTTTTGAAAATTTTCAATTAAAGAGACCAAGTGGGAGATTTCTTGAATTTATGGGATAATCTTGTATTCCAAGAATACTTATCTCCTTTCCATAAAATCTTTTCAAGAAAAATCTTCTCCCTCTTTCTTTAATTATTTTCGAAAATATTGAGGAAATATTGCAACAATAATTTATTTTATTTTAAGCACCTTTTATTTATTGGACTACAATTTGGGCTACTTGAGGGGCCTTTAGGAGAATTAAGATGGACCTTCAAATGAGCTTCTGAATTCCAATATTGAGCCATAATATAATTCAGCTCATTAATATTAATTAATACCACTATATAATTAATATTGCACTATCCAACTTAACCCATATTACGGTAATATGGCTCCCGGCTATTATTTCCCGTGTTTAAGATTATTTAGTCCATTAATTAATTAAGCCACTAAAAATCTTTATATTAATTAATATCTTTATCCTTGGAGTAAGGACAACCCAACTTTATTATCCATACCGGAAAATTAATTCTACTTGGAAGATTTGGTATGATAAAGGTTCCGGGACCACCAAGGGGACCAATCAAGCAAGACATTGCAAGCACACGATTCTCTGTGTTAATTTAGCAACTGTCGTGCAATTAATATTATTGCCTAAGATATAGGGTATCGAAGTCGCAATGATTCTCTTCTCATTTATAAGTCAAAGCAATAACTAGTAATCACACACAATCTTTATTAAGTGACGAGAGATTAAGAAATCATCAACCATCGAGGTCTAACTCTTCATCCCTTAAGTCGGTGTGAATGAGTTTATCTTCTCTCGGGTTCGCTTTCAAATAAGATCAAATGCACTAGTGTAATCTCTTGTCAAGACAAGCCAATCCCGAGCCTTTACACATCAACTTCTACCAATAGATTGTTTGGATCTATCTAAGTTGTTAAACACACACTCGTTTACAAGGAACTATTAACGTGATCTTCTGTGATTTGGTATCACCACGTTAACTACAATGTAACGCGTGCTACGAACGGTTTGCAATAAATATATATATAACATTCAATCATATTTAACAGTGATAAACAATTTATTTCAGTAAATAAGTATTTAATACATAGGTTATACAAAGTAAAGCATACTTTCACGTATAACCCCAATAATCTCTCACTTATACTCAAAGTCTGCTTTTAAGTATACCACATCATGTCTGATGTATTATCTGGTGACATCTAATGTCACCTACATCAACCTAATAACATTTCTCCCACTTATACTCAAAGCAGATTGGCAACGCTCTTGACACTCATTCCTTCCACATGTCTCTCGAATGTTAACTGAGGCAGACCCTTTGTGAATGGATCAGCTAGGTTGTCTTCCGACGTGATCTTTGCCACCTCTATATCTCCTCTCTTAACGATTTCTCGTATAAGATGGTATTTCCTTTCAATGTGTTTCTGGCCTTTTGGGGCTCTCGGTTCCCCTTTAAATTTCAGAATCGCTTCTGAAGATTATCACAAAAGATCGTGATTGTCTTTGGGCAAATTTAACAACGTCCAAGTCCACTAGGAAGTTCTTGAGCCACACCGCTTTCATATTCGGCTTCCATGGTAGAATCGGCGATGCATTTCTGCTTAACGCTTCTCCATGTTACAGCTCCTCCCCCCAGACAAAACACACTACCCGAGGTAGATTTTCTGGAATCTAGGTCTGATTGGAAATCCGAGTCCGTGTATCCAACTGGAAATAAACCGTCTGACTGATAAACCATCATTCTATCTCGAGTTCTTTTCAGATACTTCAGAATGTTCTTAACACCAGTCCAATGTTGATTTCTGGGACTACTTTGATATCTCGCTACCATGCCTACGGCATAGCAGATATCCGGTCTCATACACAACATTGCATACATGAGGCTTTCTACTACCGACACATAAGAAATGTCTCTCATGTCATATATCTCCCTTTGTATCTTAGGGCAAATGTCTTTCGATAGATGGATTCCGTGCCTGAAAGGTACAAAACCCTTCTTGAAATCTTACATGTTGAAACGCTTCAAAACGGTATCTATGTATGAAGCTTGCGATAAGCCGATCATTCTTTTCTTTCGATCTCGAGTGATCTTGATCCGAAGAATATGACCGGTTTCCCCTAAGTCCTTCATATCAAACTGTTTTGACAGCCATACCCTTACGTCTGACAAAACCTTTACATCATTTCCGATGAGTAGAATATCGTCTACGTATAGTACTAGGAATACCAAGGCAGTTCCGTCACACTTCCTATAAACACAACTCTCAAAATCGTTTTGATCAAACCCATAAGATTTGATTACTTGATCAAAACATTGGTTACAAGCCCGAAGATGCATACTTCAGTCCATAAATGGACTTCCTGAGCTTGCCCACAAGGTGTTCTTGGCCTTTTTCGATGAAATCTTCGGGCTGTTGAATATAGATTTCCTCGTCAAGACTCCCGTTAAGGAAAGCTGTCTTGACATCCATTTGCTAAATCTCAAAATCTAGATGCGCAACTATTGTCAAGAGAATACGAATGGACTTAAGCATGGCTACAGGCGAAAAGGTTTCTTCATAATCGATACCCTCATTCTAAGTGTATCCCTTTCCCACAAGCCTAGCTTTAAAGGTTTCTACCTTCCAGTCTGGTCCTCTTTTCCTCTTGTAGACCCACTTGCATCCAATGGGTTTTACCCTACTAGGTGGTTCAACTAGCTCCCACACCTGATTATGATCCATTGAGCCCATCTCGGCATCGCAGTTTGCCAGGATTTCGAATCCTTATCTTGGACCGCCTCCTTGTAGGACCAGGGGTCTGATTCACTATCCCCGGGGACCAAATCCGAAGATTCTCCTATCCCCATGAATCTCTCAGGTTGTCGGACAACCCTCCCACTACGACGAGGTTCCGATTGTGTCGGTGTGACGCTTGGTATATCAACCTGTACAGTTGGTATAGGAGTTTGCCCTCTTATTTCATTTAAGGTAATCTCACTTTTGGGCTTTCGTTTGTTCATAAAGTCTTCTTCCAAAAATCTAAAGTGCGTACTTATTACCACCTTTGGATCTTCGGGACCATAGAACATGCACCTTTTCGTTCCCATGGGATATCCTATAAACAGCCTTAGTTCCGAACGTGCATCCAACTTACCGGCTTCCTTGTCTAGCACGTATGTCGGACACCCCCAAATCTTGAGATGTCTCAGACTGGGCTTGCGCCCGGTCCACAACTCTTTAGGGGTTTTGGGAACCGATTTGGATGGCACCAGATTTAGAACGTAAGCCGCTATTTCCAAGGCATGACCCCAGAACGACTTGGGTAGATCTGAATAACTCATCAGGGATCTGACCATTTCTAAGAGTGTTCTATTTCTTCGTTCTGCAACCCCGTTTTGTTGAGGAGTTCCAGGTGCAGTCAACTGGGAAACAATGCCCTCGTCTGACAGGTAGTTCAAAAACTCATCTCTAAGGTATTCGCCTCCACGATCAGATCGTAGAAACTTGACACTTTTTTCCCTATGATGTTGGGATTATACTAGAAAGTATGCTTTTACTTTTGTATAATCAAAAACTGAATTTCGGACTTATTTACTGAAATAAATTGTTTATCACTGATGCTTTAAATATTATCGAATGTTACATATATTTACTGCATAACTGTTCAATAAATCGTACGTGTTACATTGTAGTTAATTTAGTGATACCAGATCACAGAAGATTAAATTAACAGTCCCTTGTAACTAAAAGTACGCCATTCACGACCTAGATGGAAATGAACAACCCATCGTGAAAGGTTGAAGTGTAAGGCTCAGATTGGTTTGTCTTGACCAAGAGATTACACTAGTGCATGACTAATGCACTGAATAGGACCTACAGGAGGACAAATTCTTCAGAATTGAATAAGGAAGAATTAGACATCAGTGGTTCGTTATTTCTTAATCATCGTTCCTTAAATAGGATCATGTGGGATTGGTAACTATTGCTTTGACTTATCATGGGTAGAGAATCAACGAGATTCAATACTTTTTATCTTGGGCAATATTATTAGTCACATGTGATTGCTAAGATTTAATACGAAGAATCGTGTGGAAGTATGCTTGTTTGATTTGCCCCCCTTGGGAGGTTCATAAGCTTTATCATACCAAATCTTGCAAGTGGAATTAGTTTCCGGTATGGATAATAATGTTGAACCGTTCCTTGACCAAGGATAAAAGATATTAATTAATGGAAAGCTATTTCAAAACTTGAATTAATTAATGGGCTAGATAATCTTAAACATGGGAAATAATAACAGGAGCCATATTGACTATAATATGGGTTAAGATGGATAGTCTTGATAATAATTATGTAGTGGGATTAATTAATATTTATGGGCTTGAATAATATTGTGGCTCAATATTAGATATTCAAGGTCCATTAGAAGGTCCAATCTTAATTCTCCTAAAGGCCCCCTAAGTAGCCCAACATATAGTCCAATAACTAAAAAAAAAGATGATTAAAATAAAATAAATATTGTTGCTTATTTTTCCAAGTAAATTTTCGAAAATTATGGATAAGTTGGGAGAAAGATTTTCTTTTTTGAATTTTGTTATGGAATGAAGATATGTATTCTTGCAATACAAGATTATCTCATTAAATTCAAGAAATCTCCCACTTGGTTATCTATAATAGAGATTTCAAATTTTTGAAAATAAAGGGCAAAAAGATTTTCTTGATTTTCTTGAAAAAGATATTATGGAAGATATCTATTTAACAAATACAAGAATATCTCATAAATTCAAAGATCCAAATCTTGGATTCTTGACTCATCATATTTTTGAAATTTTGACCATAATATGAGTAAGTGGGATTTTGTGGAATATTATAATTATGGGAAAAAGAATATAGGAGATATATTCAAGATTTCTTGGAGATCAAAAAAAGATTTTTCCACATTATTTTTTGGGCACAAATTTAGACCACTTGGACTCTATAAATAGGGATGATTCTTTTCATTCCCAAGTACAATTCCATGTCTTTGGAAAAATTAGTAAATCCAATAAAGGTGGTGCAACATAATTTATTTTCCTTTTGTTAATTGTTCACAAGTGTCCTTCCACCGGATAGTCGAACAAGGACTAAGGGAATACTTGGGAAGTTCTTTTGGTTAGTCTAATCAGCCACACTGTTGCCATCCCAAGAGGTACGTTAAGGTAAACTCGTAGAATTCCGCATGCGTAGGTTTTACGTGGATTATTATATGCATGATATGTTGTTGAAATATTATTTGAATTAATATAGGATTAATTCATGCTAGTAATAATTATAAGAATTAAATTTGTATTTAAATATTCACCTTAATAGAGATCTGTGCAACTTATTCCCCAACAACTGGTATCAGAGCCACGGTTTCGGGCTCTGAATTTTTTAAATTGTAATTTAATTCGTTGACATTAAATTTGAAATTGGATAGTAGAATTGCTAGATCTGTTTTGCAGGTATCCAATTGTCATGGAATTTAATGTGTTTATTTATGCATGCATATAAATTGTGGTTTTTAATTCGATTCGTTCGGATTCGTTTTGCCTCGTGAGAAAATCCACGAGTAGATTAGGATTTGTTTGATTTGATCAATGTAATAGACTAGTCTAGATCTAGGTTTATTTATTTTTTGTAAATAAATTGTAACCGGATCGAAAACGAGGACGGAGACGAAGAATTAAAGAAAAAAATCCGAATCCCAAGGTGGGCGGGGCGTCGTCACAAATGTGCCAAGAGAGGCACGCCACAAGTAAGCACTGCGCCGAGCCGAGACCACTACACTTACAAACTAATATCACTAATCAATTGATATCATTACACTTGTAAATTGAGATTATAGTATTAAATGTTATATGTACTTGTTCATAAGAGTTCTGGTATCACTTTATAAGTGTAATGATATGAGTTTCATATTATGAACAAATTTCACAGAAAAATTTGTGTATAATTTATTATTTGCATGTGTTTTAATATAGGAATTGTTTATTATTATTAAAAGTAATAAAAAAAATTGTGGAGAATAAATAGTGAAGGTAATGACGATTGTGTAAATTAAAGAAAATAAAATTAATTTTAATATAAAAAAATAATATCATATCGCATAATATTGAGAAGGGATGGATAAAAGGGAAAATAATAATTTATTATTATTTATATAAATATCCAATTAAATTTGTGACAAATTTTTTGACAAATATTTAAATAAAAATGAGATGGAATAAATACTATGTTTCTAAATATATTTTTTAGAATCAGCTGACATGCCAACAATAAGTTACTAGAAAATAGTAACATGCATCATGCATCAAATTGCAATAATAAAAAGGTGGTATTTAAGACATGGTTGTGATTATTTTATAAAATATCAAAAGGGTGTGGATTTATTACAGTTCTCCTTTAAAAGAATTAAATATTTTTTCTAAGAAAAGAAATTTAAATTCATAATCTTGCAAACCATTTCAATTTTCATTAGCATGACTTTTTATATTTAATCTTGCAATTTTTTTATAATTTATACATATAAATATTCTCCCACGAGAAGATAAATTGGGCATATGTCATTTTGATCACTTTTGTTGCGGCTACTCGAACCATATTTTGAGGTGGTGTATTTAACTTAAGGGCCGCATGACAATTGGGCAGCCCCCATTCAGAATGGGCTGAACAGAATATTTATATGGCCCACTTTCCAAGTAAATGGGCTGTTTCTTTTCTCTTGTATTCAGATCTTTCACCCAAATTTATTGAAGAAATTAGGATGTTGTTTCTTTTTTATTTTTTACTCTTGTTTGCAAGATTGCAATCAGTGTTGTTGGAATCGGACCGGACTGGCCGATTCAACCGGGAACTGGTGTCAAAATCAATTCGATCACACCTCTAAATCTATTTTTAAGGTCGAACCAATTAAAACCAGTCAAAAATCGGCCGGGGTTTCTCCTTTTTAATTACTTTTAATTATAAATCAAATTTTCACTAATATTTCTTGCAAGTAAGGATCTAGGTACTAATTTTTCACTCAGTCCCTTTTATATTACTTCACTTCACATTTTTCCACCCTCTTTTATATTTTTTCATCTTATATCTTCTCTAATACTTATTTCATGTGGAATGAAAAAAATAAAATTCATATAAAGTAACTTGTTCGGTTATAAAAACATTGATAGCAATGTCTGATGCGAGTAACTTTGTAACAAAAAATATTGTCAAATCATTTCCAATTTGCACGATTCAACGAACGTTGTATAACTGAACTTCTACTTTTTCACAAGGACCAAAAAATGAGTAAATTAACAAGAATAAATATCCTAACTCCTACGAAATATATTTTATTTAAGAGTTGAAACATTGTGTTCGTCAGCAAATATTGGTTGATGCTCTTCAACTGATCTAACATAGCTATCAAAAGCCAAATAGGAAATTAAATGAAACTTACATCTGTATAAAATATTCTTAGGAGGTCTAGATCAAGAAAATTTCGTAGCAATTAGCCAATTACGTACATTAATGATATCATTTGAAATCTAAATTAAATCCCCATTATAAGTTGTTATAACTTAGTAACACCCCCACCCCCTTCTCTCTAACTAGACTCTACCATAGGAGGAGATCATGAGCTTCTCTTAAAAGGTATGTTGTTAATAATTTATGTATTCATGTAATTATTATGAGTGTAATTTATCTAATCAAATATGGAGAATATATATAATACTCCCCCGTCATGTTTTAGATTATTCATTCACTTGTTTGACTCGTGTTTTAGCGAGCGAGTTGTTCATCTATCCTACACCTCCTTAAAAATGACTTTATCATTTCATATACTAATAAATAACTCGTTAGCTAAAATATAAGTCAAACTGTAAATTGACAATATAAAACAGGACGGAGGGAGTATATATAAAATAGATAATTTTTTATATGTGACGATGTAATGTGAGATGATCAGTAAATATGAAATCGATTCAAACAATTTGTTTCGTGTGTTAGAAAAATAAAATAAAAAATCAAATTAAAAATTGTTTTTCTTCAAAAAATTATACTCTTTAGTCTTTATAGTTTTTTTTTTTTTTTTGAAAATATTATACTTAATTATTCTTTAATCTTTATAGTATTTTTTTAGAAATATTAGTTTTCACCTTCTAGCAATATTTTTATTTGAACTTTTTACATTTCTTGCATCTCATATAAAATTTATTTGTGTTGAATATATTTGAGTGGATCTCATGTGCACCAGTTGCACCTTCAATCCTTCATAGTGTATTTTAAAACATATCAATTTACTTGCACTGAGTTGTTCAACTTGATTCTTATATTAATAATTGCACGATTCAATGTAAATAAATTTCATATTTCATTACAACAAGTAGCATAATTCTAATATACACTATGGAGTGTATACTATACCTAATGTATATAAGACTTAGTCAATATATTTATACATTTATTTGTTTATATATTAATTCTTTTAATTATTACTGTAGTTATATTTGCACGGTCTCTAGTGAAATGGCTTCCGAGAATAAAATCTAATTATAATTCATTTGTATTAATCAATAGAATTCACGTTAGATGGTTACGTAAAATAAAATCTAATTATAAGTAAATCATAAAGATTTTTATGCAATTTTTTATGGATTTAAGATCGGTGCAAAATAATTCACGTCAACTCTCAACTCAATCTACTTGAATTCGATTATAAATAGGAACTAGTATATAATTTGTCTATATATTTTAATGTGATTTACATATAAATTCGAAAAAGAGAAAAAAAAAAAAAACTTATTCTGAATACAAAATGCATGTATAAAACGGTGGTATGGTCTAGGCCGTCATGAGATCACCTGTTTTATTATTTGTGCTTCACTTTGTATTCTAAAATATGAATAAATAATGTGTAGAATAATAAAAAATATTCAACGAATCACCCTATTTTAAGTTCATGTGTTAAAAATTTAAGAGTGCGAAACAACCCATGGAATACGAAAAATGAAACATAGAAATCGAATAGCATGGGATCAGTCAAATTAAATGTATTACTATCATTTATCAACCCCAACAATTTACCTACTAACCAATGTTTTATTTTTCTTGTAAATTATTCAATTAATTCATGCAAAACGGTGTGAAACGAAAGAGCCACAATTAATTATAATTCAAAGCAAGTGCCCCAAGTTTCTTGCAATGTTGATTGGCAGGAATAATATTTCAATATATAGAAAATGACTATTGGAGGAAATTCCAACGATGTTTCTTCTGTGGAAAATTGGGATAATTAATAACACCAGATCGAAATGTCGTAAATTAATGGTGGACCCCACAACTTGATTTGATTGCAAAAAAAAAAAAAAAAGTCGTTTATAAACCGTGTGAACTTGACTCCGTCAATTTCGCTATCACGTCGTAGTTAGAGTCTCTTTAAACACTTATTTTTTAAACAAAGTGCCTATTAAATTTTCAAACACTTGCAGAAAATTTATACACCCAAGGTCACACCTTATTATTAAAAAAAAAGACCTAAAACACTACAAAAATTGTATCTAACAACTTTAAAAATAAATATTTCTAAAGCACTTATTAAAGTTTTAAAACAACACTTTAATTATACACGTAGTTAGTGCTTTGAAGGGTAAAAGGAAAAAAAATTAAACACATATCTATTTCATATAAAATAAATGACAAAAAACTCAGATAAATTTGGTTAACGCTTATAAAATCGAAATCAAACTTGACCCGTGTATTATAAACGGATCACATATGTATATCATTTGAGTTAATTAATAAAATGGTTAGCACCAATCCAAAAAAAAGTTTAAAATATTGGGAATAATAATGATTGAATCGAATCGTTCAATAATTAGTCAAAATTTAGGGTGTGTTTTGAAACACTAAAAACTGCTTATAAAATCACTTATTTTCAAAATATGTGAGAAATAACTTTGAAAATTAAAAATAAGTGCTTCTAAAAGCTGTTTTTAGTGTTTCAAAATACACTCTTAATTCCCCCGTTTATCGATTACATTGGTTTGATATGTTATTTCTTATAAATTCCATTATCATTGTATGCATATGTAGATATTGTTGTTTATATTTTAAATTAAATATTTTGTCCTTGATATATAATTTAATAGAACCCATGATGTATACAACCAATTAGCTTGCACAGGAAGCTTCTTGAAGTAGTGCTGATTGAATTTTATAAACCACGAGTCTTCGTCACAAATGTTTTTCTCGTAGGCAATATCACGATCTACACGAGATTATGTCATCAAGTCAGCCAAAAAGAAATAGACAAGTTAATTAATTAATTTGACTTGAATTTTATATTATTTCACATTAAAAGTCACCATCTCAAATTGAAAAACTTATAAGTTGATGATTCGTAGATTGATGAAACTTTGGTGAGGTGGAGATGCAATCTAATATCACATGACCAAATGCCCCTCAAAATATGATGTCACACATTTATTTTATGTAAATCAATTTTATCATATAACATGATTAGCATTTTGACTGTAATATTAATAGTATAAGTTGTCTCATTACAATATATTAGTTTGATAGTATTAATTATTTTACTACTAATTCCCTAAAAAAAAAATATTTTACTACTAAAATAATAATTGCAAAACTAGTTGCACCGTGATACATAAAACCAGTTCTATTTTATATAAAGTCTGAGTAGTTTTTTTTTTTTTTGAGTAGTGTGTTTATAATAAGGCTTCAACTTCTTTGTTCATATTCACTATTGTTCTATTTCTCAAGTATTTTATTATCTTTTATTTACTAGTATTTTTTTTTTTACATCTCCATTTTGGGTGAACTATTATTCGAAAAGTAAGCTAAAGTCGATACAATGAGAATAAACTTCATGTTATGAAATTGATTTTTAATTTATGAGTATGTAGATATATTCAAGGTATAAATACGGGTCAAATTTAATGAATTAGAAAAATATATTGAAATAAGTGAAATGAGTTAAATAATTCAATCTCATACTATAAAATTTATTCATGGAAGACCAACTCATAAAATTATATAAAATTTGAATTTCACCATAGATTTTTCTTTAATTTATACGTCATATGCAAATAAACAAACATAAAATGGAGACTTATAAGCATTGACTTATTAGACCATCTCCAAAGAATCTTCGCAATAGCATCAAACGCTATTTTTCTTCTCCAGCAGCTTGCTTTTTAACCTTGCGCCACATTACAATTTTTTACTGCGCTACTTTATTGTTTCCTTTTTTTTTTTAATACTTTAATTTAGTTTTGTATATTTTATATAACATTTAAATTGTAAGAATTTCATGTTATAGTAAATGTTGAGTGGTATTATATTTTAGAAAAAGTTGTGTGATATTATATATAATTTAAAAAATCTCAATTAATTTAAAAATAATATGTTACTCCCTCCGTCCCAAGATGACTTGAAATAAATTGACTTTTTACACGATTTTTTTGGCGTGTTTTTTGTATTAGTAATTGAAATGATAAAGTGAAATTTAAGGAAGGATATGATAGATAAGGGGCTCAAATTTTCCGTGTCATTATTTCCCGCGTTTAAGATTATCTTAGTCCATTAATTAATTAAGTCACTGAACAGACTTTATATTAATTAATATATTTGTCCTTGGAGTAAAGACAACTCAACATTATTATCCATACCGGAAATAAATTTCCACTTGCAAGATTTGGTATGATAACGATTTTGAGCTCACCAAGGGGACAAATCAAGCAAGTCGTACTTGCACGCGATTCTCCGTATTAAATCTTAGCAATCGTCATGTAACTAATAATATTGCCCATGATACAAGGTATCAAATCGCATTGATTCTCTTCCCATCATAAGTCAAAGCAATAGTTATTAATTTCACACGGTCTTATTTAAGGAACGGAGATTAAGAAATAACGCACCACTGAGGTCTAATTCTTGTATATTCAGTACCGAAGAATTTATCCTCATATAGGTCCTTTTCAGCGCATCAGGATGCACTAGTGTAATCCCTTGGTCAAGACAGGTCAATCCCTAGTGAGAGTTTTATATTATAACAATGATAGTTTTATAGCTTAATAGTGAAAGTTTTATAGAATAACAATGATAATTTTATAGTATAACAGTGATAGTTTTATAGCACAATAGTGATAGTTTTATAGAATAACAGTGATAGTTCGAAATTAACGGAATTGTTGGGGAATTAATTGCTAAATACAAATTTAATTCTAACAATTATTACTAGCATGAATTAATCCTATATTAATTCAACAACAAATCATGCATATAAACAAGTCACACAAATCCTACGCATGCGGAATTGCTAGAAGTTTACGTGAACTAACCTCTTGGAGTGACAACCGTTGAGAAGATGGATATTCTCGTTCACAAGAACAAACCCAAATAGTCTTCTCAAGTATTCCCTCGTCCTTGTTCAACAATCCGGTGGAAGGATGCTCGCGAACAATTAACGAAAGGAAAAATAAAATTATGTTGCACCACCTTTGTGGATTTCTAATTTTTCCAACACATGGAATTACACTTGGGGATGAAAATTCATCCCCTATTTATAATACTAGGGGTGGCCAATTTTTTGTGTGTGAATAAGATGGGAAAATCTTTTTCTTGGTCTACAAGAAATCTTGAATATATCTCATATATTTTTTTCTCCATAATTAAATATTTCACAAAATTTCACCCCCTTATTTTATGGATATTTCGAAAATAATAGGGAATAGGAATCCAAGATTTGAATCTTCTTGAATTTATGAGATATTCTTGTATTCCAAGAATACATATCTTCCACAATATATTTTCAAGAAAATCTTTCCTTTCCTTATTTTTTTCATAATTTTCGAAAATCACTTAATAAATAACCAAGTGGGAGATTTCTTGAATTTAATGAGATAATCTTGTATTCCAAGAATATTTATCTTCATTTCCTAACGAAATTCAAAGAAAATCTTTTTCCCTCTTTTATTTATTAATTTCGAAATTATTAGGAAAATTAGTCAACAATAATTTATTTTATTTTAAACACCTTTTTCAGTTATTGAACTTTATCTTTGGGCTACTTGAGGGGCCTTTAGGAGAAATTAAGATTAGACCTTTCAATGGACCTTGAATTTCCAATATTGAGCCACAATATTATTCAAGCTCATAAATATTAATTAATCCCACTACATAATTAATATTGCACTATCCATCTTAACCCATATTACTGTTAATAATATTGCCCAAAACACAAAGTATTGAATTGCATTGATTCTCTACCCAACATGAATCAAAGCAATAATTATTAATTTCACACGATCCTATTTAAGGGACGGTGAATAAGAAATAACTAACCACCGAGGTTTAATTCTTCTATATTCAGTACTGAAGAATTTATCCTCATGTAGGTCCTATTCAGTGCATCATAATGCACTAGTGCAATCTCTGTTGGGATAACATATGTCAGGATCTATCGGGATGACATCATAAACACAAATTTAAATTAACAATTATTACTAGCATGAATTTACCTAAGTGAATTCAAATCAATCCAACAACAACATGCAAATAATATTTCACGTAAAAGATCCTAGCATGCGGAATTTCTAGGAGTTTACGTAAACGTACCCGTTGGAGAGACGATCTGAGACAGACGGGATCAAGTATCTGGATACCCACCAAAAGTCCTTCTCAAGTATTCCCAAGTCCTCGTCCAATAACCCCGGTGGAAGGTTCTCCAATGAACGATTTATAAAACAAAGGAAAATAAAAAAATTGTTGCACCACCTTTGTGGATTTCTAATTTTTCCAACTCATGGAACACTTGCGGAATGAAAAGAATTCATCCCCTTATTTATATCATGGGGGGGACGAAAATTTGGAGTCCAAATAGGGTTAGGAAAGATCTTTTCTTGATCTCCAATTTATCTTGAATATATCCCATATATTCTTCTTTTCATGTGTATTTTTTCACAAAATTTCACACCCTATTTAATCCTTATTTTCAAAAAAAAATAAGAAGGAAGATTTCAAGATTGGATCTTTCTTGAATTTATGAGATATTCTTGTATTCCAAGAATACATATCTTTTTCCATAAAGTCCTTTCAAGAAAATCAAGAAAATCTTTTATTCCCTCTTATCCCCTAACTTTTTGAAAATTTTCAATTAAAGAGACCAAGTGGGAGATTTCTTGAATTTATGGGATAATCTTGTATTCCAAGAATACTTATCTCCTTTCCATAAAATCTTTTCAAGAAAAATCTTATTTTCGAAAATATTGAGGAAATATTGCAACAATAATTTATTTATTTTAAGCACCTTTTATTTATTGGACTACAATTTGGGCTACTTGGGGGGCCTTTAGGAGAATTAAGATGGACCTTCAAATGAGCTTCTGAATTCCAATATTGAGCCATAATATAATTCAGCTCATTAATATTAATTAATACCACTACATAATTAATATTGCACTATCCAACTTAACCCATATTACGGTAATATGACTCCCGGCTATTATTTCCCGTGTTTAAGATTATTTAGTCCATTAATTAATTAAGCCACTAAAAATCTTTATATTAATTAATATCTTTATCCTTGGAGTAAGGACAACCCAACTTTATTATCCATACCGGAAAATTAATTCTACTTGCAAGATTTGGTATGATAAAGGTTTCGGGACCACCAAGGGGACCAATCAAGCAAGACATTGCAAGCACACGATTCTCTGTGTTAATTTAGCAACTGTCGTGCAATTAATATTATTGCCTAAGATATAGGGTATCGAAGTCGCAATGATTCTCTTCTCATTTATAAGTCAAAGCAATAACTAGTAATCACACACAGTCCTTATTAAGTGACAGAGATTAAGAAATCATCAACCACTGAGGTCTAACTCTTCATCCCTTAAGTCAGTGTGAATGAGTTTATCTTCTCTGCAGGTTCGCTTCAGCGCATCAAATGCACTAGTGTAATCTCTTGGTCAAGACAAGCCAATCTGAGCCTTACACATCAACTTCTACCAATAGATTGTTTGGATCTATCTAAGTTGTTAAACACACACTCGTTTACAAGGAACTGTTAACGTGATCTTCTGTGATTTGGTATCACCACGTTAACTACAATGTAACGCGTGCTACGAACGGTTTGCAATAAATATATATATAACATTCAATCATATTTAACAGTGATAAACAATTTATTTCAGTAAATAAGTATTTAATACATAGGTTATACAAAGTAAAGCATACTTTCACGTATAACCCCAATAATCTCTCACTTATACTCAAAGTCTGCTTTTAAGTATACCACATCATGTCTGATGTATTATCTGGTGACATCTAATGTCACCTACATCAACCTAATAACATTTCTCCCACTTATACTCAAAGCAGATTAGCAACGCTCTTGACACTCATTCCTTCCACATGTCTCTCGAATGTTAACTGAGGCAGACCCTTTGTGAATGGATCAGCTAGGTTGTCTTCCGACGCGATCTTTGCCACCTCTATATCTCCTCTCTTAACGATTTCTCGTATAAGATGGTATTTCCTTTCAATGTGTTTGCTGGCCTTTTGGGCTCTCGGTTCCCTTAAATTTGCAACTGCTCCAGCATTATCACAAAAGATCGTGATTGTGCTGGGCAAATTCGGAACAACGTCCAAGTCCACTAGGAAGTTCTTGAGCCACACCGCTTTCATATTCGGCTTCCATGGTAGAATCGGCGATGCATTTTTGCTTAACGCTTCTCCATGTTACAGCTCCTCCCCCAGACAAAACACACTACCCGAGGTAGATTTTCTAGAATCTAGGTCTGATTGGAAATCCGAGTCCGTGTATCCAACTGGAAATAAACCGTGTGACTGATAAACCATCATTCTATCTCGAGTTCTTTTCAGATACTTCAGAATGTTCTTAACACCAGTCCAATGTTGATTTCTGGGACTACTTTGATATCTCGCTACCATGCCTACGGCATAGCAGATATCCGGTCTCATACACAACATTGCATACATGAGGCTTTCTACTACCGACACATAAGAAATGTCTCTCATGTCATCTATCTCCCTTTGTGTCTTAGGGCACATATCTTTCGATAGATGGATTCCGTGCCTGAAAGGTACAAAACCCTTCTTGAAATCTTGCATGTTGAAACGCTTCAAAACGGTATCTATGTATGAAGCTTGCGATAAGCCGATCATTCTTTTCTTTCGATCTCGAGTGATCTTGATCCCAAGAATATGACCGGTTTCCCCTAAGTCCTTCATATCAAACTGTTTTGACAGCCATACCCTTACGTCGGACAAAACCTTTACATCGTTTTCGATGAGCAGAATATCGTCTACGTATAGTACTAGGAATACCAAGGTAGTTCCGTCACACTTCCTATAAACACAACTCTCGAAATCATTTTGATCAAACCCATAAGATTTGATTACTTGATCAAAACATTGGTTACAAGCCCGAGATGCTTGCTTCAGTCCATAAATGGACTTCCTGAGCTTGCCCACAAGGTGTTCTTGGCCTTTTTCGATGAAATCTTCGGGCTGTTGCATATAGATTTCCTCGTCAAGACTCCTGTTAAGGAAAGCTGTCTTGAAATCCATTTGCTAAATCTCAAAATCTAGATGCGCAGCTATTGTCAAGAGAATACGAATGGACTTAAGCATGGCTACAGGCGAAAAGGTTTCTTCATAATCGATACCCTCATTCTAAGTGTATCCCTTTCCCACAAGCCTAGCTTTAAAGGTTTCTACCTTCCAGTCCGGTCCTCTTTTCCTCTTGTAGACCCACTTGCATCCAATGGGTTTTACCCTACTAGGTGGTTCAACTAGCTCCCACACCTGATTATGATCCACTGAGCCCATCTCGGCATCGCAGTTTGCCAGGATTCCGAATCCTTATCTTGGACCGCCTCCTTGTAGGACCAGGGGTCTGATTCACTATCCCCAGGGACCAAATCCGAAGATTCTCCTATCCCCATGAATCTCTCAGGTTGTCAGACAACCCTCCCACTACGACGAGGTTCCGATTGTGTCGATGTGACGCTTGGTATATCAACCTGTACAGTTGGTATAGGAGTTTGCCCTCTTATTTCATTTAAGGTAATCTCACTTTTGGGCTTTCGTTTGTTCATAAAGTCTTCTTCCAAAAATCTAAAGTGCGTACTTATTACCACCTTTTGATCTTCGGGACCGTAGAACATGCACCCTTTCGTTCCCATGGGATATCCTATAAACAGCCTTAGTTCCGAACGTGCATCCAACTTACCGGCTTCCTTGTCTAGCACGTATGTCGGACACCCCCAAATCTTGAGATGTCTCAGACTGGGCTTGCGCCCGGTCCACAACTCTTTAGGGGTTTTGGGAACCGATTTGGATGGCACCAGATTTAGAACGTAAGCCGCTATTTCCAAGGCATGACCCCAGAACGACTTGGGTAGATCTGAATAACTCATCATGGATCTGACCATTTCTAAGAGTGTTCTATTTCTTCGATCTGCAACCCCATTTTGTTGAGGTGTTCCAGGTGCAGTCAACTGGGAAACAATGCCCTCGTCTGACAGGTAGTTCAAAAACTCATCGCTAAGGTATTCACCTCCACGATCAGATCGTAGAAACTTGACACTTTTTTCCCTATGATGTTGGGATTATACTAGAAAGTATGCTTTTACTTTTGTATAATCAAAAACTGAATTTCGGACTTATTTACTGAAATAAATTGTTTATCACTGATGCTTTAAATATTATCGAATGTTACATATATTTACTGCATAACTGTTCAATAAGTCGTACGTGTTACATTGTAGTTAATTTAGTGATACCAGATCACAGAAGATTAAATTAACAGTCCCTTGTAACTAAAAGTACGCCATTCACGACCTAGATGGAAATGAACAACCCATCGTGAAAGGTTGAAGTGTAAGGCTCAAATTGGCTTGTCTTGACCAAGAGATTACACTAGTGCATGACTGATGCACTGAATAGGACCTACATGAGGACAAATTCTTCAGAACTGAATAAGGAAGAATTAGACATCAGTGGTTCGTTATTTCTTAATCTTCGTTCCTTAAATAGGATCATGTGGGATTGGTAACTATTGCTTTGACTTATCATGGGTAGAGAATCAACGAGATTCAATACTTTTTATCTTGGGTAATATTATTAGTCACATGTGATTGCTAAGATTTAATACGAAGAATCGTGTGCAAGTACGCTTGTTTGATTTGCCCCCTTGGGAGGTTCATAAGCTTTATCATACCAAATCTTGCAAGTGGAATTAGTTTCCGGTATGGATAATAATGTTGAACTGTTCCTTGACCAAGGATAAAAGATATTAATTAATGGAAAGCTATTTCAGTGGCTTGAATTAATTAATGGGCTATATAATCTTAAACACGGGAAATAATAACCGGGAGCCATATTGACTGTAATATGGGTTAAGATGGATAGTGCAATATTAATTATGTAATGGGATTAATTAATATTTATGGGCTTGAATAATATTGTGGCTCAATATTAGATATTCAAGGTCCATTAGAAGGTCCAATCTTAATTCTCCTAAAGGTCCCCTAAGTAGCCCAACATATAGTCCAATAACGGAAAAAGGTGATTAAAATAAAATAAATATTGTTGCTTATTTTTCCAAGTAAATTTTCGAAAATTATGGATAAGTTGGGAGAAAGATTTTCTTTGAATTTTGTTATGGAATGAAGATATGTATTCTTGGAATACAAGATTATCTCATTAAATTCAAGAAGATCCAAATCTTGGATTCTTGACTCATCATATTTTCGAAATTTTGACCATAATATGAGTAAGTGGGATTTTGTGGAATATTATAATTATGGGAAAAAGAATATAGGAGATATATTCAAGATTTCTTGGAGATCAAGAAAAGATTTTTCCACATTATTTTTGGGCAGAAATTTCGACCACTTGGACTCTATAAATAGGGGATGATTCTTTCATTCCCAAGTACAATTCCATGTGCTGGAAAAATTAGTAAATCCACAAAGGTGGTGCAATATAATTTATTTTCCTTTTGTTAATTGTTCACAAGTGTCCTTCCACCGGATAGTCGAACAAGGACTAAGGGAATAATTGGGAAGTTCTTTTGGTTAGTCTAATCAGCCACACCGTTGCCATCCCAAGAGGTACGTTCACGTAAACTCGTAGAATTCCGCATGCGTAGGTTTTACGTGGATTATTATATGCATGATATGTTGTTGAATTATTATTTGAATTAATATAGGATTAATTCATGCTAGTAATAATTATAAGAATTAAATTTGTATTTAAATATTCACCCCGAATAGATCTGTGCAACTTATTCCCCAACATATGATTCTCCACTTCGGCTTTGAACTCCTTGAATTTATCAAAGGTTTCCGATTTGTATTTCATGAGGAAAATGTACCCGAACCTTGAGTAATCATCGATGAAAGTCACGAAATACTCATAGCCACCTCTAGCTTTGGTTGACATTGGACCACACACGTCAGTGTGAACGATTTGCAACACTTCTGTGGCTCTATTCCCCTTGGCTCCAAATGCCCTCTTGGTCATCTTACCCTCCAAACATGATTCGCAGGTTGGAAGTGGTTCTAACTGTAGGTCCGTCAGCGAACCATCTTTCACCAACCTTTGGATCCTATTTAGATTAATATGACCCAATCTTAGATGCCATAGAAGTGTCTCGTTCACGTTTTCTGAACGTTTTCTCTTATTGCATGAAACAGTCGATGTGTTATAAGATGCATTTTGTTAGTGGCGTGCACAGTTAATAGTATAGAGATTGTTCCGTAAAGTTCCATGACAGATAAACACATCGTTATGGTAAACAGTAACTTGCTTAGAAAAACGAACAGAATATCCATCATTAATTAGCTTAGAAACTTAAATAAGGTTTTTGCGAAAAACTGGAACGTAATGAACATCTCTCAAAACTAAAATCTTATCTTCAAAAGACAGGTGCACGTCTCCCACTGCTTCAGCTGCTACTCTCGTAGCATCGCCCAGTGTAATGAGGATCTCACTTCCACTAAGTTATCGGGTCAGCTTGAACCCGTGAAGCAAACATGATTAGTGGATCCCGTATCAACTACCCACGAATGAGAAGTATACGCCGCTAAACAAGTTTCAACAATTAGTGCGTGAGAATTACCTTTTTTTCCGGCCCTTTTGGGGTTGGAACAGGCAAGCCTCCATTGTCCTCTTTCACCGCAGTTCAAGCACTTCCCATTTGGATTTTCCTTGACACCACCAGCATTCCTCATCTTACCATTGCCCTTGGCAACAGTTGAGTTTTATTGCTTATGGCTTTTGGTCCTCTTCTTCTTCTTGCCTTACCTTGGCCTAGAAGATGAAGACGGACCACTTGCCGTCGAAGCTTGAGTTTGGTGCCCCATCAACGTCTCTGCTGAACTGAAATAAATAGCAATTTGTACAAGTACAAAATATCACATAATTCGATCACTTTATTCATATCAAAATCTCAAAACAATATGAATAAGCATCACCGACATCTCAAAACAGTTTAAATAGGTCACGTGGGGTGAACTGTCTATTTAAACACATTCAAGCAGGTTACAAACTAGAACAGTTACAAACCTTTAATTCAAAATTAATAGTCGGCTCCCACTTGACCAATATAAAATTGACAGGGACTTCGGGGAAGTATATGCATATCAATTTTATACCTAAGTAATAACCATGATTAAATACAGAATTATTACTTCACTTTGAACGAGCCTCGTGGGGAGGGTCATCGTCGCCACTAATAATAATTCACAATCATCCTTTTGGGAATTTATTCATGTGAAAACCATCTTTTGGTCGTTCCGTGGGGGAAATTTCTCCAAAAGAATTCACAAATAAATAAATCATGGAGGTCAATTTGACTTAAATTTATTATCCGGAATAAAATTTGTCAATAAAACATAATTAGTAATTTTTGAAAGTGAGATTTTCTTTTAGACAATTCTAAATCATGCAAACACATTTAACAAATAAAAATTGCACGAATTTAAAACAAGCATCAAGACAAAATAAATCAATTTGGGCACATATATCCAACTGTCATGGTTTAATTTCAAATCTTGATCTTGAGAAATCGTCTCTTCTATTTACCTTCATCGTTCGTTTCGAAAGGCTCCCACTGAATCCACAACAATTCTTCAAAAAAATGTCCTCTGTTTCGGGTTAGGACGACGTCCGGAAAATGAGTAGCTCACGACCAGGAACGCGAGTCGCATGCACCTAGGCGCACGCCCCGGTCCGGATCAGCCATTATGCCCCATCGCCCACGGCTTTGCGCCGCTGGCATCGCCGGACGAGTCCGCGTCCCGATCCGCGCCCGTCGCCCAGCTAAAACGCACGCACGCATGTTCGCCCGCACCATCGCGATGCCGCATGCGTCGTCCGACGCCCGAAACCCTACAGCCCCGTCCGCGACCGCCAGTTAGTGCTGCGTCGCTAAGTTTTGTCCTAGCCAGCGTGCTCGCCTTTGGCTCGCGTCGTCCCGCACTTTTCGACATCCATCTTTTAATCTTTGTCTCCATCTTCGTTCACGATCCGGTTATAATTTATTTATAAAAAATAAATAAACCTAGATCTAGACTAGTCTATTACATTGAACAAATCAAATAAATTCTAATCTACTCGTGAATTTTCTCACGATGCAAAACGAATGCGGAATCGAATTAAAAACTCCAAGTTTATTTGCTTGTAAATAAACACATTAAAATACCATGACAATTGGATACCTGCAAAACAGATCTAACAGTTCTACTATCCAATTTCAATTTTAATGAACAACAATTTAAATTACAGTTTAAAAGATCAGAGCCCGAACCAGGGCTCTGATACCAGTTGTTGGGATAACATATGCCAGGATATATCGGGATGACCTCATAAACACAAATTTTAATTAACAATTATTACTAGCATGAATTTACCTAAGTGAATTCAAATAATAATCAATCCAACAACAACATGCAAATAATATTTCACGTAAAAGATCCTAGCATGCGGAATTTCTAGGAGTTTACGTAAACGTACACGTTGGAGAGACGATCTGAGACAGACGGGATCAAGTATTTGGATACCCACCAAAAGGTTTCACTTGCAAGATTTGGTATGATAAAGGTTTCGGGTCCACCAAGGGGACCAATCAAGCAAGACATTGCAAGCACACGATTCTCTGTGTTAATTTAGCAACTATCGTGCAATAATATTATTGCCCAAGATATAGGGTATGGAAGTCGCAATGATTCTCTTCTCATTTATAAGTCAAAGCAATAACTAGTAATCACACACAATCCATATTAAGTGACAGAGATTAAGAAATCAACAACCACTGAGGTCTAACTCTTCATCCCTTAAGTCAGTGCGAATGAGTTTATCCTCTCTGCAGGTCCGCTTCAGCGCATCAAATGCACTAGTTTAATCTCTTGGTCAAGACAAGTCAATCTGAGCCTTACACATCAACTTCTACCAATAGATTGTTCGGATCTATCTAAGTTGTGAAACACGCACTCGTTTACAAGGAACTGTTAACATGATCTTCTGTGATCTGGTATCACCACGTTAACTACAATGTAACTCGTGCTACGAACGGTTTGCAATAAATATATATAACATTCAATCATATTTAAAGCAACAGTGATAAATAATTTATTTCAGTAAATAAGTGTTTAATACATAGGTTATACAAAGTAAAAGCATACTTTCACGTATAACCCCAACAATCTCTTGGTCAAGACAAGCTAATCTGAGCCTTGCACTTCAACCTTTCACGATGGATTGTTCATTTCCATCTGGGTTGTGAATTATGTACTTTTGGTTACAATGGACTGTTAATTTAATCTTATGTGATCTAGTATCACTAAATTAACTACAGTGTAACACGTACTTATTTATTGAACAGGTATGCAGTAAATATATGTAACATTCAATCATATTTAAACCATCAGTGATAAATAATTTATTTCAGCAAATAAAATAGAAATTCAGTTTGGTTATACAAAGTAAAAGCATACTTTCGAGTATAACCCCAACAGGAATATCACGAACGACGACGTATGGGAGGAGGATACGGCAGGTTTTAGGATGATTCCGCCATCGAAATTGTGGTGGTCCTCCGGCAGTGCGGCGAGGATGCCGAACTTCTCTTGTTGGTTGAAGGAATGACGGAAGCAATGGTTGTTAACGGTGTAGGATGCATCGGCGCTCCTCCGCGGCTCGTGGACTTCGTTGGCGAAGAAAAGGTCGATTTCATTGAGCTCGTCTTCGACAACGGTGGGTGAGGTGGCGACGATGGAGAAAGGAGGGAAGAAGACACCGAGACCCATTTTTCATTTCGATGTGTTTTGATACAAATAATGGGCTGAAATGGGCTCAAATAATATATATATGATCAGTTTATAGTGTATGAGTCGGGTTTGACCCAGACTCAAATAATGAACCAGGTCTATACAAGTTTTTATCTTCTCAAAAAATATAAGTAATTAGATATTATATTTTATATTTTTTAAAGGAACTTTCATACAATCTTATTAGTAATTATTTTACAAATTCACATATAAACAAGTTTTATAGTTCATGGCATCGGACTGAATTCGTTCAATAATATCATTACATTCATTATGTAATATACTATAACATTTATTCAGTAATATCAGTACTTTTATAAGCTAATTAATTGATATCATAACATTTTACACACAAAAACACATGTAAAAAGGTATATGGTACTAGTTTATAAATGTAATGGTATAATTGAATGAATGTTACGGTATTAATAAATGAAAGTTTCATGTGGTGAACATATTTAACTGAAAAAAAACTCGTAAATCTAAGGGTTAATCGCAAAAAAATCACCACTTTTAGGGTGTTTATCAATTACAATAATTTATTTTTTTTGCAATTTCGTACACCACTATTTTAAATTTGAGTAGGTATTTTATGCACTCAAGTGCACCGTACACTCATGCAACTGAATGACTCATTTAAAAAAATATTTGGCCCATTGAATATATTAAATATGTTATGTGGATACATATGTAGGGTTGGAATGAGTGCACAAATCTTAAATCCGTGTATCAGTTGCACATGAGATATTGTCTTTAAATTTTGCAATTCGGTTCACCAACTCATTTTTGGCCTAACCTAATCCTAGAAGGCCACCAGAATTGTTGTCAACTATTGAAATACATTATGTTTTAAATTGATATGAATATTCTGCGGGCGTAATACTTATGGCTGTATAATATAGGGTAGGTACATCGTGTAATTTAAATGTATGTTTGAAATATGCAATTTATTGCACTGAAATATATAATTTGTATAAAATAAAATAAAATGTATATATTTTAATATAAATAAATTGTATATTTTAAATATTCACTTAAATTGCATTGTGTATCTGATGCATACAAGACATTATCTAATATATATTAGGGTCCCTCTTTGTTGTTGCACATATGTAGTTGAATTTTCACAAGTGCAAACTCAACTACATATGTGCCACAAGATTGTTCCTTAGTGTAATAGCAATGACAAACTTTTGTATACAAGATTGTATAGACTTTAGATCTGTAATCGGATCAAACAGGTTTTTCCAAAAAAATTATAATTCAGGCAAAACACGAAAATTCGCTCCCAGTTTGAGTTACTTATAAGGGCAAATATGCGTTACTGTTGGTGTTATGGGTTTGAGTCGTTTGCCTTAGAGTACCACTACATATGCATGTAAGGTCATGGGTTCGCATTGTTTCTCTTACCAAAAAAAAAAAAAGTATTGATGTTAGTACAATTGTACAAGTATGTGCTACTGTGAGGCCAAGTAACATATACTTGTCTTTTTAGTACATATATTTGTCTTTATAGTAGCACGTATAAGACATTGAAAATTGTTTTACTATATACACACAAATGTGTTATTTTAAAGATAAAAAAATGTGTTATTTTATGAACAAAACGATATTCCCTCTATTTCATTTATTTCTTCCCCTGTTTTTTTTTTCTGCTTCTCTTTCTAACCTCTGACCAACTACTTTAAGTAAAGACTCAAACCACAAAATTACATAATTGAATTAGTAATAGTATATTTTTTAATCCATCATTACATAGTAACACATAACTCATCTTACAGTAACACATACTTGTCTTAATAGTAATACAAATTGGGAGCGAGTTTTTCTAATTCGTCTTTTAATGAATTTAAAAAAAAATCCACTTGATTGATTTTACCCGCTCAAAATTCGTGAATTTTTTTTAAAAAATATTCTATTTGAAGTAATATAATATGTATAATATTGTACAGGACTCTCTCTCTCTCTCTCTCTCTCTCTCTCTCTCATATTCTATTTGGAGTAATGATTTGAGCTAAATTGTGCCTTAACGGTAATTTTACATATATATTATTGACAAAAATTTATATAAACCCGAGTTTACCGTGAACTCAATTTTTTTAGTATCACTGTTATGTACAAAAACTATCACTGTTATACAAAAATTATCATTGTTATACAAAAAAACTATCACTGTTTAAAAATTTGTTGATATTAGATTCATGCAGATTCGAGGACCAGTCTTTTCAAAGAGGTAGAGAATGATGGAGATAAGATTGCATTGTAACTATTTAGTATTATTTATTTTATAGTTTTAGGGCTATGCTTAAGTTTTAATTATTTGTTAATGGGTCGGGCTTTTAGGTCTTACACCCCTAAAACCCTAGTTTTGCTATTATAAATAGGAGTCTTAGGATTAATGTAAGGGAGCTTTTGATTATTTATGAAAATGAGATTTATCTCTTGTAAGGTTTAACCTTGCCCAAAGTATCACGTCTTCAGTCAATGAAATTAAACGTTAATTATATTTGTGTATTCATCAGAATATTCTAAGAATAAACGGATAATACGCTTATGATTCCTGCTACTGCATCAAAATTGCTTTATATTTTAAACAATAAAAGTTTTTATGCATAACAGTGATAATTTTTGCAAATAACAGTAATAAAGTTCATGTATAGATTTGGTTCACAAGAGTATTACTCTATATTCTATTTAGTAGTAGTTATTAATTTTCTTTTGAGGGAATATTTGTCATTGGTTGATCTTATCTTAAACCACCTAATACTATATTAATTTATAATTTAATCCTTAAATAATCGATCTAGTCGTTCGTCATCATTTAACATGGAATATTAATCAACATCCTGATGAGGTAATCGTGTACCATAGCATGAACACATGAAAACTTAACATGGTTTTATATTCGATAATTAAAAATGTTGTGCGTGCAAGTTAAATAATGAATTTACATTTAATTTAATGCACATTTGTATAATGCATGAGAATGACGTAATTGATACACTTTATTTTTATGGTATAAATTACTCCTTTTGTCCCACTCTTATTGGAACATTTACTATTTTACAAGAATTTTAATTTAAGAATTATTTATTATTATTAAAAGAGATAAAGTTATTTTATATGAGGTTAAATGGTAAAATAATGATATTTGTGTAAATTAAATGAGGTAAAATTGACTTTAGTGTGAAAAAAATAATAGCATAAGATGCAATATTAATATATTTGGGGATATACAATAAAGGAAAAATATTATTTTATTGCTATTTATAGAAATGTGCAATTAAATTTCGTCTTTTATTATTGTATAGTGCACGTAGAGTATGACTCTTGTGAAATATTGCAACATAGTGTTATGTGCAATTCCACACAAATGATAAAAAAATTTGAAAAACTCACAGGTTGGGTCGGGCGCAGGTCAGACAAGGCGGGCAAGGGTTGTGGGCTATGGGCTTCAGATCGCACGGACGGATATATATTTATAGAAGGATATGTTTATCTAATATGTCTTGTAGCATATTAGTTTAGGTCTGTTGTTAAGGTATTTGGTTGTAGATTCAATTTTTATTGAGCACATAATTTTATTTTTTTTGTCAAGTTTTTTTGTGTTACTACATCTATGTGTAAGTTTTACTACATTGTTATATTGAAATACTACCTCGGTCCTGATTTAGATTGTCCATTTACTATTTGACTCGTGTTTTAGCAAGCGAGTTGTTTATTAGTATTTGAAATGATAAAGAGATTTTTAAAGTGGGGGTATGATAGTCCTACACCTCATCTATCCTACACCTCCTTAAAAGTCACTTTATCATTTTACATACTAATAAACAACTCGCTCACTAAAACACGAGCCAAAAGTAAGATGGCCAAACAAAAACAGGACGGAAGGAGTAACTTCATATCTTACGTAACACGTATTAAAACATAACATAACACATAAATGTTCATAAGGTAACACGTTGTTGTTCATATGATAACACATGAGTATTCACATAGTATTACGACATGTATACAGTGTTACATATTACTAAAAAAAATAAATGTTATTACATGAACAAAAAAATGTTACCCTATGAAGAAAAATGTGTTGTCACATGAACAAAACTTGTACAAGCGCGAAATCTCAAATCTAAAATTACAGATTTAATGAACAACTTGATGTGTTACTACATGAACAAAAAAGTGTTACCCTATGAAGAAAAATGTGTTACCACATGAACAAAACCAGAACAAGCGCGAAAAGAAATCCCAAGTCTAAAATTAGAACACACTGATGTGTTACTACATGAACAAAAAAATGTTACTACATGAACAAAAACCGGCACTAGCGCAAAAAAAAAAAAAAAACCTCAGTCCAAAATTATATATTTAAAAAACAATGTGAAAAAAGTGCAGAAGGACCTATAAATTTGCGAGGATGAGAAAATTGAAGAAAGCGAGAAAAATATGGAAGAGGAAAAAAGATAAAGAGGAACAAGATAAGAGAAGGAAAAACCTAGGGACGCAGCGTCGTGAAAACCAACTGAGATATGGTCGCGTTTGTTGCGACATGAGGAAGACGAAGAAGAAATCTAGCGAAAAATAAATTTGGCGACTGCTGTTTGCGAAGTGAGCTAGACAGAAGAAGCCCGCGGAACCGCCAATGCCCTGACCCGACCTGTAGCCTGACCCACAAAAAAATTTAAAAAAGCTAAAATAAATTGTAATTACACATAATATTAGTATGTAATATTGCATATAAATTTTTTATTTATGTATACAAACGATAATTAACTATTGAAAAAAAGTAAGTTAACTATAAAATAATAGTTGAGGGCCATTTCAATTTTCCATGCCTAAATATTAAATTTTGTTTAATTGTTTTATTTGCTTAATAAAATAGTCAGATATATTAATATATATATATATGTCATATCTTATTCACATAAATGTTATAATATAATTTATATATTTAATTATATATTATGTAATTACAACATCATAAAAATTAAACTGTTTTAAAAACAATTAAACCAAGTTGATATTGATATGATCGAAAACACTAAATTTGTTCATATCAACGTCTGCTTTCGCTTTTAAAATATAATTGCACATTACTTTAATAAAGACTTACCTATTTAGAAAAGTCCTACTTTGTAGAGCTTCATTTTCCTGATTTTGTCTATGTGGGGTGTTGGGCAGTGCCCAGTGCCCCAGCGGTCCCACCATCCATTTTTCTTTTTATATTTATTTTTAATGTTAATTATGGTTGTTTTTTTTATATACTTTTTAATAGTAATTAAATAAATTATTGTTATTGTTTTATATTTTTTAATAATTGCAATATTATTTGGGTATTGACACTTTAACACTTTGAAAGATGTGGGTGTTGATTATATTAATTTGTAATGCGTTTAATGTATGAGACCGTCTCATACGAATTTTTGTCTTCTAAATATAGTGTCGAGTGAAAAAAAATATAACATCTATAAAATTTTGTATTAAAATTTAATCATAAAATTGTTAAATAATAGCAATAAAATTCTACTAGAATTGGATTTTTTGATATCATTCTTATTGATTACATGAAAAATTAATTATTTATTAGAAAAAAAATATCTTGAACCATAAATAAAATGTTACTTTCATTTTTTATTAATTGTCCCATTTTATTCAAAATAACGTTTCTATTTATTTATCATTTTACTAGGGTAATAAATTTGTTCATTTTTTATACTAAGAGAAAATAATAAAATTTTGGGTGAAAATAAAAAATAATATGAAATGATAATAAGATTCTAATTTTAATAATTAATTTTAGAAACACAATATATATGAGTGTACTATGTGTACATGGTGCACCCGAGTGCACATGAAACACACTCATCATTTAATTGTAAAAATTAAACATGAAAAATGAAGTATTAAAAAATGTACTAAAAAAATTACAAAAGTTAATATAAAATAAAAAACAAAAATTAAAATTAAAATTAAATTAAAATAAAAAATTAGGTGCCATGGACGAAGCCATTTTCCTTGGACAAAGATTTTGTTTAGTGTTGACTAAAGATGGACCCACTTAGGACTGACTAGGTACATACATTAAATTCTCTTAATTTTATTTTGATTTTTTCAATAAAAATGCTCATAGAAATGTTGATTCTTAAATGTGAACCTGGCCTTCACGTAATACGCGTGTACCTTAGTTTGAATAATATTTACTAGTGCTACTTATTTTCACTCTATAAATACCCCATTTATCAAACCCACCTTATATTCACTAATTAACATTTCCTACTATATATTACTACTCTCTCTCTCTCTAGTATTTTTTTTATATAATTAGATATTCGACCCCAAGATCGACTAATTTGGGGTCTCTTTAATCTACTCCACTTATCAATCAAGAAAGATGAAGGTACATATATACATCCTTTAATCAAACATGAAAAAACAATTGCAGATAGATATTCGATCATTAATTTGTTTGAACTAAATAGTTTGTTGATTTGATTATGATTTGCAGAAGAAGATTGTTGTGAAGGTGTCAATGAAGGATGAAAAATCCCGCTCCAAAGCCCTCAAAATCGCCGTCTGCATATCAGGTAATTAAATTGCACGTTAATATCAATTTGCAACATATACTATTACCTTTTTTTTATCAATTCGTAATTTGTACCATTATTTTATTTACCTGATTGCAATCATCTATACTATACCAAATTAATCGATTGTAACCTAAAAATATTTAGTCCAGATAAAAAAAATTGTACATACGACAATTTGATAAAAGGGTTGTTTAAACTTTAAAACCATAATCAAAGAATTGTATATAATTAATGTACGTAGCTAATTTGTGTGTATATACATATAGGTGTTGAATCGGCGGCTTTAGCTGGGGCTGATAAGGATCAGGTGGTGGTGGTTGGGGAGGACATCGACGCCGTGGCCCTCACGCGCCACCTCCGTAAGAATATCGGCTTCACGGAGCTGGTGAGTGTCGGCGAGGACAAGAAGGAGGCCCCTGCCGCCCCCACCAAGGTGGAGGCGCCGCCGCCGCAGTCCATGGTGGTTTGGGCATACCCGCCGCAGTATAGCGGGTACCCGGTTCATGAAATGGTGGCGGGTCCACCGGAACAATCCTGCACCATCATGTGATGCAAATTGATAATCTTGGAAATGAGTTCAAGGTCAACCACAATGATTAGAGGCTTAGAGCACCGGAGCCACTAACATTTAACACTTTAAAATGAGTGGATATTAATTTGTGATAGTTTATACTAGTTTGATGCATAAGATAATCTCATATGAGTTTTTGTCTTTTTGTTTGTGGTGTGGTTTGATTTTGTAAATTGGTGAGGTTTTCATGCTTTATATTGTACGAGAGAAGTCCAAATTAATACATTAATTCAAAATTTTATTTAGTGATTAACTTGTGCAAGATTAATTGATTTTGATTCACTTGCTCGTACAGATTTTTTTTCTTTATTTGCAGAAATTACGACTTAACTTGTGCAAAGATATTTTGTATGTCAAAATTGACCTTAATTAATTATAATTAAATATTTTTAATAATAATTATTATTGGGTGGGTGGAAGAATTATCTATTCAACACATTAGTAGAAATTTTAAATTTTTAAATGATCATAAAAATTAATTATTACATGTATATCTGAAATAATTTTAAATAATTATAAAAATTAATTATTCGAGGTATATAAAAAATAATAGAGGGAGAAAATATCAATATTATGTAAATAATGTAAAATACTATAATAACATCTGCTTTAAATGGGAGGACATGTTTGTTTCAGAGTTATATTTCCTCCATCTCAAGATAATGTGTACATTACCTTTTTCTATCGAGTTTTACCGGACGAGTTGTTTACGAAGGTAGTACAACTTTTATATGATAACTTTTAGAAATATAGGATAAACTTTAATAAAAGTAATGGTACAAATGTGTGCTCAACTTTATGATTTTTCTATAACGCAAAACCAATTTCCTGTCACTTGTTTATCACTTATTTATGGGTCACTTTTAGGGCCATTGTTTTCTTTTTCTATTATGACCCTATTAGTTCTATAAAGCAAAATCACAAAAATTTCCAACCCATCAAGAACTTAAAAAATATGAACTTATTTCAAGTACAATGATTTTCTAGAGCCATAAATTATTCATATTTGATAATTGAATACTCTGAAAGCTACTTTATTGATATATAATCGCTACACAATATATATGATTAATGTTGGTAATATGCAAACAAGCTACAGATATACCAAGTATAATAATATTAAAAAGAACATCTTAAAGAAACACGGTTCAAACTGGTCTAGCAACAAGTTGATAAATACGTAGAGAAAACAAAATTCTGGAAAATGATTGACAAGTTAAAACGAGAGAAAGCAACATAGGTCTAAGAGTCAAGGGGGTCATCACCTACCAAGTCCTCCTCAGTGAAAAGATCCTTTTGAACAGGAACGTCCGCCTTCTGCTGCGAGATAATAACATCTTCAATTGCTTTTCTAGCAGCAGCAGCAGCTGCAGTTGCCTCAGCCTTATCTTCTGCAGCCTCGTCTTCTTTGGCCTGCTCCGTGACTTTGTCGTTCTCTTGCTTTGGAGGTGGAACGAAAAACGGTATTTTACCCCTCTGCCAATCATGGAGAATCATCTTTGCACCAGTCATCAAGTCCGGCTCACCTCCCTACAGAATACCATATACATGTATAAAACATTGGTAAAAACTACAAATATAGGAAAACATTTTATAGTCATGTATAAAGAAATGCTGCCTTTCCACAAGTATGTGTTAATATATTATTTTTGTATAGTATAATTTAAGGGCTAATTGTTTGTCGCTATAAAGTTTCAGACTATAACTAGTAATTTTACCTTTAGAAGTTTACCAGATGATCTGCATAGCTGGAGAAGGAAATCATTATCATCCTCCCTGAAAATGAACAAGTTCAGCTCCCAAGACTTGTGATGAAGTAAGCAAATAGAATTTGATATAATGTTTTTTTTAAACGAATTTTTGATATAATGTTACCACAGTTGCAACACGAAGGTTTTCAAAAACCAGTTATCTAAAATCTAGGGGTATGTTCGTTTTGCGACTACCACGGACAGACTTTGACTATACAATCCCAAATACCATTTTCTTCAATACTCAAATAAAGTATTTTGAAATCCTACAACATCCACCTCTAATATTATTACTGCACCCTACACCCTACACTCCCCTCACTTTTACACAATTTCCAAAACATCACATTCATTCAATCATTACAATAATAATATAATAATACAAATCAATCAACTTTTTCTCCATCCTACACAATCTTATCCTATAAAATCCCCAATAAACATGTACTCAACTTTTTAAATAGGATTTTGAAATCCAAGGATTTTGAAGTCCAAGATTTTCCACGCCCACTATAAGCCCAAAACGAACATACCCTAAGAGATTTGAAATCCTAATAAATAGTAAGGTGCATAGTTATTAATGGCGCAAGGCGCCACAAGGCGCGAAGCAGCGCCTAGTGCCTTAGGCGCGCCTGGCGCCTTAGGCGCGCGCCTTGCATCCCTGGAAAAAACAACATAAGACTTTGATAATATCTTAGTAAACCTAACCATTGCTTTTGTAGCAATACCCCAAGTCAAATTTTCACCTTGGTGAACCAACTCATCTTCATCTTCCATTAGACCAATCATCCACTCATTGCTTTCATCTATATCCCTCAAAGAGATGGGATCAATGTGATTACGTGAGTCATACCGATTACCGATGCTTCAACGCACGATTATACTTGATAAAAAGTGAATCTTGAAACCCTAGATGCGTTTCACTTAAATATTAAGACTTAAGAGATAGTATTTTTTATTATTCTGATGTTATTTGACAAATAAAAAAATGTTTATTTTTATTTCAAACCCTAGATGTACGCAAGACACGCCTTAGGCGCGCCTTTGCCCGAGTCAAGGCGGCGAAAGGCGCCCCCAGGCGAGCGCCCAGAAAATCCCAACCGCCTGGACCTATGGCAGGCGAGGTGGCTAGCGCCCCGAGCGCCGTGCGCCTTAGGCGCGCCTCGGGTGCGCCTTTAATAACTATGGTAAGGTGTGAGTTTGTATTGGGAATTATGTTGAATTATTATATTGTTGTTGGGTGTTTTTGTAATGACTGGATGATGTGGGTTATGATTTACATATATTTAAGTGAAGGGATAGAGAATCGATAGTATTGGAAAGTGAACTAGTAGGTTTATAGGTGTGGTAGTGGTAGTTTAATAAAACCGGATTTAGATTTCAAAACCTTATTTTTAAAACCCAAAACAAACATCACAATGATGAGCAAATTTGTATATTATAAACAAGCTCAAGATTCATCAAACTGACAGTTAAATCCAAACTTACCAGTCGCTTATTTTGTAAGCTCTTTTTAGGTGCTCCTTTTTAACACGTTTTAGAACTTCACCAATATGCTCGGAAGCATCCTGCAAGTTCGTCACACGTACCTATGGACAAAGAGAAAAGACCAATATTCTCAGGATGGCAGATGGTTAAAAAGGCACATGAAAAGTATCAGGTAAATAAGAAAAGCAGTAAATTATTAGCATGAAATATTGCTTCTAGAATGTATCTCAATTAAGTAATTATACATGTCGAAGAAAAAAATTGGCAAATAACAAACATATGTAAAAGGTAAATTGTTCAGCTTTTCAAAGAATTTACAACTCTCGATTATAGATATCAGAAGTCAGCTAATTTGACAAAAGGAAGTAAAGATGTTCATCTATTGTTAGCTTAGCAAAAAATGGCGGCTTCACACTGCAATGGGAGTCTTCAACAACACCCATATAGTAATAACTGCTAGTCTACTAGAAATAAGTATACATTGGACAAGCTGCAGCATCTTCCTAGAAAATGTGAAAATTAAAATGTGATCTTCAGTTTCATATGGCATCCCATCTTGCCTTTGATGGTATTGAGATTTTTACACAATAGATCAGTCAACAAAGTTGTCATGACTTGCTACAAGAAAAAATGGAACTAAAACTACTAGCCCACACTACACACAAAAAAAAAAAGAGCAGTAAAGCTTGGTGCGGTAAAGTTCTTCAAACTTAACGTTCACCAATTGAAGGAAGTCATCAATCAAGCAAAGGAGATTCCCTAGATTATAAAATTTTGTTTTCTAAAAGTTGTAGTAGTTGAGATTTAATGTTAGGCAAACATTTTCACTTACATCACGACCAACCATAATTTGAACAGATCTATCATAAGAGGGGCATGAAACAACACTAAAAACCTATGACTGGGCTCAAACATTACTTACCACTCCCTTCAAGACGATATCTGTTTCAGTGTCCCTATTCTGATAAACAACACCAGGGCAATCAATCAGAAAGATCCTCTTTGTAAGTGTTATGTATTGCCAAACTTTAGTCTCCCCAGGAATAGGCGCAACTTTGCATACCTAAAAATATGAACATAGATAATAAAATCCATTACTAAAACCAGAATTAATGAAAAGAACACCGCTCAGCTCATGCTCAAAAACAAATATATGGCTAAATGCCCCAATTAATAGGAAAGTAAAAAAATGTTATTTCCGTCACAATTGACAAGTGCAGTAAAGCTAATTCTGAGTTGTTATCTAAGGTAGAATTAGAAAGAGAGACGTACATTCTTTGTGCGTAAAGTATTTATAACTGATGATTTCCCAACGTTGGGATATCCAACGAACCCAACCGATATAGCTTGCTTGTCAGCTTTCAGACGGGAAAATTGTCTTAATACTGAGAGAAGGGAACCCTAAATACAACAAAGAAGAAAAATGGATATTATTTAAATGTTCAAGGATATATGAATTTACATACGAACTTGCATCAGAGTTTTACAGAAAGAATAATATATCATTTTGGTGGATTGGAACTGGTTTAGAAGACTAATTTTCGTGATCTTTTTAGAGCTGGAAAAAACTGGGAAATATATTGATCATTTAAATGACTGCGTACAAGGAGAAGAGAGCCATCCAATCTCATTATACAACAACTTAAATCGAAGGTTTATGAGTTCCAGATATTCATGGGACTTCAAAGCTAGTAGATAATTGTGCACCTTTCCAAATGACTTGTTTATGCTTGCGTGAAAAGCAAGAGTAGGGTACTCCTTGGATAAAGTTCTAAGCCATCCTTTGGTAGCCCATGCTGGAACCAAATCACACTGCAGACAGAAATTTGAGGGAAAGTTCTAATAAGACGGGAAAAGAGAAGTGGATCATCTAACATTTAGGATTTAAAGCTCTCAAATATTGACAAGTAAATGATCCACACCTTGTTTAATAGAAGAATCATGTGCTTATGCTTGCAATGCTCCTTCAAATGCCTCTCTAGATGGTAGCATCTTGTACCTTGTGGATCCCTTGCATCTAAAACCTGCCATTTATAGAAAGAATTTAATTGCCAACTAAATTCCAGAGCATATAAAAGGAGAGTTTGAAGATCATCCCAAACACATTATTTAGAAGAATCATCCAATTGGATGATAAAAACATCGAAAGATCATGTGTTTGCCCCAACTATACCTGGACAACAACATCTGAGGAGTCGATAACTTTGTAGAGCTCTCCCCATATGCGCTTACTTTGACCCTTCTCAAACATATTGTGGCGTACGAGGTCTCTAAAGCCATCTTCACCTCCTTCGGATGTAGTAGCACCTTGTTTCTCTTCAAAAACATCTGCAAAGAAGGCTTTAAAAGTTATCAAGTGTCTCAAAAATTACACAAAAATATTTCAAAGATTGTCACAAGTTGCATAGTTATAAGGCGCACTGCTATGCAGAGGGGCTTGGATTTTTGCTTAATTAAATATATTGTAAAGAGTTAGATGAATCCTTAAGCATTCAAAGATTTGAAACTCGAAGAGACTAATAAACTCCACATATAGAAGAGAAGAAGAAAAGGGGGTAGAAAATACAATGTATATCATCTAGATAAATATTTTGTTCACCTTGAGAACCATCGGCTCTCTTCACCAATGATTCATAATCAGATGCCAGCAGTGTCGGTCTCTTCCTCTTTGTCTTAGGACCAAAAGCATCAGAGAAAGGCTCTGTGTCGAGCAGATGAACTCTTGCTTGCTTAGAACACATTTAGAAGAATCAAATAATCAAATTACCAAAAAAAAGATGCAAGCTAGACAGTTTCATGTACATATAACTGGGTTATACTCATGAAATATAACACATGACTTGCAGTACTTCAAACCTTTTGATAATCATTCAAGAGGGACATTGGCAGCTTTCTATCCTTCAAAATAACGTTGTAGTTGCTTGACATACGATTCGCAAGCTCCTCTCGGAAAAATTCAAGCTGTTTTTGATTCACGACACGTGTGTTTCCTGTAAACAACAATAACAAATAAGTTTTGTTTTCTTATGTGCATCCCTTTCATTTAATATTGACTTGCAAGTAGCACTTAAATCAATATCACAAGACTTCACATCCTATATTTCTTCAGATTCTATCTCATAATAATGTGCTAAAGGCTCATACAATATTTGAGGATAAAATAGTATGATCAGTGTTGAGTTTAAAAGCCTAACTTGCAAGTTGCAGGCTAAACATGTACATACTTTAACAGAAGGCACAAGTATCAGACCTCTCCATATTCATTTAGTTACACAAAAAGCACAAATTAGATGAAGTTGATACATCTTTTTGGAGCGGAAAATAAGTTGGTAGCAAATGAACTCACCAAACCAACGGCGATCAGGCATTATCCTCGTGGACGGCAACTCCTTGGACTGCAAATCATGCTTTAGAATTTTACCACCAGAGTTGCGCACCGGGCGTGTCTTGTACATCTTGAGACGACGCACTGTTGCGGCGCTCCGGCCGTCGCTGGATTTAGATTTGCCACGATCTCTGTTGACATCCAGGGAATGCTTCGGCTTTCCCGAGACATTGACAGACTTCTCCTTCTTCTTCGCCATGACAAAAATGTATTTGAAACCCTAGTAATAGGAAGTACAACAAAAAGGAGTGGGTCAAATTAGGGGTACAACAGCATCTCCAGCAATTATCTACTCAGAAACAATTATCCTAATGGCATACCTCCTACAAGAGAGAGAATCCCGTCGAATCTTGCACTGCTTCACGCCGCCACGGATTGTGGAGGAAGACTGCGGCAGGCTGCGGCTTGTAGCAAGATGATAGGGTTTCTTTATCAATTTGACAGGGTTAGGAATTAGGGTATAATTGTTTTGAAAAGGCCCAATTGGGGGCAGTGAAATGGGTAAATGGGAATTAGGTAAAAATTAAAATAATCAAATTTAGTTTATATTTTTAGTTTTTTTTTAAGAATATTTTTTAGTATTTTAGGGTATATTTTTAGTATTTTATTAATTTTAATACATATTTTTTCTTTTTAAATTTAAAATATAATTTCACTTGATACTTAAAAATATTTCGAGTTTGTCTATGGTGGTCATCGGAGTTCACATGTTTTGTTAACGTGTAAATATTAAAATAAAAAATATTATCACCTAAAATTAGAGAACGCAAGATATAAAACACCTTGAGTCACTATTTTCTAAATTCGGGTGGTGATATTTTAATATTTACACGTCAGTTAGACAAGAGAACTCTGACGACCACATAAGACGAACCTTGCCGAAAATGGTGATCCAAGATATTTTTAAGTATTAATTAAAAGTATGTGTTATATTTAGAGAGAGAAAAAAATATATGCCAAAATTGATGAAAAACCAAAAGTATTTGACCTGGGAAATATAACCGTTAATATTGCTTGACAGTTTTATACATCCGTAATGAGAGTAGAAATAAGTAATTGATTATCCTACTTATATTACCTAATTTCACCCTCATTCAACACTACTCAAAATTATATTAATTGTTGATTTTCTAATCAAGTAAAAATAATACAATTCTGGCCCCATAGTGATTGACATATCATTATTATTATCATTCTCAAGTCATATCAAGCGGACTTTTAATTATGAGTTTTGAAGTTTAAAACTAGTTTTGGTTTGAATTTTTAAAATTTATTCAAAAAACCTAATCCCAAAGTTAAGTTTTTTACAATCACACTACACTCAATAAATAATAATATAATACATAAATTTAAATTTTTTATTCTACACAAAAACTCAAAATAAACACAGATTTTAAAAATTCCTATATTTTAAAAATATCTAATTTTCAAAAATCAATTTTTAAATGTCACTTAAAACTCAAAATAAACATACCATGAGGATTTAAGAGGGTGTTTGTAAAAAAAATTAATATATTTGATAAAGTAATTAAAGTTAATGATTAGGACAAAAAAATCTTAATAGTAAAAATTGATATTGTTTGCAAAATATCTAGAAATAAAGACTTTCTAGTCCAAGTTTCACGCTCTAAATACTCTTAGGTCCAAATTCTAAAATTAAATACTCTTAGGTCCATTATATCAATTATACCCCTCACCTCATAAAATTAAATACTCTTAGGTCCAACCTGCCTCCTCTTTCTCTCTCATGTTTAGATGCATATATGCATGTTTAGATACATATGTGTATGTTGAACTGGAGACGAAAATATGTATATTCCTGTATTCGTCAATTTATGCATGTCGAAGATATGTATATTTTTTAATTTAAATATGTAATTTTTATTTTTTATGCATTTTTTGAAAGACTTATGAATGTAAATATTTTTAATTTTAGATAGGTAAATGTAAATATTTGGTATATTTATTAATTTGGATATGAAAATTTTAATTTGTATATAAAACAAGATGCATATATGCATGTCTTCCTATTTTTGGTTTTCATCTACTCCCTTAAGGGAAAGACAAGAATGGAAAATATGAGAGTGTAGGAAAGTAAGGGTATTCATGTCACATCTCCTATTTTTTATTCTTGTCTTTCCTATAAGTAGGGATGGAACCAAAAATAGAAGATATTATATATATCTTGTTTTATATACAAATTAAAATTTTCATATCAAAATTAATAAAAATACCAAATATTTACATTTATCTATCTAAAATTCAAAATAATCTGGATCTGCTTGTGATTGTTTTTTTAATCTGGTTTGTAACGGAGATGCATAGGTTCATTCAAAAATGAACTTATGCATGTTTAGATGCATATGTGCATGTTAAGATGCATATGTGCATGTTGAACTGGAGACGAAAATATGTAAATTCATGTATTCGTCAATTTATGCATGCCGAAGATATGTATATTTTTTGTACTTAGATGATGATATGTAATTTTTAATTTTTATGCATTTTTTGAAAGACTTATGAATGTAAATATTTTGAATTTTAGATAGGTAAATGTAAATATTTGGTATTTTTATTAATTTGGATATGAAAGTTTTAATTTGTATATAAAACAAGATGCATATATGCATGTCTTCCTATTTTTGGTTTCCATCTACTCCCTTAAGGGAAAAACAAGAATTGAAAATAGGAGATGTGACATGAAAAAATAGACAAAATTTAAAAATAGGAGAGTGTAGGAAAATAAGGGTATTCATGTCACATCTCCTATTTTTCATTCTTATCTTTCCCTTAAGGGAGTAGATGAAAACCAAGAATAGGAAGACATGCATATATGCATCTTGATTTATATACAAATTAAAACTTTCATATCCAAATTAATAAAAATACCAAATATTTACATTTACCTATCTAAAATTCAAAATAATCTGGATTTGTTTGTGATTGTTTTTTGAATCTGGTTTGTAACGGAGATGCATATATTCATTAAAAAATGAACTTATGCATGTTTAGATGTATATGTGCATGTTGAATTGGAGATAAGGGAAATACAAGAATGGAAAATAAGAGAGTGTAGAAAAGTAAGGGTATTATTGTCTTTTGAAACATAATTTTGGACCTCATAGTAATTAAAAAAAAATCTTGCACATATTAGTACTTATATGTCCTATTTTGGATTGGAAAGTTGTTTACTCAAATATGTAAATAAAAATTGATAGTGTTTGCAAAAAAGTTCAAGATACTTAAATAAAGCTTATAAGCTATAAAAAATATCCCATGCCCTGCTTTTAGTTTGTAATTAATATAGAACCTTTGTACTACACGGGATTTAAATTAAAAGGGTTAGTTTATTAACTTTGAATCTAGATTTATGTGGGTGGTACATACTCGAGTAATTTGAAGCATTATAAATATTATTTCGATGGTTTCTTTTAAAATTTTGAAATTGGCAATTTATGATATTATTGACACGTCATATTCCACCTAATACATGATATAATGACACTTGGATAGGCATGTTCTAAGAATATGACACATTATTCAAATGAAGATAAAAACTTGTATGCAATATTGCATACTACTGTTATGTGTAATTCTAGTTCAAATTGGTATTTTTCTAAAAATTCGCGGGTCAGACGAATTTGGTCGGATCAAGCCCAGGCCCGCGCTAACGGATCCAGCGACATTTACTTTCTTCTTCCTCGCGATTCCTAGGTTTTTCCATCCTGACAACACGAATCTGGTGCTTTCAAATTCTTCTACCTCGCGATCTAGGGTTCTTCTTCCTTGCAACCAACCAGTTTTTTACCGTGCGTCTGCGGTTTTTTCCTTCTCTTCCTTATTCAATTTTTCCATATTCTTCTTTGTTTTCTCAATTTTCTCATCCTTTGCAATTTATGTGTCCTTCCATTATTTTTTCCTCACGATTTTGTGACACAATCTTTCAGATCATTCGCACTCTTCTCTCACCGTTCTTTAAATTTGTAAATTTGGACTGGAGATTTTTTTTTCGCGTCTGTACTGGTTTTGTTCATGTAGTAACACTCTTTTTTGCTTTCATAGGGTAACACTTTCTTTTGTTCATATAAGAACACATCAAGTTGTTATGTAAATCTCAGAATTTTGGATTGAGATTTTCTTTTCCGTTTGTTCTGGTTTTGTTTATGCGTTTGTACTGATTTTTGTTCATGTAGTAACACTCTTTTACTAATGATATTTTTCGCGTTTATCTTGGTTTTTGTTCATCTAAGAACACTCTTTTTTTTCTTTCATAGGGTAACACTTCTTTTTTGTTCATGTAGTGACACATCAAGTTGTTATGTAAATCTGTAATTTTGGACTGAGAATTTCTTTTCCGTTTGTTCTAGTTTTGTTTATGCGTTTGTACTGATTTTTATTCATGTAGTAACACTCTTTTGCTCATAGGGTAACACTCTTTTGTTAACGTAATGAACACATCAAGTTGTTATGTAAACCTCAACCCATTGCCGCCGCCCATACCTCGACCCGCATAAATTTAGGCAACTTTTGTCTTATTTATGTTGTATTGCACATAACACTAGTGTGCAATATTTCACTCAAGACTTTCTCTATACTTTTCTTATAATCTTTTATTCAAATTATCTCTCTTCGGAAAATTGATTTGCGAGAAGCCATTGAAATTATGTTTACCCTTTTCTTATAAAATTTAACTTGAGCCTTTGGTTACAACATTCTCCTTTACTCGGTTAAACTTAAATATAAATACCTTAGGATGGTATTGGCTAATTTAATTCATAAAATGTTCTAATAATTTAATTATTTTAGATGACGAGTATTAGATTATTAATAATTTGAGGTGGGATTCTTACTTGTTACTCCCTCCTTCTCAATCTTTATGGTAAAGTACTCATTTTTTTTGATCTCAATCATTATGGTAAAATTATTTACCCATTTTATTACTTAATCACATAAAATATTAATAAATAACACTTTATACCCTAAATTACTCATTACTTTATCATATAAAATATTAATAAACAATTCTTCTTACCTCATCACTTTATCACTATTACACTAAGGGGTCGCTTGGTTGGGGATACTAAATTTGAGTGTACAAATTAGAATTGTACTAATTACTATGATTGAATGGTATTACGCAGCTTGGTTGAGTGTAATACGAAATACTCCTACCTTTTTAAATTAATGAGTTGATTGGTTGACATTATTAGAAGTGATACAAACATAAAAAATTAATAAAATTGCGAAAATTACTTGTTTGTCCCTCCTGTTCATCCATCTTCTACAACATATTTTTGGCTGCCCATCTTCTACAGCATATATTGGAAACAAGAAATCAAATTTGAGCATATCCATAAATCAACCATTGTCGACTATGAAAATTGAAACTAATTAGCAATTAATTTGCTGCATCAAATAATTAGCAAATAATCTCTCACTCTCTCTCATTGAAACCACGGAAAAAAAAAGAAATGAAAAGAACAGAGTAAAGAACCATAAATCTAGATATGCTATCCAACCCATCGATTTCAGGAGCACAATCCGATCTTCGACACCCTTTATTGTGAGGAGGAGCGTTTTCGATTTCAAGGAGCCGGAAATTGGGGGTTTTGGTAAAATTTGTAAGAATCCTCCTTTGTTGCTCTGGGTGCCTTGTTATCGAAGGAGAAAAAGCAGGGGCGTTTGATTTGTGATGGAAATGGCCCCCAGATTTGTGTTTGAGAGCGGCGGCCGGCGCGACGGAAATGAGAGAGGGGATGCCGCCACGACGACGAGAGAGACCGCGTTGTTGCGACCAAGATGATAACGACGGCGAGCGGCGGCGGCGGTGGCGGAGCAGATTGTTGTGGAGATGGGAAGAACAAACTTGGGAGAGATGAGGGTAAGAATGGAAAATAAATATATTGGAGAACTAAGATAAAATTATACCTGGGGGATGTGATATTGTTCGTGTGCCTGACTACAGTGAATTTTGGTAATAAGAGCCGGGTCGGAAGCATAAAAAACGGTCAAGATTAAATTAATATTGTGTACCAAACAATGTATAAAAGTAGTAAGGGACCCTTATTATGGGCTTATATAGACTACCAAGCGGCCCCTAAATGCTTATGAACAGTCACAATCCCACGAAGATTGTGATGGAGTGAAGTAATATATTTACTTTGTCATTAAATTTTGTCATTAAATGTTAAAGTGGATTTATTGATTGTTACTTGTTATGTTATACTATGTTGGCATATTACGAAAATTATTTGATTATTTTCGACCGGAAGGTCGTTGGTAAGTTCTTGGAGCAACTCCACTCTATACAAATTGACTAGTATACTGACACTTTATTTATTTATACATTATATTTGAGTTGATGATTTATTTATTTAATTGTGAATAAGGCTCATGTTAACATTGGTTGGAGGAGGGCAATTCAATTGCTATTATAAGGTTGCGATTTAATTCATATTTCACCTTCGGATTAATAGTTTTAGGATTTTAAGTATTAATTTGTTGAATAAAATCATGTCTAAAATTATGTTATTTCCGAGAAATTGAGTTTAAGTTTCCAAATGACTTTTAGCGGAATTTTTTATACATATTCTAGGTTGATTTGTCTTTATAAATGTTTAAGCCCTTCTTAAAATTTTAACTATGCATATCGTTAAAGCATCAGTTTACGAAAATTAATATTTTTTAACAAATCGTTGTTTTAATTAAACTAATCTCCTCTAAAGCTTTTGATAGTTATTTATTTATGCTACTTACTCATTAGAAATTGTTTGGGTTGTTAAGAGATTTTTTATTTTTATTAAAGGGCGGTTGTTAAGTAAGTGAATAAGTAGTTTTGATTGTTTTGTTTGATGAAGGAGGTAAAGAAACATGAAAAATATGAAGCAAGATTTCTTCACATATCTATCGTCAGAAATCATCATCGAAATCCTGTCAAGACTCCAAGGAGTTAAGAACACATTGTTTGAAAATTTTGAGAATTGAACCTGCAGTCAAATACATTAACAATAAACCTGGACCACTAGACTACAACACATATTTAATAAATATATATTTTTATAAATATATATATCTGTACGTCCAACTGAAGCCCACTGCCTTTGCCCGCCCTGTCTGACCCACGCCTAACCCAACCCACAAATTTTTTTAAAAAATTATCTTAATTATTATGTATTACATACAATACTATGGTGCAATATTTTATAAGAGTCCTACTCCAAAGAAAAAAAATGGCACACTGTTATTTTAATTATTTTGCAGAATTGTCGGCTCAATTTTGTTGTGCAGAGTTCACTTTTGATGAAAATAATGTAATGTATATAGATCTAAGTTGCCCCTCAATAAAAAAATACTCCCTCCGTTTCTCACTTTTCTTTTCTATCGTCTCAATATAAGTTCACATTCTATAAATGAAAATAGGAACTTCACTATCCATAATTTTTATTCTCGCTTTTCAGAGTTGGTCTCCCATGAACCAGGTCAATATTATGAACTTGAATTATTTGACCTATTTCACTCATTTCTAACACATTTTTCTAAATCACTAAACTTAATCCGTATTATACCCTAAGTAGTGTCAAATACCATGAATTAAAAATAAAGTTCATAGCATGAACCAGGTCTATACAAGTTTTTGTCCACTTTTCACACAATATTACAAAAAATATTATTCACTATTCCACATACATTTTTCCCCTCTTTCAATATCCAAAATTACCCTTCATTTTTATTATTTTTTAATTAAAACACTAAAAAAAGAGAGAATTTATACTGGGACGGAGGGAGTAAAAACTTGTGTTGAGTCAAGTTCCCAATGAACTATTTCTTTAAATATTATCATTGGTATCTTGTATACTTATTAACATTATTATGCACAAACATTATCATTGTTATGTTTATACACTATCACTTTTTAAAAAGTAATTTTATGAATAGTACTGATGAAATTTATCATGGACTCAAATTTACAGGAGATCTAACCACATCAAATAACATTGACATTTGAAAAGAGATAAACATTTTATTGATCAAAAAACCAAAAGGACAAAGCATCAAATAAAATTAATTCATGAAGATTATGGGTGGTGGGGAGTTGCCATTTTAGAGAATGCAATTTTAGGACGGACAAAAAAGAAAATTACTTCCTCTTTCTCCACATATAATTCATTTTGTCTCACATGTATCATAACAATAGGTGGAGAGCAAAATATGTCCATTCCTATCAAATCTCTTGAATAAAGGTCATGGAGAGAAAGATATGTTCATTTCACAGGATTATTTTTTTTTCCGTTGCATTTTTATTGTTCACGCAATTCTGGAATTCTTTTGTTCGACCAATTAGGATTGAAAAAAATCAGTATTGTTCGACCAGGATCGAAATTGTTAGATATTCCACAAAGACAAAAATTCGTATAAGACGTTCTCATGTATGTTACGTAGTACAATTAACATTCATTTCTTTTAAAATGTTAAAGCGTCAATGTCCAAATTACACTCTTGTCTCACCGTGAGACGGTCTCACGCAAAGAGTGTCTCTTCCAGCAATACTGACCAAACTAGTTAATTTTCAACTAACCGTAGTCGAACACACAACCAAATTTAACAAACTACAGCTGAAAAAAGTCAAACAAAAACAAATAAGCAAATCGAACTCTCAATCTCGAATAAACATAGTCGAATAAAAGTCATGATTGGAAAAAAGAAAACCAAATTATCAACAATTTCATGTAATGTAGACTTCACAATCAATATATTCATGTATTCATTAACAATATGTTACCCAACTCTGATAAACTATGTATTTCATGTGAATTCATGTTTAAAAATTCAAACATCAAATTAGTCCTATAAAATATCAAAACTTATTCAAATATCGAAATAAATTATGCAATGGTGTATATATTTTCAGAACTCCTCCGACCAATTTTTCGATTTTGTATAGAGATTTGGGTGTTTTGGTGGATTAATCGGGTATGTGTATAAGATGAAAGGAGTATATTATTTTCAGTGAAAGGGGTAAGATAAGCAACTCATGGGTGTATTTAGTAAAATGTTAAAATATTGTGATATAAGTGTTTAAAGTCTAAAAAATGGGCAGCTAAAATGAGGGAGATGATGATATCACAAGAGTTGCTATTATGCTATATGATGTTCAAAAAGGTTTTGCATCATTCAAGAAATGTGCAAATACTACCTACCCACATTTACATCTGATGTTAATTGTATGAATCTATTCACTATTTTAACCTAAAAACCAGTAGCTATGTGAAAACTCAATTAGAGGAGGATGTCTTGTCCTTCCCTGCCAAAATCATTGAAATCTGGAGCCCCCGACTGAACGCTTGATTAAACAGAAGGCGCGTTTGGAATTCAGACACAAACGGGAACCACGACAACACAACGATTGGCATGAATATAAACAGCCCCATTACTGCTTCATATGCTCTCGCCAACTCCCTCACCGAATCCCAGATTCCGATTCCTTTCAGACAAGATCTACATGCTTGAGCAATCTGCGATGTGATCACAATCGTCCATTATAGCAGGGAAAAGTACTAAAGAGAACTGACTGTTGCAAAACATTTCACCACCAAAAACATTTCTAAGAATATAAACTATAGTGAACTAATTCAAGGAATTCTTTTGAGTACAATTTGACTTAAAAAGTTCATAAAATGACATGACTGTGAGAAATAACTGATACATGATGATAACAATTCACATACGGTACTATACTTACCAGAATAAGGGCCCATCCGGTGGGCATGAAGGCCAAGATAGCAGCAAATATATCACTAACTACAAGACCACACACCACGAATAATACGGTCATCACTGATACAAATCCCAGGAACAAGAGTGCTTTCAGAATCCTGAACATAAGCTGAAAGTCTGTACCGAATTTCCGTCTTCCCATTGAGACCATCTGTTTCCACAAACCAAAACAAGTTGCAATTAAGGATTTCAGATTGGATAATTTCCAGAAGGAAAATCACGAACAGGGGCATTAAACACTAAGGTTATGTTTGATTTGGGATTTCAAAACCAGTTTTCGGATTTGGAAATCCAAAAATCGGTTCTGCTTCCGGATTTTGAAATCCTGCTTTAGAAACCACCACAATAATACCTATAAACCTACTATCACACTTTCAGTTCAATCAATTCTCTCTCCTTACACTTATAATTTATTTAATTCATCACACCCACATCACCCAATCATTACAATCTCACCAACAACAATTTAATAATGCAACATCATTCACTCTTACAGATTGATTTGTCATATAGTTAAATTTTACCCTACTTAAATCTCAAAACAAACATGCAGCACTACTATTTATCAGATTTCAAAATCCACTAAATATTGAAAATCATTTCTCTACACCCAAATAAAAAATCACCTAAATGAAAAATCTAATTACTTATTGTCGAAAATAGTATCATGAAAGTGACATTTTATAAGAAATGCGGGTTAACCATAGATTTATATAACTCCAAAAAGGAGACATACCTTCAATACAAGAAGTGCTGTTGCCATAACAAACCAAGATAGTCCATAAACCTAAGGAGATTGTTTCAAAGGGACCGATGAGCACATAAACAGAAGTTTATTAATAAAAAAATGACATGATAAGAGCAATGCTTGAAGTAGTCTTTACCAGGATATTCTTGGTCCCATGCGATATCTTAAGGTGATAAACAATCCCATATTGGTAAATAAAAAACCGAAATGCAAGGACAATTTCAAGCACTCGTCCCCGTACATTCGTATACTTCAAGTGTTCCTGTTCTTCATTCCACCACGATTCCCAGCTTTTATCAGGAGAAATCCCAATCCCTCCACGGTTTCCCATCCACCTTTTCCAATCACTCCAATCATCCACGGTTTTTTGCCACTCAAATCCCGATGGATTGAAAACAAAAGGAGCAAACAACCAAGATGCCACTAGGAACCACATCGAGAAAGTAATGAAGAAGTACAACGACGAGCTTCTAGAAGAATCCCCATACAGCTTATAAACAATCAACAATATGAAGAGCTCCAACCCTTTCACAAAGTGACTACGAGAATACAGTCTGTAATTATCAGCAAACTTGGCATGAAAAACAACAAAACCACGACCCGTAGCTCGGTATTTAGAACCTCCATGCAAAAGGGTTCTTCCGTAATAATGCGTTTTTGTGCCTAGCTGGAATGTGAAGAACACTGAAGCCAGCTGGAGCTGCATTACGATTACATCACCCACAGCACTACGAAATCCTCTTTCAAGCCCGATTTCCATTGCCATGGGAAGAACGAGTAATAAACCAAGCTGAAAGAAAGACTGAGTAGCTAAAGCTTCTTCAAGAGCTTTACTCTGATGAATTGATGGATTCTCCAAAAGACGTTTTTCCAACCCACTCAATACCATGTATAATCTTCCGTATAAAAACACATAGACCGTAAACACAGTAACCTGAGAGAAATTTCCAATTAGAGTAGACCATGGATATTTGGACCCACCTTTTTTTGATAAATACACCCACATTTTATCAGGGGTGTGTTCATTTATCATTTTTAGGTATCTTAGGGGTGGGTGTATTTAACAAAAAATGTGAGTGCAGATGTGGATGTATTTGAAGAGGAATTCACATACCATGCTACTGAAGTAAAAACCAACTGTGGTGAAGTAGAAGGACAACATTCGGTAGAAATCAAATCGACGTCCAAGTCGATAGACATCTCGACTAAGTGTTTGCTCTCCATTTCCATTTGCAACCTTTGCCTCAAAAAGGGATATCTGATTCATACCGACATCTCGTCCCTTGCCTACTTGGATATATTCATGATGTGTTACATAGCCCCTTCGTAGTGTTGAATTGTAGCCTGAATATTATAGTAACATAATTAAAGAATTAAACAAAGAAAAATATTGTGCCTCTAGAAGCACGTCTTCGAGTAGATATTACCAGAAAAAATGTCTTCACTCAAGTTTATTGTTTTTGAAGCTTTGCTCATGCCCCCCCTTGTCAAGTGAAAGATTCTGTCAAAGATATCAGGATGTCCATAGTGGAACCTTACCCTGAAAAACGAAAGGGATAATTTGAACATCAAATTTGCTAATATCAAAACAGCTGACTTCCAATTTGAATCAAGCTATCGAGAAAGGGAATGGCAATTACCAAACATTGGTACATGAAATTTGTGAATCATAACACTAAGTTCTAGATGATAATAATTTGATCAATAGATATTATGATATGGTCAAAGCCAGGTTTAAAGTAGTGCTAAGCAAGGCTAAATAATTTTATAGAGGGATAATATCATTTTTGGACCCTAAAGTTTACCTTTTTCCAGTTCACTCACTACCAGATTTTTTCCTGGAAGTACACTTTTACTCCCACATTTGGTCCCAAACTTAGTTGACCGTCTGTTGACTGACGGTATCTACTATTTAGGGGTGGTAAAATGTAATATTAAAAGGTTTAAGAACACATGTGACTAAAGTTTATGTGGGGATAAGGCATTAGAAACTAATATGCCGCTGTCACATATGATTTGTACAGCTTCATTTTTTTAAAAATAAAAACTGAGATTTTATTGCTAGAAATAATAAGGGATGAGAGATCCCAAGAGGTTACAAAGCATATAAATTACAATATAAAAATCATAGAGGCTGACCAATTTCTAACAAACTCCAACAAAGACAAACCCTTAAAACATTTTATGACTTAATGACCATAATGCTACTGTATACTTGGCCTATCCCCATTTGATTTGTACAGTTTATTATATACAAGCAAAGCCAAATTCCCAGGAGCATTATAGCTTTATCAAAGTTATCATCATAACACATGATGCAACCAAAATAACCAGTGGTTAAAGTAACTGGCCTTAGAAATTACAGATTACCTTAGTGGGTTCGCCAGAACTCTTTGCCCAATTGTCACAAAACTGGTTTCTTGATTGGACATAAACCAAGCTAGTGAAGAAACACTATGATCAAAGGACAAACATTAGCATATTTGTAATAGTGTGTATATATACTTTTCTATCATATATGGTGCTTAAACCCTAAACCAGAAAATACAGACCTTCCAGTAAAAATATGCTCCCTGAGTCCTAAAATTGTTGGTCTACGTTGTCCACGGTGAGTTTTCAAAAATTCCTCCAACACATTGCGCATCTTGAAAGCTTCCTCAAAATAATTATCCTGTGGGAGGTAATTTATAAGTACCATTATGAAGATAACTCGCAAGTAGATACTGAAAAAGAAGTGAATATTGTATTCATTAAATAAATGTCTTCCACAATCACACCATTTGCTTCCTATTTTTTTCTTCATAATCGAAATGGAGGAAGATATTTTGCTTAGTGCTTCATTGAGTGCTGGCAATATGTATGTATGAATAAAGGGAAAAGATTTACTGACCTGATTCATATCTATAGTTTGCAAGGCTTCTCCACGAGTAAAAATGATAGCATGATTTTGATTCTCAGGTTTTCCTTCGCCAATTTCTGTTGGAGGTCCTGGAAGCTTGATACGATATATTTCCTGGCATATGCTTATTTAATAAGGATATTTTGGACTTTTCATGTTTGGAAAAAATTGGACAAAATATTAGGTGGGTGTGTTTATAAGAAATGTGGGTGCAATATGTTTGCACTTCCATTTAGGTTAATTTCATACCTCATCCAACTTCTCCCCACCCTTGACCAATACAGAATAATAAAACTTTTCATTTTTCCCATTAACGGTCTCCTCTCTCTCATCTATATAAGCAACGCGTAGAGATGGATACCTTCAAGATCCAATTCGAATTATTAAAAAAAAAAGAATAAATCATACATATATGTAAATATATAATTGAGATTTTAATCCAACTTACGCCAGCATAAGATTCAAAATATTGACATAACAACTCCTGTCTTGAGGATCACTAGATTTTTTCTGATTACCATAAACCTGACATGATACAACATAAGTGAATTTCAGGTCTGCAAAAGCTTGTGCTCGTTCCTTGAGGATTCTGTAGTCCCTATGATTTGTATCAATGGCCCGATATCCACCAAAAATGGCTGCAATTAAAATGAAAATGATGATATAAGAGGTGCCAATAAAGCAAAGATTTATTTCACTACAGGAAAAAAAATAAAAAATTTAGAGGTTTCTACCAACCATTATCATCAGCAAAATCCAAAAAACATTGAAGTTCCAAAGTCTCCCGATAATACATCATCCCTCTTACTAGTAGTTTGAACAAAAAATCGTCAAAAACTTGCCCAAGAAAAACATATATTATTACACATAGTTGTTTGTATCTAACCTGTTCGAGCAAGAGTCTGTCCCCTGTACGATACCCATTCACGATCCAATTCCGCCCGGTCTTTATTGGAACAATCAAGTTTGGAATCAGTAATCCGCTCCTCATAATTTTTCCATTCATCTGCATAATGAAAAATAAAGGGGGATTAACGGGCGACAAGGTCTTGTATGCACCACGTGGACCGTGCAACTCAAGTGCATTTTTTAATGGTATTAGTTGGTTCACTAAAATGTATTAGTTGGTCTGTATTAGTTGTTTTCACTGAACAGTATTAGTTGTTTTCACTGAAAAGTATTAGTTGCATCAGTAGTACTGTGCAACAGATGTACAAGAGACCCACTCTTAATGGACCATCACAGTCATTATAAAGAAACGATGAACTTATCTCACCAGGATATATTTTCTGAAGATAAAATAGGGTTGTAATGCCATCCTCATTTTCCTTGTTAAGCTCTTCCGTCGAATAGAGAACAGGTTCTTTATAGTAAGGAGTAAAAACACTGAAACATAAACAGAGTAATACTTTTACCAGAATCTCCAGACAGCCAGCACAGTTGCCCATGTTCTCAAGATTGGCCAATATATTTGACAAAAATGTAAATATACTGAAACATGTAATTAAATAATATATAAATGGCCAAGTTATTGAATCATGATAATGCTCACAGAAAAGTACCATGTTATCCAGAAATGAAAGCACACGGGAAATTACATTGACAATGTTATTATATATGGAGTCATATTTCTCATCACACCCCAAATTATGAATTTAGCTTCTCAATACATAAATTTATTATCAAGAAAGTTGAGTCTGGTATTTAGTAATTCATGTGAATGGATTTAATAATTCATCTTTAAAGCAGATCTATCAGAAGATTTATTGAGTGGATATCTTTCTTTTGTGCGATAATATTTAATCTGATTTCACATGTATTGAAATGTTTAATCTTTTTTCACTCCAACTGAATCACCACTGTAAGAAAAAAAATTACGTTTTTTTTCCTAGTTATAGAATTTTGAGTTGGATTCAATTCTTTCTTTCTTTTTTTAAAAACAAACAGAAGTTCTATCAATCAGGGAGAGAAGGTAAGGGGGTAGAGTTGGATTTTATTCAACACCAAATTTTACAAGACCAACAACTTTGTCAGAATAAGATAATTATGATTCAGTAAACAAGTTAAGATCTGAGACTTTCAAGATGAAAACTGACCTAAAAGAGAGCATGTTACGAACTTTTGGAGCATTAGGCATGAGCATAAATAAAGAGTTCGCAAAGAAAGTAATCCTTCGACGAGCTTCTAAATTCATAGGCACGTTGATTGCTGATTCTTTCACAGTCAAGAGCAAATGAAGCCTGACAACCTGTGTGATAAAATGTCAAACAAAGGCCATAAGAACAACAGAGTATTGATAAAAGACGTCAAAGAGACATAAATTTATTCATAATCGCTAATACCTTCTCCATCCATGCCCTACTTTGTAAGAGATCAATGTTCACTCTTTCAAACTTCTGCTCTTTCTTCTCATCTTGATGAACTGGATGAGCTTTCTCCCAAACCCTACACAAAAAAGGAACATCTACATCTCTAGATATTGAAAATAAACCAGTTGGTATTAGGAGGAATTTACTGATAGACATACTCTTGACCATTTTTCATAACATCTTGAATGATTATCTCTACAATATCCTGGAGTATGTTGATGATCTGAGAAAGATATAACTGTCTATCATCCTCATCTCGCATCTGTAAATTTTAGGGAAAAAATAAAATAAGGTCATATTAAACTGAAAAGAGAGAGTTGCATTATCTAGATTATTAATAAGTAATAACAAATGGACTAAAAGTGCAAGGACCAAACGATGGAACTTACAAGTAGGTCTAGAAATTTATCCAATTTATCACTTAACATTGGGAGCCCACTCGTCTTAAATTCCCTCAAGAAATTTCTGTCTCGGATGCTGCTTTCAACTTCTTCACATATTCGCAAAATAATTCTAGAAAAATGGATCAACAGTACAAACAACTCATATAAGTAGGCAAAGGTGAGGAATGTTTTTTTATCAAATCATTAATAAATGCAAGCATGACTTTTGAGAGTCAAGAGTTGTGACAAAGAGCAACACTGGGGTGCACCAGTTGCACCGTGCAACTGAGCACAAACTAATACCTTTTAATAAAACAACTAATACCATTTTAAAATGCACTTGAGTTGCACGGTGAAACTGGTGCATAGAAGTATTTGCCTGTCACAAAAAGGTAAGAAAACTAGAAATACTCCTTACTTCTGATCGACTTCATCTAACAGAAGGGCGAGAAGCAAGTCTCTCAGTGTTTCATAGCATTCAATTATTGCAAAATACATGAAGTCGTCATTCTTAATTTTCCTGATGAGATCAGCATCTTCCTTCTCCTTGAAATCTTTTGCCATGTCCAGTGCAATTGGAATCTAGTATCATTTATCAGATAATGAGTCCACACCAGAGGCATATGAAAGTTGGCATATGTTTGATTTGGAATTAGAAAACTGGATTTGGGATTTCAAAATCTAAATACTGTTCTACTTTGGGATTTTAGAATCCACTTTTTGAAAACCTAATATATTCACCCCTACAAATACCTATAAAGCCTACAATGTCATTTTTTTTTCTCCACCACACTATCTCCAATGACTTATTAATGCAAATATGATTTTTTTTATTCTCACTCTTCTTTTATTTATCACTTTTCACACTTTTGCAACTTCTCATTAACAAGCAAACACCATTATTGTTTTATCACATAAAGTTAAATCCTACCCTGCTTAAAACTCAAAACAAACACACACCATTACTGTTTATCAGGATTTTAAAATCCAGATTTCAAAATTATCTAAATCCCAAATCAAACATACCCTTAAAGAAGTGAAAACTAGGCCTGTTTTACCTTACTGGCAAGCAAGAATGGAGGCCACTGAACAACAGATACATCACTTGATGAAAATGGCACAAGCAGCAGATTCTTCTCCCTGGAAAATTTGATTATATATAGCATGATTTTTACATTTCTATCCAGTTTAAAGCAACTTCAGCATACATATAAAGCAAGAACCTCCGATTACTCAATCTAGTTGAAATTATCTTGAGACTAAAGCAATAAAATCCTATTACCAACCTATGGCTTATCAAATCTTCATTTCTGATAGATAATATGAATTCATTCCACATCTGAGAGAACTTTGCGATGTTTATTCTCTCCAATGTATCATCCTGTCATAGCAGTTTCTCAGTCAGACAAGAAAGACAGCATCATTGTCTAAATGTAGGAGCACGCAGTTTTAAAGAGTCAGGAGACTTGTGATATATTTTAATGAAGAACAAAATTTAATTGAATAATATCTTGCTCTCGTATTGGAAAGCATATATTTTGGAGCATTAAATGTCAACAAGAATATGTACACACCCTCTGATGTTGATTGATTTCTTCTTTAGAATATGGAACAAGACGCCTGCTGAATGCTGATGGAACAGATTCGAATCTTGCCCTTAACATACCAAGAGTTCTTATCTACAATTAAAAATGGCAAAAAACAAAACAAAAAACTTTTACTAAAAGTTTATTATTTAGTAATCCATCTCACAAAAGGCAGAAGAATCACGTACCTCCCCAAGGTGGCTGAATGCTCCATAAATCCCACCAATAACAGTTGAAAAGATAGCATACCATATTTGTGTATCCATGAAAAAGACCTAAAATAAAAAATAAAGGCTTTGAGAAGATATATTTAGTGGAAATTTTCACATTGACTAGGATTTTCCAAGCATACCAGAATAACTGGAGCCCATATTGCAATAACGACAGCAATATTATGAGTAACTGCATCATTAACATGTTCAGATTTGTTAGAAAACGGCACTAAACAGAAGTAATCTATGTAAAATAATGTTACCATTTGGAAAGAATTCGTGCCAATCATAGCTGCTGACTCTGAGATTCATAATTATCTCTGTTGGTTCAATCAAGGGAAGTATCTAAGTCAAGAGAAGAAAATGAGTTAGACGAAAAATGCATCTCTTGAGACTGAAACTAAAAGGATAAAGAAGGCTAAATGTTTTCTTCTAATTGACAGATTTATTAATAAAAAGGGTCAAATTTCTGTACAGACGTAGAGCTTACCTCAACATAATAGCTGAATGCAAGCTTGCTTATTATGAGGGTAACCCAAAAGAGTGTGTATCTGGCATTAAAGAAGATTTTTCAGTAAAAGATGAGGGATGAGAAAGGTCAAAAAGGTAAAAGAGCCAACAGGAAGAAAAGTAAACCAGTTAACAAATGAACATGCATAATTCTAGAGAAATGAGTTGTGAGGGCAGCAGATTAATAATTATGGATATCTGTTATCTTACTTCAGAAGGGACAGTGTGTCTTCATGCATTCCTCTTCCCACATACAGTTTTGGCTGGAATTTATATGGCATGTTAACTCAAAAAGTACCAGATAATATTCATTAATTAGTAAAATAAATTACAAGAAAATACCTGAGACCACCACATTAGGATATTAACAACACGCCAATTTGATCGCTCCATAGATCTCCGCAGAAAAGGAAATAAAAATAGCATAGCTGCTAATATATTGGGTATCAAGTAAATAGCAACACAGTAGTTATAGAGTGACTGGGTCTGCCAACTTGCTCCCAAATTGTTGAAAACTTTTATTATTCCGCTTGGATTTTGAACAGAACTAGAATATGTTAGTGGCATGACTATAAGCCAAAATACACCAGCTGCAAATTTCAGGAGATATCGGAGTATCTGGGTAAATTTTAAGCTCCTCCAGGCATTAAAGCTGAGGACTATATCCAAGACAGCTGCAGAATATACGGTAGAGATGGTATGAATATATTTACTGACCAGCTGATACCTTTTAGTAAAACAACTTATACTATTTAAAAATGCACTTGAGTTGCACGATGCGGCTGGTGCATGGAAGTATTTGTCTAGTCTATTTTGACCAATTCAATTGTCAAACCAACGAAAATGGCAAACTAGAGAGGGTGAGAGATATTTTATTTATTTATTATAGGTACCTCGCAGAAAATTCAAAATGGCAGCAGTGACAAAGATGCTCAAAACACTTTGAAGTACGTCCTCATCAAAAAGTGCATTTGAAGATACACGTTGATGCCATGCAATGATAATCATAGCCTGAAAGAATGGCCTTGTAGATTTAAATGTATTTTCAGAAAATCACATCATTTAGTACCTCTTCTATTAAACAATTCTTGGATTATCAGCTATTTAGGATTAAATGTGTGGTAGGAAGTCAATATAAATAAATAGAATGTTCCATATTCATTTTAAATTTCATGCATATTGCACTCAAATCTTTATTTCATTTTTTTTTATTGTTATGTTAATGAGCGGCTCATCTAATTATGTCATAAAAGTTAATTATAGCCGGATATTTAAGAAAAAAGTGGCAATTTCAAGTACCTGAAGAGCCAATGTGAAAAAAATCCACATTCTATCAAAACTCCTGTATAGGTGCCAAAATGTACGCAGTTCGACAAAATTTGTCTTCGGTTTCCTCTTTCCTAGAGCCTGATTATTTCCCTGTTAACATAATTTGGATCAGTACTATTATTCTCCTAAATCACCAAACAAAAGAAAGACATAGAATAAGAAATATTATCACAGAACACATTATTACAACAAGTAAATCTTTTATCAGAAAATCTTAAATGGCTTATCAGAGTATTCTTTTGGTTCGGTGTATGAGTTCAATATATATGTATATATAAAAATTAAGTTAAGTCATTAGTTAATAATGTGTCCAATTTTAGTTTGGCAATGTAAATATGTAATAGCTTTTTGTGATGAAATGCATCTTAAACACATCTAAAAGCTTCTAAATCACCAAAAAAAAAAAGAAAGAAAGACATAGAATAAGAAATATTATCACAGAACACATTATTACAACAAGTAAATCTTTTATCAGAAAATCTTAAATGGCTTATCAGAGTATTCTTTTGGTTCGGTGTATGAGTTCAATATATATGTATATATAAAAATTAAGTTAAGTCATTAGTTAATAATGTGTCCAATTTTAGTTTGGCAATGTCAATATGTAATAGCTTTTTGTGATGAATGCATCTTAAACACATCTAAAAGCTCCTCCAATTTACAGCTATTGCCATTCACACAAAGAAAGAAGACATGAAGTTAGATTATCACTTTCCTTCACTAAAGAACGGCATCCCTTAAGCTGAATAAAGTTATATTTCTATTTTGTACATGGTTAATCAGATTATGCTAATCAGTTTGCACAGGATTCTTCAGGAAAATAGAAGAAAATCGGAGAAACCGAGAAAGAAACATTATTTAAAATAATTTAAATAAATAATAAAAATAAAATGTATTTATGGCAAAGTAAATAAGAAAAACATACCTTGTCTGCTGGCTTTAACACATCTGAGTGCACAAAGAAATCAGCCTTCCGATCCAAAGGCCACCCCAACTTAAAACACTTTTGTGTCCTGAGAAAAAAAGCAAAGGGAAGTCAATAAAGGAAGTAGATGCTCAGAAAATATATATCTAGTTAAGTAAAAATGACAGGCTGTGATAAACAATACAGCTACCAGAAATATTCGTTAAGATCATCGTAGTTCCTCCATGCTGAATGGCTAGCTTTCCCATTTTTGTTTCTCCTAGCTTCCTTTAAGAATAAAGATGAATAAATAAGTAAACAAAAAACAAATTAAATAACCTTACGTGAGAAAGGATTTTACCTTCCTCATAACCTCATAAATAGGCGTCACAACATCCCTCAGAAATGCCTCCTCACCTTCTGCTGATGTTTCTGGTGTAACTCCGATCACATGTTCGACATTGCTAAATAGAGTTCCATACATCTCGTGTGCCATCTAAAATGCGAAGGTCACAAAATGTTACTTTTTCTTTAACAAAATGATCAAGAATAAGAATAAATCACCAAACAAATTCACTTTAAAGTAAGTGCATCCACTTGTTATTGATTGTTTAAATGGTAAAGAGGAAAGTTAAAAGCAGCTAACGGTAACTCCAAATTAGTAAAGCAAAGCTGGTTAAAGAAATTATTGTTGTTCAAACTATCGACTCATCGAAAAGCTTAAGCAGCAAGAAGTAGGTTAAGCATTAGGTTGCAGTATGAACGTTTGAAGATTTTCTCATAAATTTGAAAACATTAACTTCAGGAAAAATAACGTACACATACCCGGTGAAAAATATAGCATATGCATTCTGGCATAAACCGAATATTTGAAGCTTCACCCCAAATAAGGAGATAAAGTCCAATGTAAAGAAGTTGTGACTGTTGCCTTCTGTCACCCAAGGGACACCTTCAAAAAAAGAGAGACGAATATTGCCTTTCATTAGGTTATAAAATGGTGAATTAGGCGATAATGTATCCATAAAGGAGTCAACTTACTCCAAATTTGGTTCAGTGAGTAAGTATTCACACCATGATCGATAATTCTTGAAAATATTTTCCATCAGTTGCAGAATTGTATTGCTATCCAACTGCAGAAGAACGACTTATCAGCATGATAAATTCTCGTGAAAGAAGCATCTGATTATACATATATTAGTTTATCTGTCATTCTTGCTATTGAACAATAAATGGAAGATTTAACACTTGGATGCACCAGTTGCACCGTACAACTGGTGTAGAGCAGCTAATATTGACCAACTAATACATTCTAGTAAAACAACTAATACCATTTAGAAATGCACTTGAGTTGCACGGTGCAACTGGTGCATAGAAGTATTTGCCCAATTGAAACACTTACCAGTACGTAGTTCTGAAGGTTCTTATTCCTCACATCCATATTAGCGAGAAGCAATATCAAGTGTTCCCGCTGATTCGCGACATTTCCCTTCTTCAATACCCACATGGAATAGAACTCAGTCTTATGAGGCAATCTTAAGAATCAAATTTAGTTACAAACAAAATATGCAAAATGTTCAGTTGGAATGAGTCAACACATTTTGATTAATCTCATGCGGGTGTTTCCTAGTGAAGGAAAGTTGTATTATGTGTAGGATAGGTTTTGAGACACTAAGGGTATGTTTGTTTATAGTTTTGAGGGGATTTGAAATCCTGTAGAGGAGATTTTGAAGGATTTGGTATAAAGTAAAAAGTGTATTTGTATTTTGTATATGTTTGGGAGTGTGGATTTTATAGGATTTGATAAAGTAGGATTTTGAAAAAGTAGATGATAGAAATAATATTATATTGTAAAAAGTAATATAGAAATGATTGAATGATTATATAATGATTGATATGTTTGTATATTATATATATATATGTATATATATAATGATGATAAAGTTAAAAAATAGGAGAGAGAGTATTGAGTTGGATAGATAATAATAATTGAAAAATGTGTGATAGATGATTGATAGTGTATTGAAAATTGTGTTTGAAAAAGGTAAAATAGATGTATTATAGGTATTATAGAGTAGGATTTTGGAGGATTTAAAATCCTATACCGAAATCCTGGTAAGCAAACGGGGATTTGGGATTTGAAATCCCAAAAGCGGCTTCCCAAACCAGAAACAAACATACCCTAAAGGAATGTAACAGGTTTTGAGACAATAAAGCTGCAGGTCTTGTTCTTGGCGTTTAATATGCTTTCTCTAATTTCTGTTGGTTGGCTTGAGGCTTAATCTGTTTTCTTTATTTTCTGTTGGTTGGCATCGCTGTATTGCTGCATGGGTACTTGTAGGCTATGTTGCTCGGACACGGGTATGGGTATCCGACAAGGGTACGGATCCGTGTGTCCGACTCCCAATTTTCCAAAACTTAGGATACGTGGACACGGCTAAAAAGGATCCAAAATTAGGACATGGGTACGGGGATACGTTTATTGATAGTTTTATACATAACAAATATATATATTTCATTTACTAAATTTACAACATATCATATATTATTATGATAATTGTACAATAAGAGAAAGGATTGCAAGATTTGTTTAAAAAAAGATTGCAAAAGTTAACACACACCAAATTAGTCATTCAAAATTTCAAAATCCCACCAAATTCTCTCTAATTTTTTGCAAAGAAAAGTTCAGTCTCGAAAGTGCCGTGTCCGTTTTCAAAATGAAGGATCCGACACAGATCCCATACCAGTATCCGTCGGATACGTATCCGACACGGGTACGGCTGCCGATTTGAAGGATCCGAGCATCAGAGCTTGTAGGGTATTTCTCATACCCATATGAGTTATTAATAAATTACATTTTGCTGATCAAACAAAAATAAAGGAATGTACAGCAATTTTGAAATTTTTTTAAAAAAATAAAAAATATTTATATAAGTTCAAACTTGTGAAAATAAGGCCATCAATCCTTAAACAATTGAAGTAATGTTTTATTTTACATAAAGCAAGTATTCGATTCTACCTGAAAACCAAAGCGCAGAGCAAGCCACTCAAGAATGTCATTTACAGTGCTCTCTTTTCCTTCAGGCATTTGAAACATGGGAAGGCTGTCTACAGTACGGATAGCACGCAGTGCTGCTTTTATCTGATTAGAAACAAGGGGAAATGATACCACAAGATTGATAAAGGCTATATGTGCAATTTGAATCCCATATTAACCCCTATATATCAAGAAGACTTAAAAACTCATGTGAAACTTCATAAGTCATTAAAATAACCTCAGGGAGTTCCATAATTGCTGGTTTGACACCAACAGCATACAAAGGAAGAATGTTATAATGCTCATACTGCTCTTTTTTCTCTTCGACATCTTTGGCGTATCTCCGAGTCTATTTATCAAATCAATAGAATTAACATGTCTTACAAATTCTCAAATTTAATAATAATTCAAATTTGGAAGTACAGAACATACATCAGAAACCAAACCTGATCATCAATTTTTGATGTAGGTACTACTGTCCTCAGCACATCATGCAACACAGTAGCAATCTGATATATCTTAGCCATCTCTTCCCTATAAATGCAACAATAAAACATTAAGGTCTAAAAGGCAACTAATTTAAAATGTTTTGAAATTTTCTCAATAGCATTAGTATGAGATAAGCCTTACGGTTTCTTTGTATATTGGCCCTCTCGGATATTTTTCTCATAAAAGATCTGATAATATTTCTGGATTTCTCTAGGATCATTTTTTGCCAGTATGAGTTTTGTCTCTTCATCTTCCTGCAACCATAAATTTTTTTAAATGTTTAATGAGAAAATATTTAAAACGTAGAAAAGAGAAAATTTCCAAATACCAAGAAATCAAGAATGCATTATTCCATAAAAGGCAGGATATGTCAATAATAAATACAGAACTGAAATCAACATCATCATTCATCCGTTCTACCTTTTCTAGCCTGTGAAGTAAATATGTCTTGAACTGTCGAATACCCCGCCCACTTGATGTTGGATCCATTCGGTGAGCTTTCTCAAATGCATGGAAGCGGCCTAATAAGATATATTAAAAAATTAGTGAACAATGAAGAACTGGTTAACTCTAGCATGATAAGCAAGAAATGATTATGTAAAATTATACACATATCCGAAATTGTTGAAATTTTTAAAAAATTATGTAATCAAATCTTATGTACAAATTAGTCTATTGCAATGTAAATAATTATTGATGTCAATGTACAAGTCTTTCTTTCCCTAGAAGAGGACTGCATAAAACAAGGAAACAATCTATATAATTTTTTAAATTTCTATAGTCAAGGGTGAACTCATTATGTGGGGTAACAAGTTACTACTAAATTAATGTATACCTTTCCTATCTGCCAAAGAGGATGATAGAGAATCAAAATGGTAGATCGTCAGATATTCGAAATAATTTCAAAATGATGTTGCTGATGTACGCAAACAACATAGTATCTTCTAAATAGTAAATAACAACATAGCTGATTCTCAATACTCCAAGTACTACTAAACTAAATTCTTCTAGGAATCAATCCAAGCCAATCGCATCTAAAAACTTTATCAATAGTTAAATTATAAGCAATTGAACCATCTAGCTGGCATGTGGAGTAGGATTTATCAACAGCCACATCTTATAATCACATGAGAACAGAGCTCTAACCAGAAAATAATTTAAAAACTAAAGCATGAAACAGAGCTACACTCATGACCACTCATAATAACTAACAAGACTACGTTACTCCGTGTGTGTGTTTGATTGGATTTCCATCTTACATAAATAAGCAACACGAGGATTCTCCTTCTCAACTTCATTAGCCACACGAAGAATTGGGGCAATGGAGGCCAACGACGACGGCACCAGCTCACTATCCACGGCGGCGCTGTCATCGCCGTGGTCCACCATCGTCGGAGCTCTCGTCGTCTTCCTAGAGGCCGCTCTTCGCGTGCCCACTCCATCCTTGCTCCCACTCGAACTCGCCATACCAACGCCCCTCCCTTTTCACCCTTTCCGTTCCGGAGATTTTCCGGATCGATTTGTGACTGGGAAAGCGTAATAGACATGGCAATCAGAGTATATATACGCATATTCACACACACATAAAGATATGCAGAGTCAGCTGGTTTGATTGATGAAGTGGGGGGAAAAACAATTCTTTATCTTTTCCTTTTCCATCTCCACTTTTGGTTTCTCTTGGATGAAGAAAAGAATGTGGGGTACCATAACTGTGAAAACTTTGTCCTGGTGTCTGCATGTGTGTGCTTTTTAGGGTTTGCTTTAATGGTGACTGTATTGTGGGTGCATCTGATTGCGAAATGCGAAGAAATTGGGGGGAGCTTTTTACTGGAGTTTGTGAAGTTGCTTTATGGGTGTTTTTTTTAATTTAAAAATCCAGAAGCGCGCTTTAGTTGTTTCACTTCATACAATGAGTTACTTTTTGACTAGAAAGGGAAGGCTTGCTTAAGAGGGTTGTATTTGATACTTGCCATTCCCAATTCGCACATGCATCCTCTCCTCTTTTCTTGTTAAAAATTATTTACTATATCCTCGATGTTTCATTTTGTGTATCACTGTAATAAGTACGGGTAGGCATTTTCTTTGGATATCCGGTACCCATTGGATCGAGTGCTTTTTAAGATATCAGGTGTCGGGTACTTGAAATCGATCCGAAATTATGTGATCGGATATCGGGTACCCAATCTTTTATATATAATTATCATTTTTTCAATTTTATTCTAAAAAGATCGGGTATTTCGGGTACCCGATGATTTTTCAAATCGGGTTCAGGTAGTATATTTTTTTCGATTCGAGTTTTCGGGTACCCGATTTTTCGGATCAAGTCCAAGAAATTTTTTTTTTTATTCGAAATTTTCGGATACCCAAACTACCCGATCTGATGCCCACCCCTAATAATAAGTGACGTCAAATATTATCAATAATTACGCATACTATGTCTTAATACATGATGAAATACCAAAGTAGAGTAGGTAACTGTGAATGTTTTTTTATTTATCTTTCCATATCTTTAATTAATTCATTTATTTTACTTTTGTGTTTCATCTTTTAAACGGAAAAAAAACATTGATAAGCGAGTACAGGACTACTCGAAACCCTTATAGAAAACCAACTTATTTAAAATTGACAGAGAGATACAAAGTAGCGGTTGAGTATACTAATCATGAGCTGTGTAAAAAAGAAAGAAATGAGAATTGCTCGAAGCCACTTCCACGCATTTTGATGCTCTCCATTGTCATGTCCTAGTCCAATTTAACCTTCTTAAAAGCTACATCGTTCCGACATATTCATATGCTCCAACACACGCATCGTCAAATATTGGTCATCGCCAACATAAGATTCTTACGGTGAGAAATGTCAAGTTGTTGATCGAAGTGATCAAAAAATGAATTAGGGACAACCACTTCACCTCAAGCCAGTTGTAACACATTCTCCAAATATGAAAATTCAGAACAAGTGACTGGTCTCTTTCTCTCTTTTATTACAAAGAACACACACTTTTTTAGCCATCTTCCAAGAAAATGCTTCTCTTTCCCAAGTTATCTTTAGTAGTTAATCGATTATGTAAAGTTTTCCAAATTACAGGTAAAAATAGATATCTTACTTGGAATGGATGTTGCACGAAAGAGGGCGAATGAAAGGCACCCCAAACAACAAGTCATTTGTGTAGGGTCACTCTGGCATAAGTAGAGACAGCAATTTGGGACCGGCCTAATGGGCCGGCCCGGCCAACCCGAGCTCAAGTATGAGTTGGGCTAAAAAATTAGAGGCCCAAAAGGAGTTGGTCCAATTTGGCCCGACGGGTCACGGGCCGCCCAGTTGGCCCGACCATTTCTTTTATTATTATTTCAAAAATTAAGTAGTCGAACGGGATTAGTGAATTACAATTCCATGAGAAACCCAGAAAATTAGGGCAAACAATCACGCACGCCGCTACGCAACTTTCGTCTCTTCCTTATTTCTCAAGCGGCCGCGCGACGAACCCTGGACCGGTCAAGCCTGTTTCGTCTTGCAAGAGGTAATTTCTTTTTTAGCGAGTGAGTCAAACCATTTATATCTAAAGAAAAAAATGTGAGTTCAATTAGTTTCTATCTCATTTTTATATATAAGGAAATATGTTTTCATTATTAATTTGAAGATTGACATGTGATGCTATTATGGTACAGTAGCATCAAACACACGAGAGAGTTAAAACAAATCGTTATACTAGAGAGTTAAAACTAATTGTTATGCAAGGTTTGCAAAGTACGTTTAATGTTTTGGCAAAATGCATCTTCAGGTCCCTAAACTATTACTCCCTCTGTCCCCCCACCATTTTGCACCTCCACTCGTGCACACATTTTAAGAAAAAAATGATTTTTTTGTGTTTTTTTTACTTTTCAAAGGGGATGGAGGGTGAAGATTGTGAGGGCGAAGATTGTGGGGTGGAGATTGTGAGATTCGTTTCCATTTTAAGGGTGTGCAAAATGGTAAGGGACGGATCAAAATAGAAAGTGTGCAATATGGTAAGGGACGGAGGGAGTATTTTTTATTTCGAAAGATCCCTAAACTATTTTTTTATTTTAAAAAGTCCCTGAACTATTAAATTTTATTTCGTAAGGTCCCTAAACTATTTTTTTGTTTAATGAAGTCCCTAAACTATTGATTTTTGTTTCAAGCAGTCCTTCTTGACGGAATTTTCTAAATAATCTAACGGAACTATTAAGTAAAACAATGGTCTATATTGACAATTTTGAGAATGATGATGTGCGCATTTACTTAACGGTTATGTTAGATAAATTTTTTTTTAAAGTCAAGAAGGATTGCGTGAAACAAAAATCAATAGTTTAGGGACTTTATTAAATAAAAAAATAGTTTAAGGACCTTTCGAAATAAAAATTAATAGTTCAAGAACTTCTTAAAATAAATAAAAAAATAGTTTAGAGACCTTTCGAAACAAAAAGTAATAGTTTTGGGACCTAGAGATGCATTTTGCCTAATGTTTTTCCTTTTTCGTATACGTATCTAATTATCTTGCATAAATTCAGTCCCATTTGGAATTTAAGTTCAATATTTTTTGTATATAAATTATTAGAAAAAGTATTGTGCGCACCACTTTCACCGTACACCACTATTACTATTGTTGGTAAGGATCAACATTATACAATTAAAGTGTTGATCCTTACCAATAATAGTAATAGTGGTGTACGGTGAAAGTGGTGCACACAATACCTTCTCAAATTATTATGTAACTTTTCTCTCAACTTGTTATGGTAATAGTAGGTTATTGGTATATAAACTAATTTAATTTTTCAGCACTTTTTTAGGTTGTTTCAACAAAATGAATATGGAATCAGATTTAGCAGCAACCTTGCTAATGAAGTAGATTTATAAATGTGGGAGACTCATCCTACTCCTACTTTTAAAGTTCAGCATGAACTACTCTCATATGTTTCAAGGAAATAAGCAAAGTAGGAGTGATGACAAAGATGTTGGTCCAGAAGTCAAGAAAGGAAAGGTTTTTAATCGTTCTCCAATATCTGAGGTGTGGAATTATTTTGAAAAGATTGGTGCTGTAGATGGATCTGAAAAATGCAAATGTAAGGCTTGTGATAGGGTCTATATTTGTAATAGTACATTGGGTACTAATCATTTATGGCTTCATGTTCCAAAATGCAAGGTAATTCCTCAGTACGTACCATAATGTTGGGTCCTTGATAGATAATCAAGTTACAATATTGAAGAAGTGGAAATTCGATAGGGCTGCTTATAGAGATGCACTAGCTAGATGTATTATCATGCATGATCTTCCATTTAGTTATGTTCAGTACGAAGGGGTTGTGTTGGTGAAGAAATTGTTGAATCATGAATTCACACCTGTTACTAGAAATACGATGAAGCATGGTTGTTGGAATGTGTATTTAACTGAAAAGGCGAGGTTAAAGAGTGAGTTAGCTGCATTACCTGGTAGGATTTGTTTAATGACTGTTGTTAATATATGTGGTTACATGTCTCTTAAAACTCATTATGTTGATGGAAATTGGAAGTTGAATAGAAAATTGCTTGCATTTTTTGAGTTAGATTGTCAGCATACCGGTGTAGAAGTCTGGGGAAAGATCATTAAATGTCTTAAAGATTGGGAAATTGACTCCAAAATATTTTATATCACCTTGGATAATATCTCTAACAATGATAAAATTCAACAAAATTTGAAAGACATACTTGAATTGCAAAATGACTTGTTTTGCAAATGAGAATTTTTTTCACATAAATTCTTGTTCACACACCTTGAATATTATTGTTAAAGAAGGTATAAAGGAGGCGAATGAACCTTTGAGAAAAATTAGAGAGAGTGTGAAGTTTGTGAAGGGTTCGGAGGGGAGATTGAGACAGTTTCAAAAATGTGTTAGTGTAGTCCACTTAACTGACATTGGTGGTAGTTTTTTTTAGGCTGGATGTGTCAACAAGATGGAATTCCACGTAGAAGATGCTTGCAAGTGCTATTAAGTATCAAGTGTTTTCACTGGCTTGAACTTTGATGATAGTAACTACAAATGTTGTCCATCAAAAGAAGAGTGGGAAAGAGCAGCGACGATATGTGATTTCTTGGAGCCATTTTATAACATTACCAACTTGATATCAGGGTTGTCTTACCCCACATCTAATTTATACTTTATGCAAGTTGTGTTCATAGAAATGAAAGTTGAATGAGAATTTGACTTGTGAAGATCCAAAGATTAAAGATATGACAATTAAGATGAAGGTCAAATTTGATAAGTATTGGAGCGAATCCTCCTAAAGTTGTCATTATCTATGTGATAAAGTGACATAATCACTTTCATTTCGTGTTATGTTGCACTTTAAGTTAATTAGTAGTACTTCATGAAACTCTATATTAATTATGTTTGTTGGTTTCTCATTGCACTTAATTAAGCTTGTTAATTGAAAATATGTATTCGATATTATTCACCATGTGAAGATAAAATTTAAGTAGCTGCTAATTGGATATTTTTATTGCATGTTTACTGTAGACAAAAGATAGAAGACTAATTATTGAGGAGATCAGACATGCACATGTATTATATTCCTTCTTCATCTCCTTACACGATACATATAGACATTCATAACTCGTCATTTGTCAAGATTCAAATTTGATTCAATTATAATTATGTAGAGCACAAAATTAATTCTTAAACAATTGCAATATATATATATATATATATATATATATATATATATATCATGATATCATGGTTTAATTTAAATGCAGATTAATATTACAAGCATATTGGTTCTTTAATTTGTTTTTATTTTTCTATTTCTAATGGGGGATAGTGAAATTGGTTGAATCCATAATAAAAGTGTGCAAACGGCCATGTGATTAGAATCAGCCTTATCATATTAAATTTATGCTATAAATTTTAAAAGATATAATTAAATGAAAAAATATATGAAAAAATATATATGATAGATAAAAGGAAAATAATAAGGATATTTATGTAGCAGTGCCACGTAGGCTACCATATAGGTGGTGGGATATATATCATTCCCGATAATCAGAATAGGGGAGTATATAATTCAAATTATTTGTTTCTATAGTTTATCAAAAATTGTGATGCATATCGATAGATTGAAATTATCGATTTTTTGAAATTACTACATCGTGTTTTATACTAACAATTTTGAGAGTTAGGCACATATTCATCTAGCCCAATATTTTACTGTTGTTTTTATTAATAAAATGACAAAAAATTATATGAGATAATATCTTATATAAGAGGGTCTCATTTGTTTGATTATTATAATTCCTAGGTTTATGGGGTTTGAATCGTGATGGACCATATTAAAATAAACATATATGACCCAAAATACTAAAGAGTTTCAATCGAATCTTATTTTAAAGGTACAATATGACTTAGATGCTTGAACATAATCCATGTTGATAAACTTTGAACATCTCAGTAACTAATAACTTGAACATCAAATTTCAATACTGAAATCTATTGTTAATCTTGAAGCATTGAATATTCAATATTAGGTAAATACTTCACTGCTTTAGCAAAAAAGAAAGACATAATAATTAATATTTACCATCAAGTTCTCCTTCCAAAAAGTTACTTTCTTAATAAAATGTTCAAATGCTAATCAACTGATCCTCCATCAAACAAGATCATGAGCCATGTAGCGAAGATACTCAACAAGAGCAGTAGTCCACATTTCACGATTTAAGTGATGCACGAGGTTAGCAAAGTCCTCAATAGTCATGAAATCAATAGGGATTTGAAAAAGCACGGCAATCCAGTGACGAAAGGGCTGGACATTTTGAAGAAGTGTCAACATCGTCTTATGAGCCTCAAACCCTTCTTCAGATGTATTCCGGGGTTGCAAATGTTGATATTGTTCCCTCGAGAACATCATCCCTACAAGAAGCTTGATGCATATTTCGTACTCGCTGTAGATGGTCCTCACCGTCTGGAAATTTAGAGTCTCTTCTTATCGGACCCGCGCAAGTCGACGGTTCACTATGACCAACCTATTCACTCCTCACTTTGTCGCGATCTCGCTGGCGGAGAAATCGGTGAACAGGAGCACCCTATCATCATTCCTATTGGCTCGGAACATTCTCATTAATTTAATATTATTTATGGTGTTGATTTTATTAATATGTTTGTGCAATTGTAGGAGTTCTATAGAAAGAAAAAAAAATAAGTGACTTCAAATGATGGCAAGTCACAACTTGTTGTTTACATGGAAGAAGAATGTACTAATTGTGAAGTGAACACGCTTGACTATTGGAAGGTGAACAAATATCGATTTCCTCATCTTGCAATCTTTGTTTGTGACATTTTAAGCATTTCAATCACCACAATAACTTTCAAATCTTCATTTAGCATTGGTGGTCGTATCTTGCACAAGTATAGAAGTTGCTTACTTGGTGAAAATGCAAGCCCTCATTTGTACTTGTAGTTGGTTGCACGATTTTAAAGAAATTGGACATTCTGATATTTATAATTTAATATTCATATTTGCAATTTGTATTTAATTTTAGTTATTTTTTCGATTTTAATTTTTCTTAGTTTATGTTTACAGATGTACCTGAGACGGAGGAGATACACTTTTCTACACAATATTCCAATATTATCGTTGATGAATGATGATGATGTTGGGGTTATACTGGAAAGTATGTTTTTTACTTTGTACAACCAGACTGAATTTATGTCTTATTTACTTAAATAAATTATTTATCGTTGTTGCTTTAAATATCATTGAATGTTACATATATTTACTGCATAACTGTTCAATAATTAGTACGTGTTACATTGTAGTTAATTTAGTGATACCAGATCACAGAAGATTAAATTAACAGTCCTTTGTAACTAAAAGTACAAAATTCACAACCTAGATGGAAATGAACAATCCATTGTGAAAGGTTGGAGTGTAAGGCTCCGATTGGCTTGTCTTGACCAAGAGATTGCACTAATGCATTATGATGCACTGAATAGGACCTACATGAGGATAAACTCTTTAGAACTGAATATAGAAGAATTAGACCTTAGTGGTTAGTTATTTCTTAATCTCCGTCCCTTAAATAGGATCGTGTGGAATTAATAACTATTGTTTTGACTTATGATGGGTATGTTAGTGTTAGTGTCCTAGAGACAATCCATTGTAAGGACATAATACTCATATAATATTCAGTATTGATTTAATATTATTGTTTGATTAATATTAAATGTATGGCATTACACTCATTAGAATATTATGTTTGATTGTTTGCATTATTCTTATATGTGTTCCCTTGAGTCATTGTTGTCATTGAGTGAATGAGAACTCAGATGACTTAAGCATGATTCTTAAATAGGCCCAATCGAGGATCATCAAGAAAGGGATATTGATTGATGCGGTGGAGATTAGTGTGCGATCTGCATCATACTCTTAGAGAGTGTAATAAGATCTCACTTACTACGAGATACTAGGTATCTCATGATGGATGCACAAATACCTTAGAGGGTATTGGTATACCCATCCGAGAAACCGTTTGATGTAGTTCCACTATATGTGTTTACGGGTGTCTCGGTTAGTGGGAGCGATGCGAATACTCCTTTGACTTGAGGTCAATACGCACGACATGTATGGAGTGATGAACTTTGACCATGACAGACGCTTGCACCCGTCTATGGGTAGACATGTCTTGGATTGGGTTCATCACGAAGTGCATGTGCGTGGTAGTTGAACCAAGAAATGGATTCATTCCTCAAAGTGGATTTAGAGAGAATACTCATCTTCTCATCATAATTGGATCTATGTCATTGGCCAATGCACGTCAACTTAGACTTTGTGACTAAGTGTGACATTAATGATCAATTAGTGATTTGAGATAAATTGATTTAGTTTTTTGAATAGGCACTTCATCATGTTCAAGACTAATCGAGTATTCGTGAATGAAAGGAGAAAATCGCAATTGTCCACGTTACAGTTACAGGTAGTTGCATGTTTCTCGCAACGTACCTCATATATTGAGAATGTCTGATTTATTGACTAGAGTTCAATTAAGACCGTTAGTTTGACTAATCGCTCGATATATGAGGGCACATGGGTCACACAACAAGTAGTTCCCTTTTACGGATTATAGTTGATTGATTAAATGTTAAATTGGATTTAATATTTAATTATGGAGAAGAAATTAATAATGGATTAATTTGGAATTAATTATTATTAATATTATTTAATTGAATTTGATTTATTAAGAATTCCCAATAATTATATTTGGAATATAATTATAGGATTTAAATGTATATGGAAATAAATCGTAGAAATTTTCATATAAGGCATTTAAATCTGTAGATATTTATATTTAGGGAATTAAATTAAAAGAAATTAATTTAATTCAAGATTAGGATTTTATTTTCCTAATTGGGCTAGCTTAAGATTTAAGATGGGTCTCCCCTATATATACAGACTCTTGGAAATTCACAAACAACGTAACTTCATATTCTCTCCATAAGATCTAAAGTTTGGATTTTCCTAGCTGATTCAACTTGGGATTCAACACTGGCAAATTCGTGCAGATCCGTTCTTAGGGATTACGTGGATACCATAGTTGAGAAATATGTTATCGAATCATTGTAAGGTTTCTCGTTATGATTATTGTAATCTGTATGTAATTAATTGTTCGTTGTTGGTGAACTTTAATTTCTGCTGCGCATGTGATTACGTGTTTTACGTGCCTCTAAATTCCAACAGTGGTATCAGAGCTCAGGCTCTTGATTTAATTGCATATAAATTGGTTTTTAAATTAAAATTGATTTTTTTTTATTTTCAAAACCGGGTGCGGCTGGTTTAATTGTTAAAACCGCACCCAAGTTTATTTGTCTGGCTCGTTCTTCTTCTCTACGAAAACCTAGGGTTTTCTGGAAACTCATCGCTGCCTTCGTCCCTCTGCCTCGCCGGCGTTCGCTGGTATCCGCGACGTCGCTTGAAGTCCGCAGCTGTACGCCGCGACTCGCGGTGGTCGTGCGAAGTCGCGAAACTGCGCACGATTGCGAATTCGATTCGCCTCGCCTCGCCTCGATTTGGTGCGACTCGCTCGCACTCGTTTCCATCGCCGCACCTGGTTATTCGATCGATTGGGTTGACCACCATCTCGATTCCTCGAAAATCGTGGCTGTGCGCTCATGAATTGATTCGAGCCATGGCGGTGCGTTGCTCCGTTGTCTGGTTTTAACTCGGGTCAACTCGATTCGAAGCCGAGGTGAGACGTGTAGGCGCGCCACCGGTTCGACCCGTCGCATGCATCCTATTTCGAACAGGCCACGACTCCGCGCGTGCCCTCTGGTTCGGTGAAGACGGCGAGTCACCCACACGCGCCTAGCGGTGGTGAAGACGGTGAGTCACCCGCACGCTTCTAGCAGCGGTAAAGACTCGCCCGCACCAGTTTTTTTATTTGACGATGCTTACCTGCTTCGAATTTTGCCTCTTCATTATGTTGCTTGTTGCTTCTGAAATTTGGGGATTTTTGATTCATGTTGATTGTCGAAATTGTTCGGTTAAGATTCTGTATTGGTTTGGAACTGATGAACGAAAATTCTGAACAAACCTTAACGATTGGAACAGTTTTGGGAATTTTTTTTTGGAATAATTCTGATGAACTGATGAATTGTTGGATGTTTGGTTCGGATGACCCGATCGAATGACGGTTTTGGAAATCGGGCGATGATGAAGGGAAAGACTGTGCCGAAATTAGATTTAGGACAGTCCCTTCCGTGCAGTTTTCGAAACTTGCACATGAGCCCTTGATAAATAAACATATTAAAATTGATTTAGAATTAATAAGATTAATTTTAAGTCTTGAAATAAAATTAGATTTTATTTTATAATTAATATGATTAATTATTATTTTAATAATCATGAATTGAATTTAAAATTGGATTTTAAATTTGGTTTTTAAAAGAAGGATTATTAAATTCCCACTTGTTAACCTGTTTATTTTATTTTATTAATTCGTTAACGCCTTTATAGTCCGCATTATAATTGTTTGGGTAGACGGCACCCAATATTTGTCGGACCGTATTATTGTTTTTGGTAGACGGCACCCACATAAATGTTAGTCCGTGTAATGTCATGTTTGGGTAGGCGGCGCCCAATAATTGCTCAAATGTGATATAGATTAACATGTTGGATCTCGATTAAGCAATTAATACCCCACCTTTAAAATATTCCTCACTAAAATATGGTTTTTTCATTGAATTGAAACGATGTCTTCCATCAAAATTAAAAGTAAACCGGGGATTTCGTTCCAATGGGTATTTAAGACCAAAGTCTTTTGCTCGGATCTACATTCAACGGGACTTTTATAGGGACACGCAGTGTCCCGCTTGATGGTTGTAAACCAACTTAACTTTGTTTATTCAGCCAAAGCTGGGAAACGAAAGTTAAGGGGCATCCGATTAAACTAAGTTTAATCAACTAGGAGTTGCAAATTTTGCAATTGGTTTGGAAACCTACCAGTTATGCTATTGTGATATTTAGCCAAAGCAGGGATCATGATAGTAGGAATGTGGATCCTAGTCCATTATGATTTATATTGGATATAAATTCGTATTCTTCCGATGAGGTCGTTGAATATGTGAAAATAATGGAGACAAAATAAATTGAAAGGCCATGTTTATTTTGATTGCTGAATATTGATCATAGGAATTATGTGTTTTAATTCCCGTTTTATTTTATTTCTCTAGGATTGTTGAAATGAATAACTTATCACTGAGAAGCTTTTTGGAAACGAACAATATTGGTTGGGCCAAATTTTCTTGACTGGCACCGAAACGTGCGTTTGGTGCTCAGGCAAGAAAATATTGAGTACGTGTTGGACACGCCAATCCCTGCTACCCCGGAGGCTGGTACTGAAGAAGCAGAGGCGTTTGACGCCGAGGCTCAGAAGAAGCATCAAGATGATACTTCCCAGGTTCAGTGTGTTATGCTACTCGGGATGACTCCCGAATTGCAAAGGCAGCATGAGAAGATGCTTCCCTTCGAGATGATCAAGCATCTGAAGGATCTCTTTGATTCTGAATCTCGTTCCGAGATTTACGAAGTGATGAGAGATCTGTTTAGATGCCGACTGTCTGATGGAGGGAAGGTTTCTTCTCATGTATTGAAGATGATAGGGCTAATCGAGAAGCTTGGTCGGTTGGTCATTGAGCTCAAAATCAACGTTGTTGTTTATGTCATTCTTCAGTCACTTCCTAATTCATATTCGAGTTTTGTAGTAAACTTTAATATGAATAAGACGGAATCGACTATGCCCGAGCTACATAACATGCTAAAGACCTTTGAGTCTTCCACTGCTAAGGAAAAGCCCGTGCTCATGGTGAGTGCCTCTACTTCTTCTGCTCCGAAAGGAAAGAAGAAGCGAAGGGGCAAGGCAAAGAAAGACTCTAAGTCGAACTTCCTTAAGCCCAAAGGTGGAATTCAAAAGAAGGAGAGGGTGAACAAGGATGTATGCCTCCACTGCAAGCAGAAGGGGCATTGGAAGAATGACTGTAAGGTTCTAGCAGCTGAAAAGAAGACACAAGGTGTCTCAACCACTGGAACAGGTATGTTTGTTATTGAGATAAACATGTCCACAAATGATACTAACTGCTGGGTATTGGATACAGGTTGTGGCTCACACATTTATACTAATGTGCAGGGTCTCAAGCATAACAGGGCAGTTAGGCCGGGTGAAGTTGTCCTACGTTGGGAATGGAGCAAGAGTTGCTGCTGAACGTGTTGGCATTTATGTTTTAAACTTACCCTCTGGTTTTAGACTTGAACTGAATAATTGTTATTTCGTTCCTTCTATTACTCGCAACATTATTTCTATTCCTATGTTAGACATTGAAGGGTTTTCCTTCCATTTTGCAAACAATAATTGTTATTTTTCGCTTAATGGTGATGTTTATGGAAATGCCCCTTATCGAATGGTTTATATTTGTTGCATTGTGGACATAATATTCTTAATATACAAAACAAACGACTCAAACTTAGTAATCATGAAAAACCAACTTACTTGTGGCATTGTAGGCTTGGTCGCGCAAATGAGAATAGGATCGCAAGGTTAAGGAAGTTAGACTACTTAACCCCATTCGACTTTGAGCCCTATGGAAACTGCGAATCCTGTCTCAAAGGCAAAATGACCAACAAACCATTTTCTGGGAAAGGGGTTCGTGCCAAAGAAGTTCTAGAGTTGATCCACAGTGATGTCTGTGGACCATTGCCCACTCTAGCTAGGGGTGACTTCGCCTACTTCATCACTTTTACTGACGATTTCTCAAGATATGGATACGTGTATCTTATGAAACACAAATCTGAATCTTTTGAGAAATTCAAGGAGTTCAAAGCTGAAGTAGAGAAGCAGCTTGGTAAGAGTATAAAAAACTCTTCGATCGGATCGAGAAGGTGAATACCTTAGCCACGAGTTCATGGATTATTGAAGTTACATGGAATCCAATCTCAATGGACTCCTCCCGGAACACCACAAATGAACGGAGTATCCGAGAGGAGAAACCGAATCTTGTTAGACATGGTAAGGTCCATGATGAGCTTTTCTTCTCTCTCTACATTCTTATGGGGATACGCGTTATAAGCCTCAATTTACATTCTGAATAGGATTCCATCTAAATCAGTTGAGCATACGCCATATGAACTATGGTGTGGCAAGAAGCCAACTTTTTCACATATCAAAACATGGGGTTGCCCCGCGATTGTGAGTAAGATGATCACTGATAAGTTGGAATCCAAAAGTGAAAAGGGCTATTTTGTGGGATATTCTAAGGAAACTAAAGGATATTACTTCTATTTACCGGAGAAACAATCAGTGATTGTTTCTAGGCAAGCCAGGTTCCTCGAAGAAGATTTTGTCTTCAAGGACCAAGGCCGTAAGAAGATAGAACTTGAAGAAATTCAAGAACCACAAGATAACCAAGAGACTGATACCTTGCCAAAGAAACGTGACAAGGAATCAGTGGGAGCATTCAGCAGCTTACATGGTGGAAGTTTATCACTTAGTGATCCTCTTTCAGCTAGTGGGAGCGTAATTGGAGTTGCATTGCCTTCGCAACAAACTCCAAGTGGGCTGAATGAGAACAACATAGTTCAAACTTCCGCCCAAGAGGCATCAGAAAGTGTTGCTCTTGAGGACTCTCCGAACATTGATGAAATCGATGCACCACAAAATTTTCACGATCAGAATGTACAGCCTGCACAACCACAGCTCCGTAAGTCCACTAGGATTCATAATCCACCCACTAGATATTATGGTTTCCTCGTAGAGGAACATGATGATGTAGAGATCCCGGATAAAGACGATCCTAGAACTTACACTGAGGCAACATTAGATGTTGACTCGGAGAAGTGGCATGAAGCCATGAAATCCGAGATGGACTCGATGTACACAAATCAAGTCTGGGACTTGGTTGAATTGCCGAACGGGGTAAAACCCATATGTTGCAAATGGGTCTACAAGCGTAAGACCGATGCAAACGGCAAGGTACAAACCTACAAGGCTAGGTTGGTAGCAAAAGGTTATAGTCAACGCGAAGGCATTGACTATGATGAGACTTTCTCACCTGTTGCCAAGATCAAGTCCATTAGAATTTTACTTGTTGTAGCAGCACATTTAGATTATGAGATTTGGCAGATGGATGTCAAAATGACCTTTCTCAATGGGAACATTGATAAGGAGGTGTTTATGACTCAACCAGAAGGTTTTGTATCTAAGCCAAAGTCTAATCTTGTATGCAAGCTCAAACGGTCCATTTATGGATTAAAGCAAGCTTCTAGGAGTTGGAACATCCGATTTGATGAGGCTGTCAAATAATTTGACTTCATCAGAAATTTGGAAGATCCATGCGTTTATCGTAAACGCAGTGGGAGAAATATTGTTTTCATAGTTGTGTATGTCGATGACATACTAATTATGGGAAACAACATTCCTCTTATGCAGTCGGTTAAAGATTGGCTATCAAGGACCTTCATGATGAAGGACCTTGGTGAGGCATGCTACATCTTAGGGATCAAGATCCACAGGGATAGATCCAAGATGATGTTGGGACTGTCACAGTCAACCTACAGATAAAGTGCTAAAGCGATTTGCGATGGAGAACTCTAAGAGAGGTTCTCTACCGGCATGCATGGGATGAAGCTATCTAAGAAGGATTGTCCTTCCACAGAAGCTGATATCCGGCACATGAAGGATATACCATATGCATATGCAATTGGCTCCATCATGTACGCCATGACTTGCACAAGGCCAGATGTGGCCTTCGCTGTTAGCACTACTGGTAGATACCAGCAGAATCCAGGTGAACCTCAATGGATTGCTGTCAACAACATTCTTATGTACCTTAGACGTACTAAAGACTGTTTCTTGGTCTACGGAGGACATGCAGAGCTGGTTGTAACTGGCTATGCTGATGCAAGTTTCTAATCCGATTGTGATGATTACAAATCATAGTCGGGCTATGTTTTCATTCTCAATGGTGGGGCGGTTAGTTGGAATAGTTCCAAACAAGAGACTACCGCAGACTCAACAACCGAAGCTGAGTACATTGCTACGGCAAAAGTGTTGGGGAATTAATTGCACGGATCTATTCAGGATTAATTCTAACAATTATTACTAGCATGAATTAATCCTATATTAATTCAAATAATAATTCAACAACAAATCATGCATATAAACAGTTCACATAAATCCTACGCATGAGGAATTGCTACGGGTTTACATGAACTAACCTCTTGGAGTGGCAATGGTCTCGTCGATAAAACACACCAAAAAGTCTTCCCAAGTATTCCCTAGTCCTTGCTCGTCAATCTGGTGGAAGGAAGCTCGCGAACAATTAACAAAAGGGAAAATAAAATTTTGTTGCACCACCTTTGTGGATTTACTAATTTTTTCCAGCACATGGAATTGTACACTCACAATTGACGTTTTTCGGAAATACACAATCTGTCGACGTTTCAAAATATTTGATATTTTATCGACGCTGATATTTTTCCAAAAAACCAATTTTCGTGTTCCACTGGGGATGAAACATTCATCCCCTATTTATAATGAGGTGGTGGCCGATTTTTCAACATGGAATAGGGAGAAAAAAATCTTTTCTTGATCTCCAAGAAATCTTGAATATATCTCATATATTCTTTTCTCCATAATTAAAATATTCCATAAAAATCCCACATTTTCTTGTTATGGTTATTTTCGAAAAACAAGGATAAAGATTCCAAGATTTGGATCTTCTTGAATTTATGAGATATTAATTGTATTACAAGAATACATATCTTCCATAATATCTTTTCAAGAAAATCAAGAAAATCTTTATTTCCCTTATTCTTTCAAAATTTTCGAAAACTTCATATAAATAACCAAGTGGGAGATTTCTTGAATTTAATGAGATAATCTTATATTTCAAGAATACATATCTTCATTCCATAACAAAATTCAAAGAAAATCTTTCCCCCCTTTTATTTATATTTTTCAAAATTAATGAGGAAAAATAGCAACAAAATTTATTTTATTTTTAAACACCTTTTTCAGTTATTGGACTTTATGTTGGGCTACTTGAGGGGCCTTTAGGAGAATTAAGATTGAACCTTCCTATGGACCTTGAATTATCAATATTGAGCCACAATATTATTCAAGCCCATAAATATTAATTAATCACACTACATAATTAATATTGCACTATCCATCTCAACCCATATTACAGTCAATATGGCTCCCCGTTATTATTTCCCGTGTTTAAGATTATCTAGCCCATTAATTAATTCAAGCCATTGAAATAGCTTTCCATTAATTAATATCTTTTATCCTTGGTAAAGGAACGGTTCAACATTATTATCCATACCGGAAACTAGTTCCACTTGCAAGATTTGGTATGATAAAACTTATGAACCTCCCAAGGGGGCAAATCGAACAAGCGTACTTGTACACGATTCTCCGTATTAAATCTTAGCAATCGCATGTGACCAATAATATTGCCCAAGATATAAAGTATTGAATCTCGTTGATTCTCTACCCGTAATAAGTCAAAGCAATAGTTACTAACTACACGCGATCCTATTTAAGGGACGAAGATTAAGAAATAACGAACCACTGAGGTCTAATTCTTCCTAGTTTAGTTCTGAAGAATTTGTCCTCCTGTAGGTCCTATTCAGTGCACTTAAACATGCACTAGTGTAATCTCTTGGTCAAGACAAGCTAATCCGAGCCTTACACTTCAACCTTTCACGATGGATTGTTCATTTCCATCTAGGTCGTGAATGGTGTACTTTTGGTTACAAGGGACTGTTAATTTAATCTTCTGTGATCTGGTATCACTAAATTAACTATAATGTAACACGTACTATTTATTGAACAGTTATGCAGTAAATATATGTAACATTTGATGATATTTAAAGCATCAGTGATAAACAATTTATTTCAGTAAATAAGACCGAAATTCAGTTTGATTATACAAAGTAAAAGCATACTTTCTAGTATAATCCCAACAATCTCTCATTTATACTCAAAGTCTGCTTTTAAGTATACTACAGCATGTCTCGTGTAGTTCCTAATACGTGACATATAATGTCACCTACACGAACTTAATAATGTCTCCCACTTATACTCAAAGCAGATTGGCTACGCACTTGACAACCATTCCTCCCACATGTATCTTGAATGTTTCCAGAGGCAGACACTTTGTGAAAGGATACACTAGGTTATCCTCCAATGCGATCTTAGCCACCTCTTCATCTCATCTCTTAACGATTTCTCGTCTAAGATTTCTTTCCTTCAGTGTGCTTGTTTGACTCGTGGACTCTTGGTTCCCTTGAATTTGCAACTGCCCCTAATAAACATTGCTAGACAAATTCGGAACTCCATCCAAGTCCACTAAGAAGGTCTAGAGCCAAACTGGTTCCTTCACTGCTTCACAAGCAGCTACTTACTCGGCTTCTATGGTTGAGTCAGCGATGCATTTCTGCTTCACACTCGTCCATTTCATGACTACACTTCCCAAATGAAAGCACACTAACTGAGGCAGATAGTTTCTTGGAACCTATGTCTGATTGGAAATCCGAGTCCATGTAACCGATGGGGATTAGACTGTCTAACTGATAAACCAACATTCTATCCCGAGTTCTTTTCAGATACTTCAGAATGTTCTTAACTGTCGTCCAATCCTCTTTTTCCCAGATTACTTTGATATCTTGCCACCATGCCAACGGCAAAGCAGATATTCGGTCTCGTACACAACATTGCATACATAAGGCTTCCGACAGCCGAAGCATAAGGAATGCCTTTCATGTCATCTATCTCTCTCTGTGTCTTAGGGCACATTTCCTTGGATAGATGGATTCCATGCCTGAGAGGTACGAAGTCTTTCTTGGAATCCTGCATGCTGAATCGCTTCAAGACAGTGTCTATATATGAAGCTTGAGATAAGCCTATCATCCTTTTCTTGTGATCTCGAGTGATCTTGATCCCAAGGATGTGCCCGGATTCCCCTAAGTCCTTCATATCAAACTATTTTGATAGCCATGCCCTTACGTCTGATAACACCTTTACATCATTCCCGATGAGCAGAATGTCGTCTACGTATAGTACTAAGAATACCAATGCAGTTCCGACAGGCTTTTTGTACACACAACTTTCGAACTCGTTTTGATCAAACCCATAAGACTTTATTACATGATCAAAACATTGGTTCCAAGCTCTGGATGCCTGTTTTAGTCCGTAAATGGACTTCATTAGCTTACAAACTAGGTGTTCTTGGCCCTTTTCAATGAAGCCTTGGGGTTGTTGCATATAGACTTCTTCATCAAGACTTCCGTTAAGGAAAGCCGTCTTGACATCCATTTGCCAGATTTCAAAGTCGAGATGCCCAGCAATCGACAAGAGAATTCGGATGAACTTGAGCATTGCTCTGCGTGAAAAAAGTTTTCTCATAGTTGATCCTTCTTTCCGAGTATAACCTTTTCGCCACAAGCCTTGCCTTGAAGGTTTCCACCTTCCCGTCCGGTCCTCTTTTTCTCTTGTATACCCACTTGCAACCAATGGGTTTGACCCCATTAAGTGGTTCGACTAGCTCCCACACTCTGTTATGATCCATAGAACCCATTTTGGCTTTCATTGTTGTTTGCCAAGAAACCGCATCCTTGTCTTGGATTGCCTCGTCGTATGTCCATGGGTCCCGATTCATCTTGTCCGGGAATCAAGTCCGAGGACTCTCCTATCCCCATGAATCTCTCTCGCTCTCACAAACCTCCCACTTCTGACGAGGTTCCGGTTGTGTAAGTGTGTAATGTTTGGTATGCCATCTTGTCTGATTAGCAATGAGGTTAGCCCTCTTAGCTCATTTAAGGTAATCTCACTGGGTCTTCTTTTCGTTCATATAGTCTTCTTCCAAAAATCTAAAGTGGGTCTTGATTACCACCTTTTGATCTTCGGGACCATAGAACATACACCCTTTTGTTCCTCAATCCTATCCTATAAACAACCTTAATTACGATCGAGGATCCAATTTTCCTGCTTCCTTGTCCAACACGTGGGCGGACACCCCAAATTCTCATGTGTTTCAAAACCGGGCTTACGCCCCCCACAATTCTTTGGGAGTTTTGGGAACCGATTTGGATGGCACCAAGTTCGAAATGTAAGCCGTCATTGTTTCAAGGCATGACCCCGGAAACGACTTGGGAAGATCCGCATAACTCATCATTGATCTAACCATTTCCAAAAGAGTTCCGTTTCTTATCTCTCGCAACCCCATTTTGTTGAGGGGTTCCTGTTCGATTAAATGATACAATCCTTCATCGACAAGTAGTTCAAAAACTCATCGCTGAGGTACTCGCCCCACGATCGGATCGTAGAGACTTGATACATTTTTTCCCTATGATTCTCTGCTTGAGCCTTAAATTCTTTGAATTTCTCAAAGGTCTCGGTTTATGCTTCATAAGGAAAATATAACTGTATTTTTGAGTAGTCATCAATAAAAGTGATGAAATACTCATAACCTCCTCTTTGCTTTGGTTGACATTGGACCACATACGTGCCGTGGTGAACGATTTCTAACACTTCTTTGGCTCTATTCCCTTGGCTCCGAATGCCCTCTTGGTCATTTTACCCTCCAAACATGATTCGCGAGGTTGGAATTGGTTCAACTTGGAGAGACTCCAAAGAACCGCCTTCTACCAACCTTTGGATCCTCTTTGATTAATATGTCCCAATCTTAGATGCTATAGAAGTGTTTCGCTCACGTCGATGAACGTTTTTATCTAAAACAAATGATGTGTTATAGGATGCATTTCGCGAGTGGTGTGCACAGTTAATTGTATAGAGATTATTCAACAACGTTCCATGACAGATAAATTTATCATAAAGAGATTAACAACTTTATCAAAAGTAACTGAATATCCATCAATATAAAGTTTAGGAACCGAAATTAAATTCTTTCTAAAAGTAGGAACGTAAAGAACATCTCTTAAAATTAAAACTCTGTCTTCAAAAGACAGGTGCACTTCTCCCACTGCTTCAGCTACCACTCTCGTAGCATCGCCCAGTGTGATGAGGATCTCACTCCCACTAAGTTGCCGGGTCAGCTTGAACCCGTGAAGCAAACATGATCAGTGGATCCCGTATCAACTACCCACGAATGAGAAGTATACGTCGCTAAATAAGTTTCAACAACTAGTGCGTGAGAATTATATTTCTTTCCGGCCCTTTTGGGGTTGGAACAGGCAAACCTCCATTGTCCTTACCGCTGTTGAAGCACTTCGCCTTTGGATTTTCCTTGACACCACAAGCATTCCTCATCTTACCATTGCCCTTGGCAACAGTTGAGTTTTATTGCTTATGGCTTTTGGTTCTCTTCTTCTTCTTGCCTACCCCTTGGCCTAGAAGATGAAGATGGATCACTTACCGTTCAAATCTTAAGTTTGGTGCCCCATCAACATCTCTGCCGAGACCAAAGCTTGCAACAAATCAGCTAGCGAGGCCAAAATGCTCAAAAAACTTTTGGGCAGAGAGTGAAGTACCAAATTCACCTGAGTCTCCAGATTATAATCCGCACTCAGAACCTCAAGTTTGTTCAGATGGGCCATCAATTTTGAGGACGTAATCCCTTACGGGTTTGCCCTCCACCATTTTCAAATGACGACATCTCTCATGAGGTGATCCGACGAGTCCCGCATTTTTTACTCGTCAGTTGGCTCATCTGATTTTGGTGTGTCAAGAATCCACTTGTGCTTTTGTGCAGTTAGGACAATTATAATTTTTAGTTTTCAATCAATATAGTTTCCATACTTATTCTATTGACTTTAAGTATAATAGCGAAAGGATTAAAAGGTTACGACATCTTTGTCGAATCAAATAAATAATAATATGCATAAGCACAAATATATCACAAGGTTCGATCACATGTTTCATATTAAAATCTCAAAAAAAATATGAACATGCATCAGCCAACATCTCAAAACAGTTTAAATAAGCCACGTGGGGTGGGTCATTATTTAAACACATTCAAGCAGGTTACAAACAAGAACAGTTACAAACCTTTAATAACTAGATTAATAGTTGGCTCCCACTTGACCAATATAAAATTGACAGGGGACTTGAGGGAAGTATATGCATATCAATTTTATACCTAAGTAATAACCATGATTAAATCTGAAATTATTATTTAAACTTTGAACGAGCCTCATGGGGAGGGTCATCGTCGCCACTAGTAATAATCCACAATCATCCATTTGGAATTTATTCATGTGAAAACTATCTTTTGAGCATCCCGCGGGGGGAATTTCTCCAAAAGAATTCACAAATAAATAAATCATGGAGGTCAAAATTAATTCAATTTTATTATCCAGAATAAAATTGTCAATTAATTGTTTAAGCATACTTAGTAATTTTCGAAAGTGAGATTTTTCAAAATATTTTCCCATGCATCGCAAATTTAAACACAATTTAAATAAGCATAAAATAATGCATAAACATCAAGACAAAAAATTAAATATATTGGGCACGCATATCCAATTGTCACTGTTAATTTTTGTCATGTCTTGATCTCGAGAAATCGTCTTCTTTGCCTTCATCGTTTTGTCTCGAAAGGTTCGCCACATCTAGTGACGTCATCGACCAGCTCGCGGGGTCGAGTGCACGCCTTCACGATCCCCCGCCATGTCGATCGGCACTTTTCGTCTTGGACGCCTGTCAGCCCCGCGCATATCGCCAGGTCTTGGCGCCGCCGGTAGATCTCGGTAGGGGTCGGCGGCCACGCGGATCTGCGCTTCCAAGCCCGCCTTTGCCCCACGCCCCGTCGCCCTCTTCAAAGATTCGCTTCCGCTCACGCGCGCCCGCTCAAGGCTTCAGCGCGCCCTTGCGCCTGGGCTGATCCCAAGACGCCGGCCGGATGGATAGCCCACGCCAGACAGCGCCCGCCCGTCGGCGTCGCAGCGTGTCTCCTTTAACACGTTTAAAGCGACGACGACGCCTACCACGCCTTCCGGATCCCATCTTTTAATTCTTCGTCTCGTATCCGTTTAGATCCGGTTACAATTTATTTATAAAAAATAAATAAACCTAGATCTAGACTAGTCTATTACATTGATCAAATCAAATAAATTCTAATCTACTCGTAGATTTTCTCACGAGGCAAAACGAATTCGAGCGAATCGAATTAAAAAACCACAATTTATATGCATGCATAAATAAACACATTAAATTTCATGACAATTGGATACATGCAAAAAAGATCTAGCAATTCTACTATCCAATTTCAAATTTAATGAAAACGAACTAAATTACAATTTAAAATTCAGAGCCCGAAACCGTGGCTCTGATACCAGTTGTTGGGGAATTAATTGCATAAATCTATTCGAGATGAATATTTAAATACAAATTTAATTCTAACAATTATTACTAGCATGAATTAATCCTATATTAATTCAAATAATAATTCAACAACAAATCATGCATATAAACAGTTCACATAAATCCTACGCATGCGGAATTGCTACGGGTTTACGTGAACTAACCTCTTGGAGTGGCAATGGTCTTGTCGATAAAACACACCAAAAAGTCTTCCCAAGTATTCCCTAGTCCTTGCTCGTCAATCCTGTGGAAGGAAGCTCGCGAACAATTAACAAAAGGAAAAATAAAAATTTGTTGCCCCACCTTTGTGGATTTACTAATTTTTCCAGCACATGTAATTGTACACTCACAATTGACATTTTTCGAAAATACACAATCTGTCGACGTTTCAAAATATTTGATATTTTATCGACGCTGATATTTATCCGAAAAACCAGTTTTCGTGTTCCACTGGGGATGAAACATTCATCCCCTATTTATAATGAGGTGGTGGCCGATTTTTCAACATGGAATAGGGAGGAAAAAATCTTTTCTTAATCTCCAAGAAATCTTGAATATATCTCATATATTCTTTTCTCCATAATTAAAATATTCCATAAAAATCCCACCTTCTCTTGTTATGGTTATTTTCGAAAAACAAGGATAAAGATTCCAAGATTTGGATCTTCTTGAATTTATGAGATATACCTGTATTACAAGAATACATATCTTCCATAATATATTTTCAAGAAAATCAAGAAAATCTTTCTTTCCCTTATTCTTTCAAAATTTTCGAAAACTTCATATAAATAACCAAGTGGGAGATTTCTTGAATTTAATGAGATAATCTTGTATTTCAAGAATACATATCTTCATTCCATAACAAAATTCAAAGAAAATATTTCTCCCATTTTATTTATATTTTTCGAAATTAATGAGGAAAAATAGCAACAAAATTTATTTTATTTTTAAACACCTTTTTCAGTTATTAGACTTTATGGTGGGCTACTTGAGGGCCTTTAGGAGAATTAAGATTGGACCTTCCAATGGATCTTGAATTATCAATATTGAGCCACAATATTATTCAAGCCCATAAATATTAATTAATCCCACTACATAATTAATATTGCACTATCCATCTCAACCCATATTACAGTCAATATGGCTCCCGGTTATTATTTCCCGTGTTTAAGATTATCTAGCCCATTAATTAATTCAAGCCACTGAAATAACTTTCCATTAATTAATATCTTTTATCCTTGGTAAAGGAACGATTCAACATTATTATCCATACCTAAACTAGTTCCACTTGCAAGATTTGGTATGATAAAACTTATGAACCTCCCAAGGGGGCAAATCGAACAAAGCGTGCTTTCGCACACGATTCTCCGTATTAAATCTTAGCAATCGCATGTGACCAATAATATTGCCCAAGATATAAAGTATTGAATCTCGTTGATTCTCTACCCGTAATAAGTCAAAGCAATAGTTACTAACTACACACGATCCTATTTAAGGGACGAAGATTAAGAAATAACGAACCACTGAGGTCTAATTCTTCCTAGTTCAGTTCTGAAGAATTTGTCTTCCTCAGAGGTCCTATTCAATTACTAACTTAAACATGCACTAGTGTAATCTCTTGGTCAAGACAAGCCAATCTGAGCCTTTTACACTTCAACCTTTCACGATGGATTGTTCATTTCCATCTAGGTCGTGAATGGTGTACTTTTTATTTACAAGGACGCTTAATTTAATCTTCTGTGATCTGGTATCACTAAATTAACTATAATGTAAAACGTACTATTTATTGAACAGTTATGCAGTAAATATATGTAACATGCGATGATATTTAAAGCATCAGTGATAAACAATTTATTTCAGTAAATAAGACCGAAATTCAGTTTGATTATACAAAGTAAAAGCATACTTTCCAGTATAATCCCAACAAGAAGCTGCCAAAGAAGTTGTCTAGATAAAACAGTTCTTGAATGAACTAGGGGTAGTTCCGAGTGCCAGTAGTCCAATAAAGTTGTATTGTGACAATACTGGTGCGGTTGCGCAAGCTAAGGAACCGAGATCCAATAACAGAAACAAGCATGTACCGAGGCATTATCACTTGATAAGAGAGATAATTGATAGAGAAGAAATAGAGTTAGACCGTGTTCCCACGGAGGATAACCTGGCTGATCCTTTCACCATGGCTTTGAGTGTTCATGTACAGACTAGACATTTTGATGGTCTAGGGGTTAGACATGTAGGTGATTGGCTCTAGTTCAAGTGGGAGATTGTTAGTGTTAGTGTCCTAGAGAAAATCCATTGTAAGGACATAATACTCAGATAATATTCAGTATTGGTTTAATATTATTGTTTGATTAATATTAAATGTATGACGTTACACTCATTAGAATATTATGTTTGATTGTTTGCATTTATTTTTATATGTGTTCCCTTGAGTCACTGTTGTCATTGAGTGAGTGAGAACTCAGATGACTTGAGCATGATTCTTAAATAGCCCTAATCGAGGATCATCAAGAAATGGATATTGATTGATGCGATGGAGATTGGTGTGCGATCTGCATCATACTCTTAGAGAGTGTAGTAAGATCTCACTTACTACGAGATACTAGGTATCTCATGATGGATGCACAAATACCTTAGAGGGTATTAGTATACCCATCCGAGAAACTGTTTGATGTAGTTCCACTATATGTGTCTACGGGTGTCTCGGTTAGTGGGAGCGATGCGATACTCCTTTGACTTGAGGTCAATACGCACGACATGTGTGGAGTGATGAACTTTGACCATGACCGACGCTTGCACCCGTCTATGGCTAGATATGACTTGGATTGGATTCATCACGAAGTGCATGTGCGTGGTAGTTGAACCAAGAAAATGATTCATTTCTCAGAGTGGATTTAGAGAGAATACTCATCTTCTCATCATAATTGGATCTAAGTCATTGGTCAATGCACGTCAACTTAGACTTTGTGACTAAGTGTGACATTAATGATCAATTAGTGATTTGAGATAAATTGATTTAGTTATTTGAATAGACACTTCATCATGTTCAAGACTAATCGAGTATTCGTGAATGAAATGAGGAAATCGCAATTGCCCACGTTACAGTTACAGGTAGTTGCATGTTTCTCGCAACGTACCTCATATATTGAGAATGTCTGATTTATTGACTAGGGTTCAATTAAGACCGTTAGTTTGACTAATCGCTCGATATATGAGGGCCTATGGGTCAAACAACAAGTAGTTCCCTTTTACGGATTATAGTTGGTTGATTAAATGTTAAATTGGATTTAATATTTAATTTATGGAGAAGAAATTAATAATAAATTAAATTGGAATTAATTATTATTAATATTATTTAATTGAATTTGATTTAATAAGAATTTCCAATAATTATATTTGGAATATAATTATACGATTTAAATGTATATGGAAATAAATCGTAGAGATTTTCATATAAGGCATTTAAATCCGTAGAGATTTATATTTAGGAAATTAAATTAAAAGGAATTAATTTAATTCAAGATTAGGATTTTATTTCCCTAAGATTTAAGCTGAGTCTCCCCTATATAAACAGACTCTTGGGAATTCACAAACAACGTAACTTCATATTCTCTCCATAAGATCTAAAGTTTGGATTTTCCTAGCTTATTCAACTTGGGATTCAACACTGGCAAATTCGTGCAGATCCGTTCTTAGGGATTACGTGGATACCATAGTTGAGAAATCTGCTATCGAATCATTGTAAGGTTTCTCGTTATGATTATTGTAATCTGTATGCAATTAATTGTTTGTTGTTGGTGAACTTTAATTTCCGTTGCGCATGTGATTACGTGTTTTACGTGCCTCTAAATTTCAACAGGGTAGAGAATCAATGTGATTCAATACCTTGTATCTTGGGCAATATTATTAATTACACGATGATTGCTAAGATTTAATACGGAGAATCGGTGCAAGTGCGTCTTGCTTGATTTGTACCCTTGGGAGGCTCAAAAGTTTTATCATACCAAATCTTGCAAGTGGAATTAGTTTCCGGTATCGATAATAATGTTGAGCCGTTCCTGAACCAAGGAAAAATATATTAATTAATGTGAAGCTATTTCAGTGGCTTAAATTAATTAATGGACTGGATAATCTTAAACACGGGAAATAATAACCGGGAGCCATATTAATTGTAATATGGGTTAAGATGGATAGTGTAATATTAATTATGTAGTGGGATTAATTAATATTTATGGGCTTGAATAATATTGTGGCTCAATATTGGAAATTCAAGGTCCATTGGAAGGTCCAATCTTAATTCTCCTAAAGGCCCCTCAAGTAGCCCAAAGATAAAGTCCAATAACTGAAAAATGTGTTTAAAATAAAATAAAATATTGTTGCTTATTTTTTCTATTTTTTTTCGAAAATAAATAAATAAAAGAGGGGGAAATATTTTCTTTGAATTTTTGTTATGGAATGAGGATAAGTATTCTTGGAATACAATTTTATCTCATTAAATTCAAGAAATCTCCCACTTGGTTATTTATTTTGTAATTTTCTAAAATAATGAAGAAAATAAGGAAGGAAAAATTTTCTTGATTTTCTTGAAAAGATATTATGGAAGATATGTATTCTTGGAATACAAGAATATCTCATAAATTCAAGAAGATCCCAATCTTGGAAATCTTGGTCCCTTATTTTTTGAAAATTCCATAACAAGAGAAGGTGGGATTTTTTGTGGAATATTTTAATTATGGAGAAAAGAATATAAGAGATATATTCAAGATTTCTTGGAGATCAAGAAAATGATTTTTCCATATTAATTTTCCCTAAAAATTTCGACCACCTCCCTCTTATAAATAGGGGATGAATGTTTCATCCCCATTGCAATTTCATGTGTTGGAAAAATTAGAAATCCACAAAGGTGGTGCAACATAATTTTATTTTTCCTTTTGTTAAATTGTTCGCGAGCATCCTTCCACCAAATTGTTGAACAAGGACGAGAGAATACTTGAGAAGACTCTTTGGGTTTGTTCGTGTGAACGGGATATCCATCTTTTCAACGGTTGTCACTCCGAGAGGTTAGTTCACGTAAACTCCTAGCAATTTCGCATGCGTAGGATTTATGTGACGAATTTGTATGCATGATTTGTTGTTGAATTATTATTTGAATTAATATAGGATTAATTCATGCTAGTAATAATTGTTAGAATTAAATTTGTATTTAAATATTCATCCCGAATAGATCCGGACAATTAATTCCCCAACAAATAATTGTTGACATTGAGTATTTTAGGACATTAATGTCAAATGCTATTTTGTTTTTAATTCTATTTTGACTTTGATGTTCGAACTTATGAATTGTTTTTAATTCCATTAAGACTTATTGTATTGTGAAGTCTTGATGTCATCGTGTTGATGACGACCTTTAATTTTATTTGTTAAATTATGTTAGGACTTATTATTATTTTTATTATATTTTATATATTAGTATTTATTGCTAATAATGTAAATTTTGTAAAGTAAATGAAGTAATTAAAAAAAATGGACCGGGCTGCACGTGAGCCCATACTGGGTTGGACACCATTTATGTAAGCCCAATTAGAAGATGGGCCAGCCCGACCAGTCCCATGAACATGACTTGGCCCGATGGGCAGGGCCCAGCGGCCCAAATTGTCAGCTCTAGGCATGAGAAACTATAAGAGATGCAGATAAATAATGTCTTCTCACATTCAATCTCTCACTTCTTATGTGCCAATAGCCAAAGAATCGCACCTCACTGAAAAGTTGGTAAAAAATAAAGAAAATTAGTCATTTGAATACTCATGTTCAACCGGGATGAAGTCACAACGTCGACAATACATGACAACAACCAATATTCTTTATCAAACAGACGTTACATAAAAATATGTCAATTACTTATGTTTCATGTCACCATCACAATTCACACATACTTAAGCTTTGATGATAATATCTACAAATGTTGTCCATCAAAAGAAGAGTGGGAAAGAGCGGTGAGGATAAGTGATTTCTTGGAGACATTTTATAACATCATCAACTTGATATCAGAGTCGTCTTACCCCACATTTAATTTATACTTTATGAAAGTTGAGTTCATAGAAATGAAGTTGAATGAGAATTTGACTTGTGGAGATCCAAAGATCAAAGATATGACAATTAAGTTGAAGGTCAAATTTGATAAGTATTAAAGGTGATAAGTCGAGTTTAGTGCGTTATTTATGTGTTTATTGTAGTAATTTTGTGATTATTAATTCATTATCCTTTTGTATCTACTCGACTTATTTTATTTAGGTCTCGTATGCTTTGATTTTATATTTTTAATGAATTTCAGGTATTTATGAAACTTTTTAATAAAGTCTGAGATGAATAAAATGTGAAGATATATGAGATTCAAGTTGATTGGACCAATTATAAAGTAAAAGTCCAACACCGAGGGGCACTTCAGCAGACTTACGTGAATAAGCACACAAGTTGGGCCCATGAGTCATCTTATTAACCTTATAGCCACGTAAAATAGCAGTCATGCAATTGAATAAACGCCTTTATTCTAAGCCCATGATAGTATTATGTTAATTACCCTAGTATTTAATGCCTATTAAAGGAGAATTCACGGAGGCAGCTGAGGGAGGCGGCGGCAAGGGAGAAGTATCACGATGCAGCAGAGGAGACTGGGAGACGTGCATTTTTTAGAGTCGTATTTAGTTAGTATTTTTATTTCAATTCCAGGGATTTCTGAACTCGTACTTTAATGCATGTTATTTGATTTGAGACGTTTATAATATTTATCTTGAGATTATTTATTTCATCTAATTTAACTTTCAACATACGTGGATGTTTAATTTGGATTGGCCACCTAGGTTAGATCATTCTTGTATGTCTGCTAGTTCGTGAATTTGTAATCCGTAATTGTTGCAAATTCATGGCAATTGGTAGCAACTAGTAATTTACTAGGGTGATTTAAACCGGGTTATTTTGAATCGAGCTTGTGTATTCGGGAATTTGTATGTCCTTTATCCTAGTGTTTAATGTTTTTGACTGAATTAAATTTAGATCGTATATAGATTGTTCAGTTAAAAAGAATCGTTGGAGAGCTTGTTTCAATTGAGTATAATTAAGGGATAAGAACCGGTAGCCAGAGCTTGTTGACTACTGAGGGACATTAATCCTAAAGATAAATAGAGTAAACGTCGCTGTCAATTAATAGCATTAAGTCGAGGGATGAATGAATTGTGAATTGGAATGTCTTTTTATTATTGAGTTTTCTTTTTTAGATTAATTGTTATTTTCCTAGCACTTTATTGTTTTTTTTAGTATTTAGAAACCAATCATTTCCCCCCCTTTTCATGTTGCATGTTTGTCCCTATAAATTCATACAATTAACACATTAAGTATTTTCACGTTCCCTGTGGATCGACCCTTACTTATCCTACTATACTCTAGTGGATCGGCTAAGGTATTTAATTTATTTTTGGGTGCCGGGACAGCACACCAAAAGGAATCCTCCTATTGTTGTCATTATCTATGTGATAAATTTACATAATCACTTTCATTTCGTGTTATTTTTCACTTTAAGTTAATTAGTAGTAATTCATGAAACTCTATATTAATTATGTTTGTTGGTTTCTCATTGCACTTAATTGAGCTTGTTAATTGAAAATATGTATTCGATATTATTCACCATGTGAAGATATTTTTATTGCATGTTTACAGTAATCGAATATAGAAGACTACTTATTGAGGAAATCAGACTTGTGCATGTATTATATTCCTTCTTTTAGATACATTATATTGTCTTCATCTCCTTACACAATACATATAGACATTCATAACTTGTCATTTGTCAGTATTTAAATTTGATTCAATTATAATTGTGTAGAGCAAAATATTAATGCATAAACAATGACAATATATATATCATGATATCATGGTTCGATTTAAATGCAGATTAATATTACAAACATATTGGTTCTTTAATTTGTTTTTATTTTTCTATTTCTAATATAGGATAGTGAAATTGGTTGAATCCATAATAAAAGTGTTCAAACGGCCATGTGATTAGAATCAACCTTATCATATTAAATTTATACTATAAATTTTAAAAGATATTGTTAAATATAAAAATATATGAAAAACATATATGATAGATAAAAAGAATATAATAAGAATACTTATGTAGCATTGTCACGTAGGCTACCATATAGGCGGTGGGCTCTATATCATTCCCGATAATTGGAATAGGGGAGTATATAATTCAAATTATTTGTTTCTATAGTTTATCAAAGAATTGTGATGCATATCGATAGATTGAAATTATCGATTTTTCGAAATCACTACATTATGTTTTATACTAACAATTTTGAGAGTTAAGTACATATTCTTCTAGCCCAATATTTTACTCTCTTTTTTTTGTTAATAAAATGACAAAAATTATATGAGATAATATCTTATATGAAAGGGGTCTCATTTGTTTAATTATTATGAAATCTACGTTTATGGGGTTTTAATTGCAATGGACCATATTAGAAAAAAAAATCATATATGACCCAAAATAGTAAAGAGTTTCAATAGAATCTTATTTTAAAGGTACAATATGACTTAGATGCTTGAACATAATCCATGTTGATAAACTTTGAACATCTCAATAAACTAATAACTTGAACATCAAATTTCAATACTGAAATCTATTGTTCATCGTGAAGCATTGAATATTCAATATTAGGTAAATACTTCACTCCTTCTAACAAAAAAGAAAAAGAAAGACATAATAATTAATATTTACCATCAAGTTCTCCTTCCATAAAGTTGCTTTATGAAGAAAACGTTCAAATGTTAATCAACTGATCCTCCATCAAACAAGATCATGAGCCATGCAGCGAAGATCCTCAATAAGAGCAGTAGTCCACATTTCACGATTTAAGTGATGCACGAGGTTAGCAAAGTCCTCAATAGTCATGAAATCAATAGGGATTTGAAAAGGCGCGGAATCCAGTGACGAAAGGGTTGGACATTCTGAAGAAGTGTCAACATCGTCTTATGAGCCTCAAATCCTTCTTCAAATGTATTTCGGGGTTGCAAATGTTGATATTGTTCCCCGAGGACATCATCCCTACAAGAAGCTTGATGCATCTTTCGTACTCGCTGTAGATGGTCCTCACCGCCTGGAAATTTAGAGTCTCTTCTTGTCGGACTCGGGCCAGACGACGGTTCACTGTGACCAGCCTATTCACTCCTCGCTTTGTCGCGATCTCGCTGGCGGAGAAATAGGTGAACATGAGCACCCTATCATCGTTCATACTGGCTTGGTACATTCTCATTAATTTAATATTATTTATGGTGTTGATTTTATTAATATGTTTGTGTAATTGTAGGAGTTCCATAGAAAAAAAACAAATGACTTCAAACGATGGCAAATGATGAACTTATGTCATCGTGTCGATGACGACCTTTAATTTTATTTGTTAAATTATGTTAGGACTTATTATTGTTTTTATTCTATTTGATATATTAGTATTTGTTGCTAATAATGTAAAATTTGTAAAGTAAATGAAGTAATTAAAAAAAATGATCGTTATTAAAGCGATAGAACCGACATGATGTCATAATTACATAATATATAATTAATTATATAAATTGTTGATCATCATCAATATTTTCTCACTTGTAAACATGTATAATAATGTAATTTTAATGTCAACTTTAACAATGTAGATTAAATGTTGACAATACTAAAATAAATATTTATATATTCAAAATATTTATATATATATATATATTTATTAGTATTAACTAAAATTTTAAATTCTTAAATCCTAAGTTTAAATTAAATTCCAGCCCTTGGACCATTTCTAACTAGATTGAAAAATGCTTAGGCCTATTGGTTTAGTAAGTTTAGAAATCCTCGCAGTTTTAATTACAGAAAAAGAAAAAACATATTAAAAACACATTTAATATTCTAAACCTAGTTCATTCTTTCTTAACATAAAAAAAGTTTCCGCCGATGCGTCTTCTCCAAAGAGGGAGAGAGAATAAGATTCATTTTTTTCAAGTAAAATAAACTACTGGCGGTGTTAGCGACTTCACTACGAGAAGAGTCTGCGGACCTCACCATCGGAGGGAACAGTTTGTTGGCATCGGAGTCTAGGTGTTGACGACTTTTTTTTAAATTAAAGTCGGACCGGCGAGCGATCGGTCCAACCGGTCACCGGTTCGTACCACTTTTCGTCGTTTCGAGTGGTTCGTGACCGAACCGATCATCGAGTGGTTCAACATACTAACACGAACCAGTAGCCTGGTCGAGCAGCAGTGGGACCGGCCGGTCCGATCCACTTTTTAAAATACAATCAAAAAGTCCAATAATTTAATTTGGGCCGCCAAAGTCTAGTAAAATAAATCAAGCCTAGTCCAAAAACTGTGGAGTCCATCAAATCTTTCTGGAGAGTTCCAAATCTTTTCGGCCCATCAGATCAAGCCCGTTGAATCTAGGGCAAGACCATATTCTACACCTATAAAAAGGGGTCTCGTTCCTCTCATTTTACACACACAAATATTGAATACACAAAAGTGTTGGAATTTAGAGGCACGTAAACACGTAATACATGCGCAGCGGAATTAAACAGTTCACCAACAACGAACATATAATTGCATAATTGATTACGCATAAACATAAAGAGAAATCTTACAGTAAACCATATGCATATTTCTCTACTATGGTATCCACGTAATCCCCGTTCACGGACTTGCACAGATTTGCCAGTGTTGAATCTGAGACGGAATTTGCTAGGAAAATTCATATTCTAGATTTTCACTAATATACATTTGGGCTTGGACAGCTGTGAAAAATGACCTTGGAGAGCGGTTATAACCGCTCTCCAAGTATCAGCTGTCCAAGCTTGGACAACTGATAAAAAACCGTTGTCCAAGAAAAGCACTTGGACAGCGGTTTCCAACCGCTTTGCAAGTTTCAGCTTGGACAGCTGTTATCAACCGCTGTCTAAGTTAATATATTTTTTTTAATTTCGTTTATATGTTACATAGACAGCGGTTATTAACCGCTGTCCAATATCTTTTTTTTTAATTATTAATTTACATTTTAAAAAGATTATAATAAAACTATAAACCAAAACTTATATATACGTCCAATACCATATAATATAAACCAAAAATCCTATAATAAAACCATAAACCATATATATATATATATACCAAAACATCGAAATATATAAACATACAATCATAAACATACGTCCAATACACCAAAAACATGAAATATATATCATCACAAATATATAATTTAATTACATGCTACCAATATTTCAAACAACATTCACTCAATATCGTATGAATATAAGAATCGATTGTAAAGGTACCTCGTCCAATCGTTTTTCCATTTCTCCAGTCTTTTCTTAGAGTAAGACTTGAGCTCACGTTCATAGACAAACTGCAAACAACGAATCAATCAATATAGTATGAATTTTTATTCAATCAATAATAATTTAAATAAATCAATAAATTGACTTACATTGAGAGGAATGTTAGATTAGAGAAAGTCGCGGATTATATCTTCTATAAAACAACACACAAAATGTCCACAATGGTCATTATCTCGTTGCCTCGGAACCTGTTGATTAACAATATAATCACGTATTACAATTATGATTTCTTTATATTAATTAGTTTGATAATTTACTAAATTAAATTTACCTTAATGTTAATCCAGTTCACTTTATTTAACTTGGATCTTGAACCTACGACTCGACTGAAGGCGACTCCGATACATCGTCATCACACTATTATTATTATAATTTAAAAATAAAAATAGATTAAATATGCATAATTTTAAAAGTAAAACAAATCATTGTATAGAATATTAAAAATGAACTTACGCCCATATATATGAAACGAGATCGTATGCGATTTGAATAAACTCCATCACGAAATGGGTCCATAAAATACACACTTAATGTATTCATGTGTATGGCGACCAGCACCCAATGGTTCCTATATTATATTAAGAATATTAAAATTAACTGCAAATTTAGCATATATATGTGCAAATATTATAAACATGAAAACAAATTTTAACGAAATGTTTATCACTCACCCCACATTTGTTGGCCAAAAAATGAGATGATCGCTCCCATTAGATTCAAAGATATGATTAACGAACCCATCCATGGTCATGCCTTATCACCCATTATGCAAGACACTTGGGGAGACGAAGAGTACATTCCACTTGCTTTGGTTATCTCCTCGGAGAGATATACCTCACCCAAATATCTTTAACCAACATATATACTCTAATTAATATTTAAAAAGAAAATTAAACTATATAGAAAGTGAATATTGAGAATTAGTAAACACATACCTGAGGTAAAGGGCTATGGTGGTTGTACTCAACAACTCGTCATTCAAGACTTCGCGCACATGTTCCTCACTGACGAATTCTTGGAAAGTATTATGATGAAAGTGAGCAAGCATGGAACTGTGGATTTATATCGAAAGCATTAGACGATACCATCCGGTGCACCCTAGACTGTAAATGATCATCGTGATCTAAGTCTTCAGTCATGGGATAACCAAGTCTGAGCGCAGTGGAGTCCCTCGTTCTCCCCCTCGATTTCTCTTTAGCCTCATGTGGTGTCGGCAGATTCTACAATTAATTTGCAATATTATTTAGAACCACAAATAAGATAATGAACTTTAATAACAAATATTTTACCCTCATGGTTCTAGAGACCAAGTTACTCGGCCATTCGATGAAGTGCTGACGATCATTTATTCCGACCGTGGCGGCTTCATTGATTGGTTTTGCACCATGAATCCTCTTGTCCGATTCTGACGGGTACATCGAGTGTGACCCTCACGAAACCAGGAATGATGGGATGACCATGAATCATTCCATGGGAGCTGTGCAATGAGCCTGTGGCCACCAACCGATCGGGATCCTCCAAATAAAGGTAGCAAAAAGTCGTTGGCTGTTCGAATAAGATATTTAGTTAGAAAATTTTAATACACTAGTCTTTAATTAAAACAAATGTGAGACATGTATATCCGATACACAGGAGACGTTTTGAAGTGCCTCAATAAAGTCGTCCCTTAGGGTTAGTGAATACATAGCATTAGCGACACTATGTTCACAAACTTGCTCCACTCGATGACATTCTCGTGGCTCGTTCTTCTCTCGGACCTCAAACGTTCCCACATTTTAGACAACTTGGCAACCTTGTTTAGTTAGTACACCCACCATATTCATGGCTTGAAGACCAAAAGCCATTGCTAAAGATGTCTTCAATCACACCATATCGACGACACTCCAAATGGCGGTAGGGATGCTCTCAGCGACCCATAGCCCGGCCCAAAACAGATCATCGGGGCGAAACATGCGGATGTCATCGGGCCATGGTCTGAGATAGACGCTCCTGAATCACAAAAAAAAAAAGATTATTATTTAATTATTTGTTTATAAATAATAGTTTGTAATTGAAAGATAAATTAATGGATAGATTACCACTTCTTCGATGATGCGTTGTGCACTGGGATCGTGAATATTCCCGTCTCGACCCTTTCTGGTAGTCTGAAATAAGTCGAAACGGGTAACAATAGGCTCACTCTCTCTCCGTTTTTCTTCTTTTTCTTTCTTTCTACGATAGTGATGAACGTGTCCCTTTATTAGATATATTAAAAGTGAATATATAAAAAAATTAAAAGTTAGGATTTTGATCTCACCATATTTTCTCTTATTCATGCATAACCTTTGTTCGATCCACGATATCGCGCCTCCATCGACTTGGCTTGATCGCGATTTTTATTACTTCGATTCTACAGTATAATAGAAATATGATAAACACTGAAAAACTTAGGGCATTAGAAATTGAGGAAATGACATTGATCAATTTTACACGAAATCATCCTCCATAGCTCTTTCACAAACTCCTCCCGAAGATGGAGCCACCGTAGGGCTATTACGACTGTGGGAGGCGACTAGCCGAGTAAAGACCGGTTTAGGATCTCGTGTGTTACTTCTCAACCAAGTCCGAAATTCTTGGCCATTACTCCAAACTTATGGACAATATTTGCTTCTTCTTTGTGAGGTCAAGACCTCTGAATGTATTCTATCTGGATATAACATAACAATTTAGTAAATTTAAGGGTCATACTACAACTTTCAATAAATATATAATTAACATACCGTAAGCTCGTCCCCATAATCTTTCCTTCAAAGCGAGTTTTGAAATTACGCTACCGATCCTTAGGTCAGCAAAGACGATAGGGATCACGCTCCCGATTGCAGCTCAATATAGAAGGACAACGACTCACTCTCTTTTCCTATTGCTGTCAACTCATTGAACGATAATCGCAATAACATAGTATTTAATTAGGTTCAACGATCAATCAATATATTTATCGATTTCAAACTGTTCAATTGTAATAAAATTACCTGAAGTGTTTTCCCCTTGCTACGAGCTCTCTTAATAGATGACATGGTGACTATACCACGAGTACGCTTCTCCCCGGAGCTGCTAGTGGTGGTGGGAGCATCAGTGTTACACTCTCTCAAAGTCATCGATCTTTGTCGATCATATGCACCATGATCATATCGCCATGATCTCCATCGTAATATCCATCATCATCTCCATCATCTCCGGGATATGGCAAACGAGACATGATCCTATAAAGCAGAAGAAACAACATTTAATAAACAAAAAACAAACAATATTCAATAAACTATAGGAACAAGTGTCTGCCACTAAATGTGTAGTAGTGTGTTAAGTATTAACAACATTTCTATGTGGCATAGTCAGATTGGTCAACCGGATGTTTCATCTCTTACAGCCGATTACTGAACCAAAATATCGAAACATTGAAAGTTATATTACTATTTTCAAATCGTGAAAATCAACAGATGTAAATTGAAATCGAGTAACTCACATGACAAAAAAACTATATTCCCTAAATTATATGTGGTACATATTCTTTTGATGGCCTCACTTCTTACTTAATCTGTTTGTGATATTTCAGGTTCAGTTTCTCAACAATGTAACTTTGCGATGCCTAATATGCCCCATAAATCCAGGGACTAATATCACTATATAGTGATTTCAATTATAGTTTTAAGTTCTTATTAGACCTCGTTTTCACTTTTTTTCAAAATTCAATTCCAATGAGTTGGTGCCAATATTAGAGAAGAGATGTATATATGTCATGGGTGCATAATTGGCACCACAATTTTCACACAACAAATGAATCAGATATCTTTGCTTCTAGCGTAAGCCTCTTTGCACTTTTTATGATTTTTCCCTAATGATCTAAGCACCTCTCTCTCGCACAAATTCTAACGCAAATTACAAAAGAAAAGGTCAATAATAAGTAGTTACTTACTCGATGCGAGAACATAGTATACCGTAAAACCATCAATCAAGATTGATTACTTTCTTCTATCTTTGCAAAAGTGTTACATTATCTTAATATGATTCACTGTTAGAGCAATCCCTCCGTAAACAAAAACATTAAGATAAGACTACCTTGCAGGGCATCTCTATAGCTAATTACATCAAAATAAACTTGCAAAGCTTATACTCAGTAACAGAGCTTATCACAGATATAAAAAATACATATATATATATGGAGGAGGAAGGTGGCGACGGCGGCGGCGGTAGGGGAGGGCAGTGGCGGCGGTAGGAGAGGGAGGGAGGAGGGCGCGCGGCGATTTGGGGGAGAGGGAGAAGCTAGCTAGGTCAACGGCGAAGGTGGCGATTTGGTTGGAGGAGGAAACCGACGACGACGCGCGATTTGGGTGAGAGGGACGAGCTAGGTCTTCGGTTTTTGCGGCGATTTGGGGGGAGAGGAATAATTGGAGAGAAGAAATGAAGCTGGATGAGCTAGGTCTTCGGTTCTGGACATATATATTTGATATATAAAAAAAGAAAAAAGAAAAAAAAATTAATCACCCGAGTTTATTTTTTAGACAACGGTTATTAACCGTTGTGCAAGTGATCTTGGACAGAGGTTTGAAACCGCTGTCTTTTTTTTTTTTTTAATAAAACCGCTCTCCAAGCTATAACTTGAAGAGCTGTTTCAAAAAAGAGCTGTCCAAGTGCAGCTGTGCAAGCCTAAATGTGTAGTAGTGTTTATGGAGAAATATGAATTAACGTCATTTGTGAATTCCCAAGAGCTTGTATATATAGGAAATGCCCAGCTTAAATCTTAAGCTAACCTGATTGAGAAATAAAATCCATAATCTTTATTTAAATAAATCTTTAAAATTTATTTCCCACATATAAAATCTCTAAGGATTTAATTCCATATACATTAAATCCTACAATAATATTCCATATATTATTATTGGGAATTCTTATTTAATTAAATCAAATTTAATTAAATATTAATAATAATTAATTCCAAATTAATCTATTATTAATTAATTCTCCATAAATTAAATATTAAATCCAATTTAACATTTAATCAACCAACTATAATCCGTAAAAGGGAACTACTTGTTGTGTGACCCATAGGCCCTCATATATCGAGCGATTAGTCAAACTAATGGTCTTAATTGAACCCTAGATAATAAATCAGACATTTTCAATATATGAGGTACGTTGCGAGAAACGTGCAACTACCTGTAACTGAAACATGTGCTATTACGATTTCCTCCTTTCATTCGAGAATACTCGATTAAGTCTTGAACATGATGAAGTGTCTATTCAAATAACTTAATCATGTTATCTCCAATCACTAATTGATCATGTATGTCACACTTAGCCACAAAGTCTAAGTTGACGTGCATCGGCCGATGACTTTGATCCAATTATGATGAGAAGATGAGTATTCTCTCTAAATCCACTTTGAGGAATGAATCCTATATTTAGCTCAACTACCACACACATGCACTTCGTGATGAACCCAATCCAAGCCGTATCTACCCATGGTTAGGGTGCAAGCATTGGTCATGGTCAAAGTTCATCATCCCACACATGTCGTGCGTATTGACCTCAAGTCAAAGGAGTATCGCATCGCTCCCACTAACCGAGACACCCGTAGACACACATAGTGGAAATACATCAAACAGTTTCTCAGATGGGTATACCAATACCCTCTAAGGTATTTGTGCATCCATCATGAGATACCTAGTATCTCGTAGTAAGTGAGATCTTACTACACTCTCTAAGACTATGATGCAGATCGCACACCAATCTCCATTGTATCATCAATATCCCATTCTTGATGATCCTTGATCGGGGCTATTTAAGAATCATGCTTAAGTCATTTGAGTTCTCACAACCTCAATGACAACAATGACTCATGGGAACACTTGCATGAATAAATGCAAACAATCAAACATCATATTTAAACAAGTGTATTGTCATACATTAATATTAAGTGAACTATAATATTAAATCAAACTGAATATCATTGAGTATTATGTCCTTACAATAGATTGTCTCTAGGACACTAAGACTAACAATCTCCCACTTGGACTAGAGTCAATCACCTACATGTCTAACCCCTAGACATCAAATGTCTAGTGTGTACATGAACACTCAGTGTTTTGGTGAAATGATCTTCCAAATTAAATATGTGAGAATACATTTTAATTCTATTTCTCATATCGTTATGATCTATCGGATCAAATGATAAGCCTGGTACTGCTTGTCGATCTCGGTTCCTTTGCTTTCGCAATCGCACCAACGTTGTCTCAATACAAGTTTATTAGACAACTAGCACTCGGAACTACCCCTAGTTCTCTTAAGAACTATAAAATCCAGACAGCCTCCTTGAGGCTTCTGATACAGCAATATACTCAGTTTCGGTTGTTGAATCTACAGTCGTCTCTTGCTTGGAACTATACCAACTGACCGCCTCATTATTGAGAGTGAAACGTAACCTGACTGTGATTTGTAATAATCACAGTCGGATTGGAAACTTGTGTCAGCATAACCAGTCACTACTAGTTCTGACTGTCCACCATAGACAAGGAAACATTCTTTAGTTCGTCTAAGATACTTCAAAATGGTCTTGACAACAATCCAGTGAGACTCACCCGGATTCTGTTGGTACCTACCAGTGATGTTGATAGCGTAGGCCACGTTTGGCCTAGTGCAAGTCATGGCGTACATGATTGACCCAATTGCAGATGCATATGAGACATCGTTCATGTGCTTGACATCAGCTTCACTAGAAGGACAATCCTTATTTGATAGCTTTATACCATGATTTGCCCGTGGAGACCCTCTCTTAGAGTTCTCCATCGCAAAACGCTTCAACACCTCGTCTACATAGGTGGAATGTGATAGCCCCAATATCCTCTTGGATCTATCCCTGTGGATCATAATCCCTAGGATGTAGAAGGCTTCACCAAGACCCTTCATCATGAAGGTCTTTAACAACAAATCTTTAACGGACTGCATTAACGGGATATAAACTATGTTGTTCTCATTCAGCCCACTTGGAGGTTCTTGCACTGGCAAGCATAATCCAATTACGCTCCCACTGGCTGAAAGACGATCACCTAGTGAAAGACTCCCACCGTGAAAGTTGCTGAATGCTCCCACTGATTCCTTGTCATGTTGCTTTGACAAGATATCAGTCTCTTTGTTAATTCGTGGTTCTTGAATTTCTTCAAGTTCTATCAGCTTACGACCTTGTTCCTTAAATACATAGTCTTCTTTGAGGAACTTGGTCTGCCTAGAAACAATCACTGATGGTTTCTCAAGTAGATAGAAGTAATATCCTTTAATTTCCTTAGGATATCCCACAAAGTAACCCTTTTCACCTTTGGATTCCAACTTGTCGGTAAGCATCCTTTTCACAATCACTGGGCAACCCCATGTTTGATATGTGTAAAAGTTGGCTTCTTGCCACACCATGGTTCATATGGTGTATGCTCAACCGATTTTGATGGAATCCTATTCAGAATGTAAATTAAGGTTTGTAACGCGTATCTCCATAAGAATGCCGGAAGAGAGGAAAAGCTCATCATGGACCTTACCATGTCTAACAAGGTTCGGTTTCTCCTTTCGGACACAGCGTTCATGTAAGATGTTCCGGGAGGAGTCCATTGTGACTTGATTCCATGCAACTTCAGTTAATCAGTGAATTCATGGCTAAGGTATTCACCTCTTCGATCTAATCAAAGAGTCTTGATACTCTTACCAAGCTGCTTCTCTACTTCAGCCATAAACTCTTTGAATTTCTCAAAAGATTCGAATTTGTGTTTCATAAGAAACATGTATCCGTATCTTGAGAAATCATCAATAAAAGTGATGAAGTATCTGAAGTGACCCCTAGCTAGAGTGGGCAATGGTCCACAAACATCGTTGTAGATCAACTCTAGAACTTCTTTGGCATGCACCCCTTTCCCAGAAAAGGGTCCGTTGATCATCTTGCCCATGAGATAAGATTCACAATTTTCATAAGACTCAGAGCCTTATGGGGTTAAGTAGTCTAACTTTCTTAACCTTGTAATTCTTTTCTCGTTTACATGATCAAGTCTACAATGCCACAAGTAAGTTGGGTTTTCATTATTACTAAGTTTGAGTCTTTCATTTTGTACATTAAGAACATCATATCCATAATGCAACAAATACATGTTGCGAGTAATAGAAAGAACTAGATGACAATCATTAAGTTCTAATCTAAAACCAAAGGGTAAGTCTAACACATAAGTCCCACACGTTCAGTAGCAACTCTTGCTCCTTTTCCACGTGTAAGACGACTTCACCCTACCTAACTGCCCTAAGACATATGAGCCCCTTCACATTCGTACAAATGTGTGAGTCATATCCGGTATCTAATACTCAACAGTTAGCGCTATTTGTGGATATGTCTATCTTAATAACAAACATATATGTTCTAGTGCCAGAAGCACCCAGTGTCTTCCTTTTAGCAACCAGAACTTTATAGTCCTTCTTCCAGTGCCATCTTCTACTTATAGTAGAGGCACACATCCTTGTCTACCCGCTCATTCTTTTGAACACCATCTTAGTGATAGTGAACTCAAAAGTCTTGAGCACATTGTGAAGTTCAGGCATGATCGCATCCGTCTTATTCATATTGTAGTTCACAATGAAGCTAAAATATGAATCCGAGAGCGACTGGAGGATAACATAAATGAAAACGTTGGTCTTTTAGCTCAAAGCCTAAATTACCAAGTTTATCAATTAGACCTATCATCTTAAGCACATGAGGTGAAATATTCTCTCCTTTAGCTAACCGACATTTGAACAGATCTCTCATCACTTCATAAATCTCAGAACGAGATTCAGAATCAAAGAGATCCTTCAGATGCTTAAGCATTTAGAATTGACCCATTTTCTCATGTTGTCTTAAGCATATCGGGAGTCATGCCGAGCAACATCACACACTGAACCTGGGAAGCATCCTTTTGATGCTTCTTCTGAGTTGCTACGTCAAATGTGGTTGCCTCAGAGTACCAGCTTTAAGGGTAACCGGGATAGACGTGTCTAATACGTACTCAATCCTTTCTTGCCTTAACACCAAACACATGTTTCGGTGTCAGTCCATAAAAATTTGGCCTAGCCAATTTAGTTTGTTTCCAAAACACATCTCAATAACAGTTATACATTTCAACTAACCAAGGGAAATAAAATAAAACGGGAATCAAACACATAATTCCTATGATCAATATTCAGCAATCAAAATAAACATGGTCTTTCTTTTATGTTTATTTTATCTCCATTATTTTCACATACTCAACGACCTCATCGGAAGAGTACGAATTTATATCCGATATAAATTGTAATGGACTAGGATCCACATTCCTACTATGACAATATCTGCTTGGGCTGATTACTGCAATAACATAAGTGGTAGGTCTCCAAACCAATTGCAAAACCTGCAACTCCTAGTTGATTGAACCTAGTTCAATCGGATGCCACTTGACTTTCATTTCCCTGCTTGGGCTGGTGAAATAAAGTCAAGTTGATTTACAACCATCAAGCGGCGACACTTCGTGTCCCTATAAAAGTCCCGTTAGATGTAGATCCGGGCAAAAGACTTGGGCCTTAAATACTCATTGGAACGAAATCTCCGGTTTACTTTTAATTTTGATGGAAGGCATCATTCAATTTAATGAAAATCATATTTTAGTGAGGAACGTTTTAAAGGTGGGGTATTAATTGCTTAATCGAGATCCAACGTGTTATCTACATCACGTTTGAGCAATTATTGGGCGCCTGTTGGGGAATGAATTTCACAGATCTATTCGGGGTGAATATTTATATACAAATTTAATTCATTAATTATTACTAGCATGAATTAATCCTATATTAATTCAAATAATAATTGCAACAACATATCATGCATATAAAAAGCCACGTAAAACCTACGCATGCGGAATCTACGGGTTTACGTGAACGTACCTCTCGGGATGGCAGTGACTTCGGTCGGACGGACTAACCAAAAGGACTTCCTAAGTATTCTCTTAGCCCTTGCTCGACAATCCGGTGGAAGGATACTCGCGAACAATTAACAAAAGGAAAAAATAAACTTTGTTGCACCACTTATGTGGATTTGCTAATATTTCCAGCACATGGAATTGTACTTGGGAATGAACTAATCATCCCCTATTTATAGGAGGGAGGGTGGACGAAATTTATGTGATTTTTCAATGTGGGAAAAGTATTTTCTTGGTCACCAAGAAATCTTGAATATATCCCATATATTCTTTTTCCCATAATTAAAATATTCCACAAAATTCCACCTCCTCTATTATGGAGTAATTTTCGAAAATTTTGGCTCAAGATTACAAGATTTGGATCTTCTTGAATTTATGAGATATTCTTGTATTTCAAGAAATACATATCTTCCATAATATCTTTTCAAGAAAATCAAGAAAATCTTTCTTGCCCATAATATTCAAAAATTTCGAAATATTCATATAGATAATCAAGTGGGAGATTTCTTGAATTTAATGAGATAATCTTGTATTCCAAGAATACATATCTTCATTCCATAACAAAATTCAAAGAAAATATTTCTCCCTCTTTCATCCATAAATTTCGAAAAATAGAGGAAATATTAAGCAACAATATTTATTTTATTTTAATCACATTTTCAGTTATTGGACTATATATTGGGCTACTTTCGGGGGCCTTTAGGAGAATTAAGATTGGACCTTCTAATGGATCTTGAATATCTAATATTGAGCCACAATATAATTCAAGCCCATAAATATTAATTAATCCCACTACATAATTAATATTGCACTATCCATCTTAACCCATATTACAGTCAATATGGCTCCCGGTCATTATTTCCCTTGTTTAAGATTATCTAGCCCATTAATTAATTCAAGCCACTGAAATAGCTTTCCGTTAATTAATATCTTTTGTCCTTGGTCGAGGAACGGTTCAACATTATTATCCATACCGGAAACTAATTCCACTTGCAAGATTTGGTATGATAAAGCTTATGAACCTCCCCCAAGGGCAAATCAAACAAGCGTGCTTGCACCACGATTCTTCAGATTAAATCTTAGCAATCACACGTGACCAATAATATTGCCCAAGATAAAAAGTATTGAATCTCTCTCTGATTCGCTACCCATGATAAGTCAAAGCAATAGTTACCAATCCCACGTGATCCTATTTAAGGGACGAAGGTTAAGAAATAACGAACCACTGAGGTCTAATTCTTCCTTGTTCAGTTCTGAAGAACTTATCCTCCCAGTAGGTCCTATTCAAATAAGATCACCATGCACTAGTGTGTAATCTCTTGGTCAAGACAAACCAATCTGAGTCTTACACCTCAACCTTTCGCGATGGTTGTTCATTTCCATCTAGGTCGTGAATGGCGTACTTTTAGTTACAAGGGACTGTTAATTTAATCTTCTGTGATCTGGTATCACTAAATTAACTATAGTGTAACACGTCATTTAATTATTGAACAATTATCAAAGAAATATATATAACATTCAATCATATTTAAAGCATCAGTGATAAACAATTTATTTCAGTAAATAAGTCTGGAAATTCAGTTTCGATTATACAAAGTAAAAAGCATACTTTTCAGTATAATCCCAACAGCGCCGCCTACCCAAACATGATACATATACGGACTAACAAATATTGGGCGCCGTCTACCCAAATATTTAATACGGTCCAACAAGTATTGGGCACCGCCTACCCAAATAATTATAATGCAGACGTAAATAGCGTTAACAGAATATAAAACATGTTAACCAAGTGGGAATTAATAACTTGTTTAATCCTTTAAACCATAATTTTAAAATCCAATTTTAAAATTAAGTTCAATAATTAAATTCATTATTAATATTTTGACTTTAAGTAATCCAATTAGTTAAGTCCATCATTAGTCCAACTAATACGTTTCTTCTGAAAAACCCGAATTTCATTAATCTTAATTAAATCCAATTTAATTTTAATTAATAAAATATGGGGGCTCAGGTGCAATTTCCAAAATTGCTCAGAGGGGCCTAGTGAAAATCCAATTTTCCATCCAGCCCTTTCTACATCACCGCCCAATTTCACAGCAACCATTATGTTAATCGGGACAAACAGGTTCCAAACCCAAATCCATCAGCCAAAATCCAGACTAAAATTCACACCAGATCTGCAATATACATCACAGATTTATCGAAGATTTTTGTCACAAGAATTTCAACGGAAAATACAGAGACCGTGAAGATCAATGCCACTGCTACAGAGGCGTCATCAATCAAGAGTGCATCAGATCTCTGCCTCAGGCTATGAATCACCGTCGCGAGACACAAGCGTTGTGAATCGCCGCCCAGCGGCTCGATTCACCATCGCTAGTTGCAAGCTCTGCGAATCGCCGCCAAATGCTCGATTAAATCAACAGACTTGAAACCCATCGCCAAAAGGGCCCAAACAATGGTGAATCCTTCTCACGAGTCATCCGCGGCGCGAATCACCACCGCGAGACCCAGATAGTGGCACAAAGCCACCACCGAAGTCATCGTCTTAAGATGAATCGCCGTCATTGGAGCCAAGAAGCAACGAATCATTATTACGCCGGCCAATCAATCGCGCGGAAGGTGGAGCACGCCGCCATCGCGACACAACATCACTGGGTCCGCGGCGGCGCAAAGCGTGGCGATGGCCGCCGCTTCAAGCGTCGTGCCGCTGGTCTCCGCCGCTGGTGGGCTGCGTCAAATCGCTTGACGATTAAAGTTTCCAAAACCCTAAGAGCCCGTTTGTTTAGTGGTATGGGATATGAAAAGATATGAAATCATGTGATATATTTTACTTACCCATGTGATATATTTGACTTTTCAAGTGTTTGTTATGATGTATTCAAATCATGATTTATTTTATTTCAACCATTTGTTAAGATTGATAAAAACATGGGAATTCACTTGATAAATATTAATTTGACTATTATACCCCCTTATTACATATATTTTTTCCCACAATGAATTAAAACAGGGTTATTTAGGTCAATTAACACCAAGGGATAATGTTTGGTATTATAAATACCATCTCCTAGGTGGGATGCATAATCATGTGAAAATGGGAAAAAGAAATGCGGGCCTTCGGGCCCAAGTGAAAAACCATCAAACATAACAAACACTTGAAAATGTAGGATATGATATATTTTCCCTTCTTTTTCTTTGTTGGGATATTTTAGTTTTGATGAATTATGCCAAAACATTATCAACTTGTGTTATTGAAGCTAATTTACAGATAACAAGTTGAGGGGGAACGAGAGAACAAATTGAGGGGGAACTCACAAAATTAGACGTAGATGATCGAGATCGATGATGTCAAGCAGATTTAGACCGACGAGATCGGATGAGTAAGATGAGTTCCGGAGTTAACCGATGAAATAGGCAAAATCGGAAGAGAAGAAAAGTTAAGCCACCGATCGGAAGATCGATGACCAGATGACCGATCGATGACCATAACAGACCTGATCGATGATCGGAAAAACGAGCAGTGATATGGTGATCGGAAGAAGAGCGCATAAAACGATCGAGAAAAGAAACCGATCGAAGATCGGAGAGAAGGTTGCGATCGGAAGAGAAGGTTGCGGATCGGAAGAGGAGCAGATGAGAGACGACGAGATCGACGTGATCGAGATCAAATATGAAGATGAGCGATGATCAAGATCGACGTGATTGAGATCGATGTGCTAAACCGATATGCTAAAACCTAATGTCTCGACCGATGTACTTAACTGATGCAGATAAACCGATATGGCCGACTGATGCTATAATCGATCCGATCATGAGTCGACGATCAAAGAGAAGAAATCGATATCGAAAAGCCGTAAATCAATATACCAGACGAAAGAAGTCATCAAGAGAAGTCATCTAAAGTCATATTCATCGAGAATCGTAACACCGCCGATGATCGCTTAGCCTCGAAAAGCTAGTGACCGAGGGTCGATGTCTCAATTCAGAAGAAATAACTCGCAGAAGCCCGAAAAGTGTCAAGATGCCTGATCGCATAAGGTCCGGCAAGAGAAGTCCGCCAATCAAGAATCCCGAGTCCAAGGAAGCCCGAGTTTGAAGAAGTTCGAGGATCGCATAACTCAAGAATATAACCGCGATTCAAATTGACGCGACCAATGAGAGGAAGACCACCAGCCTGAAAATGCTGCAAAAAGCTACATAATAGTATGGATTTGAATGTGACTCCTTCCAACGGTAACATTCAAATCCACACTATAAATACAAGTTCTTCCCTCATTATCAGGTGTGGAAAAATGCGTGAAACATCCATCAAGCCACATCATCAAACATTCCCACCCTAGAACACAAGTCTGTAGATATACACATATATTCAAAGAGTGTTCTAGAACCCAATCTAAGCAACCCACGATGTATCCTAAGCTTAGAAAGATTTTCCCAACCTTAGCATTGAGGCTAAACAAATGTAAGAGAAAATCTCAACCTAGTTGGAAACCAAACAAACCTTACCCAAATCAGTCGGTTAAGTTTGTAGGTGAGTGTGAACTCGGTAAACATCTAGCAATCCCGAAAGGGAGGGTAGGCAATCCCGTGTGAGGGTGATAAGTCCCGTTGGAGTGTGAACTCGGTAAACATCTAGCAATCCCGAAAGGGAGGGTAGGCAATCCCGAGTGAGGGTGATAAGTCCCGTTGGAGTGAGAGCTCGTTAAATATCTAGAGGCGAACCCGAGAGGGTGATAAGTCCAGTTTGAAGGAATTTCCCTAGGAACAGGGAGAGTGGATGTAGGAGCTTGAGTCTCCGAACCACTATACATTGTTGTGTTGTTTACTGCTTTATGTTGTTATATTGTCATATGCATTCGATTATAAGCAAAACACAACACATGAGCTTAAAACACAAAAATCTGTAATCACCATTCCTTCACCCCTGTTTTTATATGCATCGCACGTCATGTTTGCTTCCGCACGCGCAAAATGGGTTTTCCCACCGGGACAATCATTCTTTCTTTTCCCACATAACAAACGGGCTCTAATTGTGGTGATACAGTAACAAGCCAACAAAGAAGATAATGTCCGCGTGTGACAACAAATAAACAAAGAAGGGCCACATATAATTTACTCGATGGGGTCACACTCCCAAATAAAATTATGTGCAATCGGTGCGGTCAATCAAGCATCGAACGCACCACATGATTTTAAAATTAATTTAAATCAACTCAATTAGCAATTAAAACAAGAGCCTGAAACTCTGATACCACTGTTGGAATTTAGAGGCAAGTAAACACGTAATACATGCGCAACGGAATTAAACAGTTCACCAACAACGAACATATTATTGCATAGATGATTACGTATAAACATAAAGAGAAATCTTACAGTAAACCATATGCATATTTCTCTACTATGGTATCCACGTAATATCCGTTCACGGACTTGCACAGATTTGCCAGCGTTGAATCTGAGACAGAATTTGCTAGAAAATTCCTATTCTAGATTTTATGGAGAAATATGAATTAACGTCATTTGTGAATTCCCAAGAGCTTGTATATATAGGAAAGACCCAGCTTAAATCTTAAGCTGATTGGGAAATAAAATCCCTAATCTTTATTTAAATAAATCTCTAAGATTTATTTCCCACATATAAAATCTCTAAGGATTTAATTCCATATACATTAAATCCTACAATAATATTCCATATATTATTATTGGGAATTCTTATTTAATTAATTTAATTAAATATTAATAATATTTAATTCCAAATTAATCTATTATTAATTAATTCTCCATAAATTAAATATTAAATCCAATTTAACATTTAATCAACCAACTATAATCCGTAAAAGGGAACTACTTGTTGTGTGACCCATAGGCCCTCATATATCGAGCGATTAGTCAAACTAACGGTCTTAATTGAACCCTAGACAATAAATCAGACATTCTCAATATATGAGGTACGCTTGCAGAAACGTGCAACTACCATAGAATCAAAACATGGGCTATTACGATTTCCTTCTTTCATTCGCGAATACTCGATTAAGTATTGAACATGATGAAGTGTCTATTCAAATAACTTAATCATGTTATCTCCAATCACTAATTGATCATGTATGTCACAACTACAAAGTCTAAGTTGACGTGCATCGGCCGATGACTTTGATCCAATTATGATGAGAAGATGAATATTCTCTCTAATCCACTTTGAGGAATGAATCATATTCTTGGCTCAACTACCACGCACATGCACTTCGTGATGAACTCAATCCAAGTCGTATCTACCCATGGTTAGGGTGCAAGCATTGGTCATGGTCAAAGTTCATCATCCCACACATGTCGTGCGTATTGACCTCAAGTCAAAGGAGTATCGCATCGCTCCCACTAACCGAGACACCCGTAGACACATATAGTGGAAATACATCAAACAATTTCTCGGATGGGTATACCAATACCCTCTAAGGTATTTGTGCATCCATCATGAGATACCTAGTATCTCGTAGTAAGTGAGATCTTACTACACTCTCTAAGAGTATGATGCAGATCGCACACCAATCTCCATTGTATCATCAATATCCCATTCTTGATGATCCTTGATCGGGGCTATTTGAGAATCATGCTTAAGTCATCTGAGTTCTCACAACCTCAATGACAACAATGACTCATGGGAACACTTGCATGAATAAATGCAAACAATCAAACATCATATTTAAACAAGTGTATTGTCATACATTAATATTAAGTGAACTATAATATTAAATCAAACTGAATATCATCGAGTATTATGTCCTTACAATAGATTGTCTTTAGGACATTAACACTAACAAAAAGTTCGTAAGTCCTAGCGACCGAGTTTCGTGATACAAAGTAATTCTTCAAGGCTTTCTTCAAGTTCTTCAAGGAAGTCGACCACAGATGGTCATTGATCCAAGATCAAGGAAGTCGACCACAGATGGGCATTCTCCAAGTTGAAGTTCTTCAAGTAAGTTCTTCTAGTTCTTCGTGTACCTCGGTAGTCCCTCGAAAATCGAACAAGAACGGTCTTCGATCCAAGATCAAGGTGCTAAACCCCTTGGATCTGCGTTCTTCCCATAAGTCCCTCGAAAGTCCCTTTAATCCAAGATCAAGGTGCGAGCCCCTTAGATTAACGCTACAAAGTCCCAAAATTCAAGCACGAATAAAATTCGGCTGCAGATCCAACTCCAAAAATCTTGAAAGAAGTCAAAGTCAAGACCAAAGAGAGAATTAGAGGGTCAAATTAGAGATTGAACTCGAAACTTATATTCGATATGAGAAATTATCTTTGTAATTATTTTTTTGTGTTTATCCATATTATTAAATATGAAATTTGTGTTTACACTCACTTTAGTTGGAAACTCATACCAAACCCTACTTTTGAGTCAACTTAGTGTTTGTTTGCAATCTCTACTTAAAAGGTAGAAGCACTTTTATTTTTAAAAAGTCAGGTCACACTCACTTTTTAAAAAGTGCTTCTACACCATTGTCTTGAGATTGCAAACACCCCCTTACAGTTTGAAAAGTAAATTAGTAAGCTGAGACGGACTTAGCTAGAAGGTTGCTACTAAATACGACTATAATTCGAAAAACTTATAAATAGTTGAATCTTATTGAATGAGAAAATAATAAGTGTCCCTTGACACTATAAACCAAGATCATGTTATAAAGAATTACCCCCACTAATTTAGGTAAAGTGGACGTAGAAGTTTGACTTTGAGTCACTACAAAAATACTTGTGTTTATTTATTGCTTTTCATACTTAACTGTCACAATCTTTTTCACAAAAAAAAAAAAAACCCTTAACTGTCACAACATTCAATCTTCACAAAGTAAAACATTCAGCCGACTAAGTCAGTTATGAGAACTTATCAAGAGGTTAATCTTCTTGAAACTACAGGTGAAAACACACTTAACCTATAATTATTTCACGATGGGCATAAAAAAATGCACATTGTTGGTATGTGTAGTGCTAACCATTTTCTTTAATGTTTTTCTAACTTTTTTTTTTTGTTATATTAGTTAGCGATATGAACAAACCATTACTTATGAAATTAGTGGAGTAGGCTTGTGTCCTATAAGATAGCAAGTTTTGGGGCTGCGATCGAATGATTCAGTTGGCGGTAACCCACCCCAAAATCAAGTTACTATGGTATTTCCTAGCCACTACAAATATGATGCTAGCTAAAATTATAACTAATGTAGCTCCCAAAAAACTCATTTTAGTTGGACCAGAGACGCAATATGTCAGACAATCTCGTTAGAGGGTGAGGGTCTTCTATTTGCCCATCACCAAGGAAGCTGAAGTTTGAAACTACCAAGTATCAATCTAGTGATCTCGATCTTGCTCTTATTTTTCAGCAAAGCCTCATAATCTTTGAATTACCAGTGGAATTTTGTTAGACAGAAGATCTCAAGACCAATTAGTCGACTATCTGCATAATCGACTACTAAAACATTTAAGAGTTTTCACAATTAAGCAAAGAATTTACACAATTGGCCTATATAATAGTAGTCCAATAACCATCTTAGATAAGCAACCACTAGAATTAATATCATATTTGAACGTTCACTTTTTAGAAACTTAACCTATTTGAAGTTGACTTGTTCAAGTCATGATTTGACCAACCGAGCACACAAACTTTTTGTAAAATATCTATTCACTTCTACCCGAAGACTTTTTACACTCACTTAATTTGTTCAGGACCTACTTAATATATTTCTAAAAAAATAATCTTGCAAAATCAATCAATTTTTTCTAATTTACTTATCCCCTATAATTTCAAATTTCAATACTTTTTTCACTATATATTTATGTTTAACGTACTCATATCAATATAATCATTTTTTTTCCATCTATAATTTATGCACAAACAAAATTAAATCTTAAATATTAAGTTTAGAGCAGTGATTTCATAATCGGTTCGAACCCCGCCAAATCGGTCGAAAACCCTCATGAAAATCATTTTTCAGGTTGAACCGGTTTTAACAGGTAAAAAAAAACCCGGTCAAAACCTGCAAAAACAAAAAATAACCGATTTAACCGTTTTTTTTTTAAATTTATTACTTCTAAATACGGGTCAAATTTTCACTAATCCTTCTTGTAAGTAAGGATCTAGATGCACCTCCACCCCCTTTTATATTAATTCATCTCACATGTTCTCTAACATTTTATTCGAAGTGAGATTGGGATAAAAATATGAGATCCATATGAGATGGACCTCTCACTCTTTTATATAATTTTTCTTTACATTTCTTTTAATACTTACTTAATGTGGGACAAGTCCACCTATTTCTCTTTTTATATTACTTCCTCTCACTTTTTCTTTAATAATTATTCGATGTGGGACAAAACATTTTCCCCTATTTATATTATTTTATCTCATATTTACTCTAATATTTAATTTACTTGATGTGGGAAGAAAAATATTCTAATTTTTTTTCTATTTTCAAGTTATTTCTTTCCTCAATAAACCATCACGTTCATGTTATTTTTATGCCTAAAGTTTAAAGTTTGATCATTATAAGTTTATTGATTAATTGAACATGTTTAAAAAAATATAAAAAATATTGAAAAAAAAATAGATAGACATCATTTTAACGGTTGAATCATCAGTGCAATCGATCCGATCGGTTGAACCGTCAACCACTGCTCAGTCCAATTTGGTCTCCGATTTGGTTACGAAAACACTGGTTTAGAGTGATTATATTATTTTTAAAATGTTTTTTATTATATAAAATTTTATTGAATTTGGATTACTACGTTTATAGAAAGAATGCTCGTGCACAAATTTTAATCGCCGCTGCCTTTCCTCGTCTCACTCTAAAGAGTTTTAGGCCTCCGCCGCCCATCGCCGCCGGTAATGGGTACTCTCCCGATCCCAACCCCGAACCCTAACCACAGTCCGAGCCCATACGCATACCCAAATCGCACTACGATACCAATTGCAAACAATACATCGAACCCGAATCCGAATACAGCACCCGGATTGAAGGCTCCGTCGTTCGATGAGGTCTCCAAGTTGTTTTCGCTTCCACTCTCCGACGCTGCCGACTCCCTTGGTACTGCAAATTTTCTCTCAGACATATAAACAAACACGTAGTGTGCATTTCTACAGTTATCCTTGTAAATGATTTAACGAGTTGTTTTGAATTATCAATTTTTGTTCTTCTTTTTTGTGATAATGCTAGGAAGAAACATACATATATTATAGCTGTATGATATCCAGTAATATAGAATAGTTTTCCAGATGGAGGTTGTGGCCCTTGATATATAGTGCAAGATGATTGAACTTATAGGTGCTGATTCACAATTCTAGGGTTTCGCTTAATTATGTTGGTAGCAATATCGGGGCAAGAGGGGTTTTAAAGCGTTATCTGGAGAAATTAATTTTCAGTAATTTGCAATAGAGATCCTAATTTTCCAAGCAATTGTGTGTTGTCCCTCTTCTGCCTTTCACCCTTGTCAGATGTTTTAAATTTCACAGGCCATAAGTTAAGGTATTTTACATTTGAACTTTACTTTGGTATACTGCTGATGCTATCATTAGAATCATCTTCTCTTTATCCAGTTTCTGGAACGTTTATGTACTGATGGGATTGTAAAGCTTTTATACTTATCATTCTGCAGGTGTTTGTCCCAGTGTTTTGAAGAAGGTCTGCTATGGCAATGGTCTTGTCAGATGGCCATATCGAAAGGTAGTAGTCTTCTGAAGATATTTATAATTCTGTCAAGATTCTTCGTTGTTCCTAATTACTCCACCATTAATATAATTAGATTGAAGAAATGCTATTGCATCAACAACTTTGACTGTGAATCTTGTCATTTCCTATTTCCTGTCGATTATACTGTTTAAAACATTTTGCTTCCCATGTTATTAGCTAATCATCGAAGTTTTTACCATCTGTTTGCACGTTTAGTTACAAGCTGGAAAGAGCATTGAAGAAATTAAGAAGGATGATGCGATAGAACAAGAAAAGCTGCTTGTGCAATTGAAATTTTCTGGACAAGGCAACTCTTTGGCCAGTTCTGCTGTGTCAACATCTATGTAAGTTTCTTTCACTTTCTTTCCTGAACACTTGTAACTCCTTGTAAAATTATTATTGTTGTTTTTATGCAATTGTTTTATTATTTAACTTATGTTTATAGTGAGATCAGTTCAATATGAAGAAATAAAGAAGAACATTCCACGTAGAGCAAAGGGTTATACATGGATTATAATCTGCTCTACATTCTACTCTAGGGTAGTGCAAATCCTAGTCTAAAGTAGCGTTGAAATTTTGTGACCATGATATTTATTGCAGAATCTATGTAAGGAATTTCCCACGAGCCATAGATTTGCTCTGTTAATTTGCCAAAAGATCAGAGGCATACTTACGATATAACGTATATACATCAGATTAACAAATACTAGCAAATAAAACAATCTTAAGAGTTTTATAGCAAACTGACTAGGAAGTTAAAACTTGAGGATGAATCACGATGTATTTGGATCTGGTATTATTTTGTTGTCTAGTAAATCGAGGATACTTCCCATAATTCTGAAATTTTATGAATCCAGTTTAGAAATTGAGGGAAGTTCTTGCTTCTATGTATTATGTAGATTGTGGATTTGCTGCTAACTTCAAGCCCAAATAAGGGTCGTCTGGCTTTCTTAAAAATCCACAGCTAATTCCTACACCTTTTGTATCTTCTATTCCTTTTTATTAATAAAATTCACATTTATTGGTGGAACAGAAAATTACGTTTTGATACTCGCCTTCAGTTTCCTCTACTCTTCTAGTCATTGTGATTTTTTTATTGTGGGATTATGTCCTTTACTTTTTTTTCTAATTTTTTATTTTTCCCGTTTTCATTGTTGGGGGTTATTTTGGTCAAACTTAGGGCGCCTCAACCTCAGAACACAAATATTAGTTCTTTGCAACAAAGTCCGACTTCACGAATGCCTACACAACAACCAACTAGGGATGACAATGTGCTTAACTCGACCATTAACAAAGGGAACACATCCATCTTCGATGAATTTAAATATGGGTTCCCATTAGACGGCTTATCAAGCATCTCTTTTAGATGGTGGGGTAACAAAAGTGACGTGGAAGATGGTGTTGATAGTAAAAAAAGCAGCTCTGGAGATGCTGAAGAAAGAGAGCAACAGCATGGTGGCCCGGTGGATACAACAACTATTTCCTCATCAATTGAGGTAACTGAAGATACAAAATATGCAGATTTATCATCAATGGAGGTGACAGAAGGGAAGAAAGATGAAACAAATGCAGATTTGTCAACAATGAAGGTGAGTGAAGGAAAAAAGGACAAGACGGTTGTAGATTTATCATCAATGGACGTAACTAAAGGAGAAAAAGATGAAACAGATGCAGATTTGTCAACAATGAAGGTAAGTGAAGGAAAAAAGGACAAGACGGTTGTAGATTTATCATCAATGGAAGCAACTAAAGGGGAAAAAGATGCAAATTTTCCAACAGTTGAGGATAGAGAAGGAAAAAAGGACGAAACAGATGTAGATTTATCATCAATGGAGGTAACTGAAGGTAAAAAGGATGAATCAAATACAGATTTATCGTCAATGGAGGTAACTGAAGGTAAAAAGGATGAAGCAAATGCAGATTTATCACCAATGGAGGTAACTGAAGAGAAAAAGGATGAACCAAATGCAGATTTATCATCAATGGAGGTAAATGAAGGGAAAAAGGATGAACCAAATGCAGATTTATCATCAGTGGAGTTACCTGAAGGGAAAAAGGATGAAGCAAATGCAGATTTGTCGACAATGGAGGGGAAAAAGGATGAAGCAAATGCAGATTTGTCGACAATGGAGGGGAAAAAGGACGAAAGAGATGCAGATATATCATCTATGGAGGTAACTGAACAGGTAAAAGATGAAGCAAAAAGTGCAGATTTGTCAATAATGAAGGCAAGTGAAGGAAAAAAGGACGAAAAACATGCAAATCCTCAATGGGGAAGTTCACTCTCCGCTTTGAGGAAGAGAGCAGCTGAAGATGGGCAACGAGCTCTGAAACTGGGTGTTTATGGGGGGTACAACGTGAAAACTCTCGATTGGTCAAAAAAACAGGTGCTGCTTCAGATATTCAAATCATCCTTGCCCAATGAATGGGGAGAAGATTGAACCCTGAATGAGTGAAAATGGTTTATAATGTTGTACTAATCATTTCTGCTTAATTAGTCTATTCTACCTTTCATTGATGGAAGCATGAGATTTTATTGCATCTCTCCAAATTCTGCCATATGGATTATTTATAAAATATATATATGGTGGATTCTGGGCCATCAGAGATAGGTATAAACTACTGTAGAATTTTGAATTATTTGAGGTGTTTCAAATTTATCCCCATTATGTATTATTGGCAACATCTATATATAATGCTATACAATAATAATTAATATTATTATTAAAAATATAAATTTATTATGATTTAAAGTATTTTTTATTAGATGTAAATTTTTATCTTTTAACGAAGTTGCAAAAACTTCCATGGATTAATTTGTTCAAATTACCACAGGACATGTCATGATTTGAAATAATTATAAAATGCTCCCTTGATCGATCAAGAAAAAAATGTGTGACTAATAAAAATAAAATCACTTCATGTTTTCCTCAAATTGATGGACTCTTTTGTGTTTCTACATTTCTCGGCTACCCAAACATATTTTTTGATCGATCAAACAGATATTTGGTAATTATTCAAAATCACGAGGTTCTTTTGATAATTTGGAGAAATTTTGAGAGTTTTAGGTTTAAATTTTATTTTCTTACCCTAATACATTTAGTGTTTTGTCTTGGGTGTTTCTTACAGCAGTCAGCGTGTTGTACTGACTGTTAATAGTTGGAGTTTAGAATCGTGCCACGTATCTTCGAACTCTGTTGTACTGACTTGCTACTTGTTGTACTAAAATATTATTTTCAAAGTATTTTTATATTGTATTTTACAATTTTCTATCTTGCCCTATATACTTAAACATAATTAAAATTAAAGTTAAATGTACTTTTAATTGATTCATAGATTAATTATTCACATCAATAGTGATATATTTGTTCTTATTACCACCAAGACACTCTCTCTCAACTCAAAGCCACCATTTTCAATTTGGCACCAACAGACCATCTTGACACAAAACGGGAAAAATTCTCCTCTCTTAACTCAAAGCAGCCAGTGTCACTCCTCACCAAGCTAAGATAAAAGTTAAGCATAGAACTCGTATACATATCATCGGAATTCGGCGAACGATTGCTGGGAAATTAAAATAGCGAAGCGTGATGTTAACTTAATTCCAACGCCTTCGAATCCAAAATATAAAAAATCTCTCAATCTGAGTATCAATTCACCCAAATTAACCGTAAATGTAAAATGAAAATAGATGATACTCGAGAAGCAGAAATTGAATCGAACCCTATTTTGAACTCCAAATTGAAAATAGACAATATCCATGTCATAAAAAAATGAACCAAATAATCGTCGTGGAAAAAAAAGTAAAGAAGCCGAGGATAAGATTTGAGATCTTGAAAATGTGATTTATGACTGTTGAAAGCGACGTCGTTTTGTAGAGATCGATCGGGAAAAAATTTAGGTTTATTTTGGCGATGAGCAAGTTGAGAGAGAGGAAGAACAAAAAATCACGCGGCGGTGTTGTTGATGGCACTTTCTGTGGATCTGCTTTTAATGTTAGCTTAGTCGAGTAGTACTTAGTCTCCAAAGAACAAACTTGATGCGGTTTTGTACCGTGAATTAAGATTTATGGAGAAAGTAGCATTTTAAAATTGAGGGGAAATGTTCTAACCAAATTTGTAATGTTAGTGCTGAAGAAATTTAGGTTTATTTCGCTAATGGTTAATTTTTTAGGATTCTTGCTGTTGTATTGGCTAACAATGATTGTATTAGTCGTGTGTTTTCTGCTCCTGTGTTTTTTTGTCGAGATGGTGGTGGCGACGCGAGGCGGTGGTGGGAAGAGGTAGACGATGGAATCTGCTATTTTTCTTGAAAGACAATGGAAGACGATGAACCCTATGTAATTAAAATAATCTCAAATTTGAGTTGAATATTCTTAAAAAATTATATAAGGGTAAAATCATAAATTTATAATTATATTTTTAAATTATTAATTTATTATAATAGTACGACAGATAGTACGATGTAGTACAATAATTAGTACGACACTTTGTACAACAAGTAGCGATTAATTAAATATAAGCATTTGAATTTAAAATCTAATGGCTCGATTATTAATTCCCATGACTATTGTCACAATCTGACATTATCGATCGACGTAAAAACACCGTGTGTCTTTTTGTAGAATCCCCCTAAAAAAACCGAGTCGACATATATATCACTAATAGGGAGTTTAAGTTGTTGATGTGTCGCCTCTACAATCATTTTGCTGATGTGTCATCACTACAATCATTTTGTTGATGTGTCATTTAAAATTAATCTGATTGGCTACATTTTCGTTGGCAAACACACGTGGACGTGGTAATGAAACTGAAACTAGGGCTTCACTCTTGCAAATGTTTTCAGTTATCATTTTTCATCTCTTCTTTTTGTAGCCATGGTGACGCTTATTCTCGATTGCGAATTGTTTCTTTATCGCATGCTTTGAATCTCTCAGCTTAAGCATTGTCATTGTCCATCTACACATCTTGCGGTGTTTACGCTTATTCTTGATTGCCATTTTATAGTAGGTTTTACATATGTTCTTCACTAAAAATGATTTTTGCTTTATCATGGTAATTTCATTTTATCTAAAATAAATTATGACTAATTTCATTTTTTTTTTGGATTTGATTTTCAATCGAGTTATTTCTTCGCTGCCATGGCTTCTCGCCGCTTTTGGATCCTTCTATCATCAGCCTCCGCCTATCTCTAATTCTGATCAGGTCATGTTCTTTCATTTCCTCTCTTAGATTTTTTTTTTCTATTTCAGATCACCTCTTATATTTTTCTGATTTAAGTCGTGATTTAATTCATGTCTAAATGTGAATTTTCAGACATTGAGATAGCATTGATTAATGTTACGTAGATTGAAAGACTCTTACTCTATACTTACATTCAAGGTTATTTATTTTCCAATATCATTAGTAATTGTTGACACCCTTTTCCAACATTGTTGTGATAATGCCGCAGGTTGGAAATGATGGGTTCGACAAGGAAGGATAGAGAAGGCGTTGAAAGAGGGGAGAAAACATGGTTGCATTTCAAGTTCAGGTTTCCAACTTTTGAACAAGTGGTAATCATTAGTTTAATTCTGGGAAAAAAAATCATATTTGCATTTGGGAGAAGCCTATTATGGCTTTCATTAAGGTATTAACAACAATTCCTGTAAGGGAAATCAATGGTGAAAATTAATAATGTGGCCTTTTCTGATTATTTTTTAAATTTCATGACAAAAATGTGAAGATTGAGGCAATTTTAAGAAAATAAGGTAGAAGACTTTCTTGATATTTGTTCAGAGAAAAAAGTGATTGTTTCTTGAAAGGATTTTTTTTTTCAAGGACCGTAACTTAGTGGTTGACAAATTAAGGACAATATATTTATATTTTGGCAATTTAGGACTTTAATAGTTTTAATGTAGGGCATTATCTATTTTTTGGGGGGCAATGAAGGCCATTTTATTGGCCAAATTTGAGAAATTAATTTTTTATGGGACTAAATTTGTTATTTTTTTATTGTCCTACATTTACGCCAAAACAAATTAATGTCCTACATTTATCAAAATGTAAACATATGATTCTTTCATTACCGCCCCAAGTTATAATCCTTGAAAAAATATTGGGATAATTACTGAGAGCTACAATATACTGTTCACTTTTTGCACAAAACCCAAAACACTGTTTAGAAGAATTACTCACCTAAGATCATCGATGACTTGAAGCCAACAAAATACAACCCTAAATATGTTTGCTATAATTTTAAGTATAAAGTATTTTCTTAAATTCCGTGTAATATACGGGTTCTACACTAGTAGTTTATAGTTAATAGTTACAACAACAAATTCAAAAGGCACGAGTGACAATTACCCTTAAATTGTTGCGGAGTACGTGGCCCAATTAAATGTAAACCCCAATTTCAACAGTAATAAAAAGTAAAAAAAAATATTGATGATGATATATAGGAAAAGTTAATCCCTCATAGCATAGTTATAATTTGTAACATGCAGTTAGGTCAAATTACAGGAAGTTTAAATTAGTGATAAAAAAGTATGAAAGAAAAAAAGGGAAAAAAAGAAGAAGAGGATAATAGTTAGATCTGGAGAATGTTTTTAAATTAATCATTTTTATACCATAAGTACTTAAGTAGTGGCCTGCGTAAAATAAAATGGATTTTCTATTTCAAATATGTATAGTGCTTTTTTTAACATGTCAAGTGACAATGTGAAATGCGTCAATAATATTAGGATAAACTGATTGATCACTACTTAAAGTTAATTAGAATGGGACCATTTAATTATATTTAATGAATGTATTGAACAAACAAATGTAATGTATTTAAAAAAATAAACACAATCGTAGAGTATTGAATAATGCTAGAATATTTTTTCTTAAAGTGGTTACACTCAATTGTTTTGAAAAAAAAAATATTCTAAACCCCCAATTGAATTTGAAAACAACTCTATAGAGTTTAATAATTTTCTTTTTTTAAAGAGTCATCATTATTATTACAAAAATGAGTCTCATGTGCATCTAGGTTCACCATATACTTATATTGCATTTTAAAACCATGTAACTATTAGTTCACACTTAACTGTGCAATTATTATTTCATATATATAGGAATGATGATGCTAATAAATGAATAATATTTAAAGCATTTCTGGTAAAATCGTCTCACATGATACACTCTAAAATGGCTAAATGTGTCAGGTGTGGATAGCTCAAGTGGTTAGAGCTCCACCATCTGAGATCTTAAGGTCCTGGGTTCGAGACACGGAGAGAGAATATTTATTCCCTCTTGTGGTGGTCCCCCTATTGTTGGGTTGTGGTTTCAGTTTCGGTTGCGTTGCGGTTGCGGTTCCGAGTTGCAGTTTCGGGTAGTCCCCTCTTGTGGTGATTGTGGTTCTGGTCTACAGCGAGATGAAATGATATTGTCATGTGTCCGATGGTAGAAGAAATTATTATAATTGATTATGTTAGACAATTATTCTAATTGATTGTCTTTAAAAAAAATGGCTAAAGGTTTAGTGAGGGAGACTAAGTGGATACTGCAATTAGTGAGTAGGTTGAGTGAATAAAATATTATATTCCCTCTATTTTTTATTATATATCATTCTAGATTTTTTTAAGATAAATTAAAATATATTTTTATGTCAAAATTAATATTATTTAAATATTTTAATAATAATTACTATTGGTAATTTTAATATTGTAATGTCTTACCGTGACACACATAAATTTTATCATTTTTTTTTAAAATTTTGGATTTCAAATTCCATCTAAAGTCAATAAACTGCCACAACAAAAGCTGATTTTAACAAAATTTTCATGAACTAACGGATACATATTTGTTGAAAGTTGAAACTTAAATATACTTTTGTATTGTTGACGAATAAATGCTTACTAAATGTTGGTTAGCATGTCGATGTTGACGATGTACCTTGCATAAATCATCAATTGCAATTATTTAGTATTGCACATCTTTATGCTAGCGTTTGCATAAAGAGTTTTGATTTGACTATGGATTTAATATATGGATTTAAGGATTCATAAATTCTATATTATAGAGAAAACCCCCATTTTTAGTCCATTCTCATTTAAAAAGTTCTTTTTTATCAAGGTTATTTATTTCATTATTTTTTAGCCAAGAGAATTAATTTTTGGACAATTATACCCTTAAAGAAGTTAATATTTTTTTTTTAAAATGGTGGTACGGGGTTAATATAGTGTAGTTTGTGATAATGAAAGATTAAATTAATTAAATTAATTAAAAATGATGACACAAATTTAAAAATATGACACATGAACAAAACATTGAATTAAAATAATGGTACAAAAAAAATAAGGTGATGGTGATAAATAGCCTACAAAAATTCCCGGTGATTGATAAAATGAAAAAATAATAATCTATGATTGGATTCATTTTCAAAGAAAATTATCAAGAACTATGGTAAGCAATATCCGATATTTACAATTTTATATATGTTTTTGTTTTGCGATATTAGCCATATAATATTCATCAATAAAATTAATGCGTGATGGTTAATTTTTTAGATTCTTCTTCAAGTTTGGCTAACAATGATGAGTGGTTTACGTGATAGTGGTATGAGATTGATAGGATGGTAATTAAAAAATCTCAAATTTGAGTAAATTTGGAAAAAATATAAAAGCTAATTAAAAAATAATTATTAAAAAATTTTATCCAAAAAAAACTTTTTTTTTTATGTTAGACTATTTAAAAATATTTACATTTTAAATCTATATTTATTTCTCTCTTTTTTGGATTCCAATTTTGTTAAAGACCCATGACCATTTATAAATTAATGTAAATTTAGAATTTTTTATCTCACTCATCATTTGGCAAATCTTTTATGTATACTCAACCTAACAATCTATTGAATTTGGTTTTAAATCTCCCATTTTCTTGCCCAAGTATTTTTTCATTGGAAAAAAAGTGTTCTCTCCATTTCCTACCACATTTTCAAAATTATGTTTTAGTCCTTGCTCTGTCCCCCATGAATCCATGATATATATAGTTCGATTGGCAAACACACGTCATTCAATCAGCCCACCACCCTCCAACATTGTATACACAGCCCCCAAGTAACCCAAACTCAGAATTGAAATTCAGCCCTCCACCCTCAAATCCCTCAAGATTTGATTCTTGTTGGGTGAACTTTTCCATTTTGCCCATTTGGATGGATGGATTTACAAAAGGAATAAACAAAACAAAATCAGAAATGGTAATTTAAAAAAACCACAATGAACAACATTAAAGGTAAGAATTTCCTGTAAGGGAAATCAATGGGAAAACTCCAAAAAAAATGTGAAGATTGAGAGAAAAATAATTTTAAACTTTCTTGATATTTGTTCAAAAAAAGTGATCACTATTTTTTCAAGGACCGTGAAGAAAAATTAAGGACAATATATTTAAATTTTGGATTCTATCCAAATTTTTAATGAGCCATTTTTTTTCCATAATGACCAAACCACACAATCTATTGAATTTGGTTTTTTTTATCTCCCATTTCAAAACAAATTAATGTCCAATTATCAAAAACAATGTCCTTTCCATTTCCTAATAATATTTTCATCACAATGTTTGCTCTGTCCCCATCATGAACCCCCATTATATCCAGTTCGTATGAACCCCCACCACCCCGAGATGCATAATAACCCAAACTCACAGCTCCAGCCCTCCATAGCATAGTTATAATTTGTAACCTCAAATCCCAGGAAGTAATGGGTAAAAAAGAAGAAGAGGATCATTCATACCAATGGAAAAACAAAAAAATCCAAATACATGAAGAAACAAAAATGCCACTGAACAACAAAAATTAGAATTTATGTGTATCAAAAAATGCCATGGTCTCGTTTTGAAATAAAAAAATATTCATCAACTCTATCCGATTAAATTTTTTTTTTAAAGAGTCATCATTATTATTACAAAAATGAGTCTTTTTTTTTTTTAAAACCATTAAGTTCACAACTCTTATCTTTCATATATATAGGAATGATTTTTTTTTCTTTCCCATAAAATTTTTTGGAGGATCACAAGGTTTATTAGGATTAAATATTATTTGAAATGATAAAGTGACTTTTAAAAAAAGGGGTATAATAGATTTATCTCTTCTTTATTATATTAGTGAGTAGGTTGTTTAAAATTTTTTTACTTTATCATTTTAAATATTAATAAAAAAATAAATTTTATTTTTTTTTAAAATTTTGATTTCAAATTCCATCTAAAACTGCCACAACAAAAAGCCCAATGAACGGATTTTGTTGAAAGTTGAAACTTAAAGAATTGTTGACGAATTTTGCTTACAAAATTGTTTAGTTGATAAACCTTGACTTTTAAAAAGGGTATTGCATAATAGATTTATAAAATATATATTTCTCTTTAAAAAATATTATTTTAAATATTAAAAAAAAATTTTTTAACAAAGAGTTGAGAATTAATTTTTGGACAAAAGAGTTGAGTATAAAAATATAAAAAAGTATTATTAAAAAATAAAAAAAAATTATATAAATATAATGAAAAAGTATAAAAATAAAAAGTATTATAAAGAAAAAAAAAAAAATGATAATAATTGGGCTGGGAAGGATTTGAACCACATACCTTTCATTGTTATTTAGACTACTCAACCACTTGGACACAACCCCAAATTGCATCATACTTCACATAATATACATATATTACTTAAACAAATTTTTTTATGGAGGCATTTTTTTATCCCCCCTATTAATACATGCACACCAACGTGGATCCGCCAATTCAGCAGTTCAATCCGCACAACATTAAACGTTGTGGAGTAATCCTAAATTTCTCTTGCCAACATAAGTATTTTCAGAATCAAATTCCACTAAAGCTGAAGATTTGAATAAGACGGTGAATGACAACCTTTGTGGAGTCGGATTTTACACATAAATCATGCTCTCCAATGGATTTATAAATGAACCTAGGTGAAAAAAAAAATGAGAGTCTCTATGGACTTTGAAATCCTCCATTTTAAACGTTGACCTAGATAGAAATTCATTTGAAGTGATTTGTTTGAGGGGAGACTATCCAAATGGTTTGGTCTTTGTTTGAGGGGAGAATTGTTGGGGTATCAAACAATATCCCACATCGAAATACTATGAGAGGATTAATGTTTTATTAGAATGAACATTATCTCCATTGATATAAGACCTTTTGAGAGATGCCTAAAAACAAATCCATGAGGCTCGGCCGGAGCGAATAATCATCATACCAATGCGGGGATTTGGGTCCATCCAGGTTCTAACAATTACAAGTTTACATGACTCTCACCTTCTCCATCAATATAATGAATTTAAACAAATCAAATTTAAAAAATGTGTATTTGTGTCCATCCAAAAATAAAAAACAAAAGACTCCCAACTTTTCTTCATATATGATTTGGAAAAATTACTTTATCATTTTAAATATTAATAAAAATTTAAAACAAGAACAAGAACAAAGAGTTGAATGAAAAAAAATAGTTGAGATTATTAAAAATAAAAAAAATTGAGACAGAAGTAAAAGTAAAAGTATTATTAAAAAATAAAAAATTGAGACCCCCTTTCTATGTTCACACGGACAAGACGTGGGATAAAAACCTTCTTTTATTTTAACACCAAGCCCAACATATGTGATTTGGAAGCCCCCGTTTCTATGTTCACACCAAATATATTAACCATCATTCTCAAAATCAAAAAAAAATCTTCTTTTATTTTAACAAAAGCCCAATAAACCTTTTAAGAATTTTAAAATAAAAGAAAACTCCACCGCTAAAAACTATTGTGCTCCTTCTAATGTTTGGCTTCCTATATCCTTAGTTGACATACATTCACCACAATCATGATTCTTGCACAATGCGGGATTTGGGTCCATCCAGAACCATCATTCTCAAAATCGAGAATAAATCTTTCTCCACCATATGCTATTTTTTGGTTGGTAAAATAAAAGAAAAAAAGTTAGAATAAACCATTTTAAGAATTTTCAACCACTTATAATCAACCACTTCATGGAACTTTTTTCTAATATACCGACATTTCAAAACTTGCTAAAAACTATGGTGCTCAAGAATTTTTTTCATAAAATGTTTGGACTTCCCTAGAAGTCCTTCAAGACCATTGATTCTTCCACCATCGACTTCATACATTCATACCAATGAAAAAAAACCCACAAAACAATGTGGAAGGTCGAAAATAAATGAAGAAAAAAAGACTTGACCCCGGGTTCAATCAACACAAGTAACTTTTCATGTGGAAAAAAACAAAACAAAACGAAAATAAATGAAGAAAAAAACCACAATGGAACACAAGAAAAAAAAAAAAACCGGAGAAAAACTATGGACCACGAAAACATCAACTATACATATTTTGCTTACCGACACCCATACTCTTCCATGGCTTTCACCTTCTCACAAATATAAGAAAGGAATTTAACTAGAATCAAATACTAGACTATATTATATATTGACCGTTGCACTTGTAACAAAGACACAACGATTCTTTATATAGGATTTGGAAGTCTCCATTTCTTTGTTCACATTCGATGTGGAACAAAAATCCTTATTTTATTTTAACACCAAGCCCAACAATTTTGATATCAACACCCTCACCCAAAGACTACTAAGATCTTCCATGAATCTCCAAACTAATTTCCTCAATAACGCAAGATTAAAATCCCTCAAATTTTTTATCCTTAAATCCCATTATAAATTTTCCTACACACATCGTCCTAAGTGACCCACGAGATAGATTTTCCACTTACACGCTGTCCTCCTCCCCAAATAAACTCACGTTGAATTTTTGTGATCTCACGAATGGTTTTTTATTGGTAGTTTGTAAAAGGAAAGACAATGAGTTGGAAGTGCGAAAAGGAAAGCTTGAACCAGAGTGACTCTCCCCACAAATGTGATATGTTTACCACTCCACGACTCAATTCTGTTGCGAATTCATTGAATAATGGATTGCCATGAATCTGAAATTTTATTGTTCACTCCCACTTTAAGCCCCAAGTAGTGGCGGAGCCAGGATTTATAGTTTGGGGTGTTGGGGGTGGGGAGGCGCAGATTGCAAAGTCAAACTTTTATATATATGCACTAATAAAAATCTAATATTGCATATATACTTATGGTTAAATATCTCAAAATACATCATTATATAAAGTTAACCTTGAGTCCTGAAACAAGCTCGAAAATTCTCAGTAAAATGTTTAATCTTCGTGATGTTTTCATCTTTCCCAGAACACATGAAAATTGTGTCATCTATGTATTGAAGATGAGTGATGACAATCTTATCTCGACCAATCTCTACAGCCTCAAGTAACCCCAAATTAGTTGCTCTCTTCACTAAGTGCTTAATCCCTCGGCCACGATAAGATAAATAAATGACGATAATGGGTCGCCTTGTCTTAATCTCTTTTCCATCTTGAATTCCGAAGCAGGGCTTCCTGACCAAAATTGGGGCCGAAACAGATGATACACACTCTTTTATCCAATTTCTCCATTTGGAATTGAAGTTTAGAAGGCTTATCATTTAATCCAAAAACTCTCAGTTTACCGAATCATATGCCATTTCAAAGTCAAATTTGAAAATAAAGCATTTCTTCTTGTTTTTCTTGGCTTCATAGATGGCTTCATTCAGCACGGAAATTCCATCAAGGATATGTCTATCTCCGACAAACGTTGATTGGTTTTTAGATATCAAATTTTTAAGGATTTTACCAATTCTCCTTGCAAGAATTTTGGATATCACTTTGTAGATGCAAACTATCAGGGAGATAGGCCTAAACTCGTTCAGCCTCTGTGCACCATCAAGTTTGGCAATTAGAACAATGAATTAGGGGTTCAACCCTTTCACTAATTCCCATACTTGTGGAAGTCTTCCATAAGCCTGACAAAATTATCTTTCAACAATTCCCAACATTTCTTAAGGAACCCGAATGAGATACCATCCGGGCCTGGGAACCATCTCCTTGATTTCGTCTTCTGAGAATGGTGGTGTTAAGAATCTGTTGTCACTTTTGTCCAGTTTTCTTTGATCGAGATCATCTGGTAAGCCAGGTCTAATACCCCAAGTATCACTGAATTGGGATTTGAAGTGAAGGAACACTTGTCGTTTCATTTCCTCAACTCTATTGATCCATTTGTTATTAACCATAATCCAATCAATTTCACTCTATCGATTATGCTCTTACATGTACCATCAGGTCGATAACATTTAAAAGACCTTTCTTGGAATGCCCCTTCGATCAAATTAGATCGGTTAATGAAGTTATAAAAAATTTGAAACTCGTTACCATTACCTCGATCTACCCACTATTTTATTGTTGTTACTGATTGTATTGAAGTCTCCAGCGATCAAATGCAAGCCCCATCATTTTGTTCTACCACCATTTGAATCGCATCCCATACTTCTCTCCCTTTTTATTTATAAAATAACAAATAAACCGCATATATGCTATAAATACCACTCCTCTCTAGTGCCTCTTTCATGTCTCTTCCCGTCCACTCTCTTTAACCACAAAAAACATTGTTTACAGAGGGTTAAGTAAACCCTTGTTAACAGCAAGAGATTTCGCGAGGGGAATCACTTTTTTATTTTAACAAGGGCATATTATACCTCTTGAATAATGAGAATCTGATTAACAAGATTTTTAGAACCTTGGTAAAAGTCGGGAGTACTTAAATATATGAGTTGATCGATTTAACTAGGGGATTATCTCTCTTGGGAATAACTAGGACTAGTACCTCATAAAGGTTAAAACGATGATGTGTAGCGTTGGATTTTTCAAAATTTACCGAGGCACTAAGGCGCTCAGTAAAATCTTTGGTAATAATAAGAATATAAACTACATATATATAAGACATTACAATATATTTTGATTTTTAACCCATTGAGAAAGTCATCCGTCACCGCTCTAATGAGTTATGGAGCCTGATCGACTGCTTCACGTCCCAACTTCTCGACTGACCTTTAAAACAATATTCGAGTTGAATGAGTCTTCAGGGTTTTGAACCAGTTTCGGGTATAAATGCTCATCTGATTCATTGTAGTTGTAATCACCGAAAACCTTAGTATGATAGTGCCCTCAGACGTAGTCATTCTTGACGAACTGTGTCAACAACATTGTGTTCTTTAATTTTATTTCTATTAATTTATCTATAATTGCAGTTAAAATCCTATTACAACCTGATTTGTCAATCCACCACTTCGGTTTTGATCTTCGCAAGGAACATTTCTACAGTAAGTTTTATCTTTTTAATCGGTTAATTTGTTTGTTATATTTTGTGTATATATATGTATAAATGGGTATATATATGTATATATTGTTGAATATATTATTTGTATATTGTTGAATATTTTTGTTGTTTAATTATGGTATAATTTAATTTACATTAATTTTAGATTTAATTTGTGTAGAATTTATTGATTTTGTAGAATTATTTTATGTGTAAATTATTTGTCAATTTATATTAATTTCAGGTTTATACTTTGAAGAATTTAGGCTTAGTAATTGTTGGAAAATTTATAGTTTTGATGGAAGTTCCAAAACAGTTGTAATAGGATCAGTCGAACCTGTTAGTCGACTGATGATTTGATAGGAAACCAGCTGAACATGTTAGACAACTGATGAATTACACTAGGTCACATTTTGAGGGGGAACTCAAAATGCATAAGTTAGGTCAAGATCAGTAGCGAAGATCAGTAGCGGGAATCAGAAGAAACGATCTGAAGACGCAGCAGACCAGAAGACCTATTCTATGGAGACATCAGCAGAGTCGATTGATTGAAACTAAGACAACCATATCAGCAGACTCAAGGCGACTGGTCAGTAGAGTATTGATCAGTTCAAGCTTAGTCAGAAAAGTGATAAGCATAACTACTTATCCAAGGCATACGATGTAAATCTGACCAGAAGAATGTCAACATAGTTGGCTTTACAAGACGCCGAATGAGTGTACTTGTTAGCCACTAAGGGATTGACACGTATGTACGAATCTGACGTTGCAGGATATGGAGTATCAGGGCAAACAACTACAAAGGACAAATATGTATGAAGACAACATGACCTTTCTGAGCACGTCAAATCAAGCCTGCAAGTTACCAAAAATAGCCTGAAATTCAAATTGCTCTCCAACGGCTCTTTGATTTCAAGGTCTATAAATATGGGATCAACCTTCATAGTGAAGACACGAAAATAATCATCAAGCTCAAGCTATCAAGATTTCCGCACGAAGAACACAAAATCAAGAATATTTTTTTAGTGTTCATCCCATTGTTCTTAGCATAGAAATTTTATCCCTTAACTTTAGGCTTCACAAATACTAGGATAGATTTCCAGTTGGAACACAACAAATCTTATACCCAAACCCAAAAGTTAGGTTAAGTTTGTTTTGCAAGATTTCAGACTAGGGTTTCTAGTTTCTGATTTCTGGGATTGATTAAGTGAGAACTCCTTAAACATCCGTTGTACTGTGTTGGACTAACACATTAAACTAAGTCCAGTTGGTTAAGTTGGTGCCCCTGCTGATAGGGAAGAGTGGACGTAGGACAAGTTGTACGAACCACTATAAAAATCTTATGTGCATTATCTGATACCTGCTTTACACTACTGCACACTACTTGGTCTAATATTACATGCATTTTCTGAGTCTGGATCAGATTTGCATCAAGCAACTGATCTGATCAGCTAGACACTTTGTCATCTGATTGAAAACAGATAAGCAGAAATCTGATTTAACAAAACTGGTTTTTCACACGGGTTAAAACTTAGCTTCCGCACATCAGTTAAACTGATAGACACCGAACTGATCTGCCTTCAGGTGATCAGTAAGTTGGATATCAGTCCAAACTGATTCACACGCACTCTGATCAGGCATACTTGCAAATCACACCTGATCTCACACAAAAAGTATTCAGAAGTCTATTCACCCCTCCCCTCTAAACTTCTGCCCTCACGAAAACCCGTTCAGAACCTAAAGTAATAAATTTCATCATTATACACAATGACACGCAAACAACGTGCATGCGAGAAGCCGTATAAATAATAATATAGTTGTATACAATAAAAATGGTGCACATGACTTTTTTTTTAGGTAGATGTAAATCACACATTGAATACAATCTCCATACAATAATCCTCGCAATGTACGACGAGCTCGACTGTAGAAATATAAACTCACTAGATTAAATTCAGGACAATTGATTATTATGAACACATAATTAATATGCCTACTCAAATACCTTGAATGCTGAAAACAACACTAGGCACATCAAATGTAATTGCACTTTATGTTATTAATTATCACTAAAATAATGGCTGACAATATATAATTTATCTCAATTATTAAAAATATTTAAACATGTTACATGTCTCTATTGTTGCAAATAAATTAACAAGATAAGTTAACATCTATGTACCATTTAATATGATGATTGAAAGACATGAAAATAATACCCAATTAATAGATCAAATGAAATGAAACTTTTTATTTTTCTAAGAATAAAGTATGAGCGATGAGCCACAAAAGTGGGCCATAGTAATTAAAATTGAATTAGAACTAAAATTAATTACACCCTTCACCTAATTGTTTTTAAATAAAGTATTACTACTATATATCGACATGGGAAAGGAATGTGAGTGGCAATGTCATGCCTAATTTAATGAACAGGTAATGCTTCAAATCAAAGACTAATTTGTTCCTTCATCCAATAAGAGCTGCTCATCTTTAATTGTTCCCATAATGACATTCTTTAATTTATATATTATTACTCAATTGACCTCTTTACCCTCAATTTGACAAAATTATCATCAGTTTTGTTCTAATTTAAAGATATATTGAGATAATATATACTCTCATATGAAACTTATTTATAATATATGTTGTAAGTCGTATTTCGTGAAAAATATGATGTGGCGATGTATGTTACGACTTAACAAACAAAATAATGATGTGTCAAACACTGTGTGTGTGTGACGAGCACATCTGTATGTAGGATGACAACAAGAGGATTTGATGACCCAGTTCGTCAAAGTTGACTACGTCTGGGGGAGTACCAAACCAGGATTATATTATTATGGTTTAGGGAGTGTGTCGATCACAATATGTTAGTGACGAGCACAATGGTTATGTGAGAGGGAGAATTGATACAAGAGTTATCTATGAAAAATTTCTGAACCTTTTTCTTGTTCTTTTTGGATCTATTTATAGTGTTTGGATGAGCTGGTGGTGTCATGGCTTGAGCTGGTGGTGTCATGGCTAGCACGAGCTAGCGATTTCTTAACATGCACGAATCTATGTGGTGTTGCCACGTTTCCTGTTCGTGCTTCTTTGGTTGACATTTTTCTTTACTTGCTTAAGAAGTAACCGACTTGTCATCCAGGTGGTGATGGTGGCGTCGTGGGTAACCCGATTCTTGTGCTCGCCTGGTGGTTATTCGCACTCATGAAACTCAGCCCTTGTGGTCGTTCATTGGGCGTGGCCGCAAACCAAACGCCACAGTCTTGATTCTGTGCTCGCCCTAGGGGGTGAGCACACTCTTCTGCTCTCCACTCTTCCAGACCTTTGTTAACCATGTACGCGTGCTCGCTCCCCGATAGGTCGATTTACTTGTTTGGAAAACGCTACCGTAGACCAAGTGTTTTGGTCATTGCTTTCTGATCGCCTTCGGAGGCGAGCAAGTCCTCCCTTCCCTGCTGTTGAGTGTTTGCTGTCCTTCCTGTTAAATGCAGGTGTTATCTTATCCTTCCTTCTGTTAAATGCAGGTGTTGTCCTCCTTCTCTCGAAACGATGCGATTTTTACGCTTTCGACTATTACTTTGTGTTAAATGCATCTTGATGAATGGTCATTGGGTTTCCGGGAGAGCATAATTTTTGCAGTATGATGGCCTTTGGCGTTCATCACCCTCTGGTCATCCTTAGTGTGGTTGTGCTCATCCGGACTGGTATGACCCGTGCTCGTCCACTTGTGCTCGTCTGGACTGGTGTGCCCCGTGCTCGTCCAAACTGGTGTGGCCTATGCTCGTCCACCTATACTTTCGTCTCGACCCATGTGTGACCGTGCTTTCGTCCCACCAATCATTTCGCTCGACCGGTGTGGCCCATGCTCATCCACCTGTGCTCGTCTGGACTGGTGTGGCTTGTGCTTGTTCCACCAGTGGCTCGCCCGGACCGTGTGGCCGTCTTTGGTTCACCTTTGCTCGCCTCGACCGGTGTTGCCCGTGTTTCGTTAACCAATCAATTGTTTCGCTCTGGACCGGGCAAATGGCCTTTCTTCGCCCACCTATTCATTTGGTGGATATGGAAAGTGGTCTTTGACCCATAGATCGATTACAACAATACCCCCCAAGGTCGGGCTTTGGCTTTGCTCAGAGTTCGACCTTGATTCATGTCTTGATAATATTTCATCCTTCGCTGTATCTGCGGTCAAAATGTTTGCCCGCGAACCTGTTCGGATGTCCTATAAGGTCTTGATAGTTCAGAATGAGCCTTCGGGTTGAGGATCTTTTCTATGATAGTCATCGATTTTTTATGTGCTCGTACTCTGAGCTAGCGAGCCCCCTTGTACGAGTCTTTTCTGGGCTCATCGACGACCAATTCTGGTGAGCACATGGCAACGCCAATGAAGGCGGACAATCTCATCGCCGAGAAGGCGAAGAATACTTCGCTAAATCGGTGGAATGAACATCGCCGAGGCAACGGGGAGCCAATGCCGAGAAGGCGGGTTGGTCGATGCCAATGAAGGCGGATAATGGGGGCAAGCATGCTAGCAACCCCCCGCTTGGCCGGTCTCAGAGGAGCAACCCCCTTGTGTCGGCTAGAAAAGTGACTATAAAGCAAGTAATGTTAAGAGTTTACTTGATGGTGATCGTGTTCACCCGAACAGGGGAGGTCTGTTCTCGTCCGAACCGACGTGGCCCATGCTCGTCCGAACTGGGGAGGTCCGTGTTCGTCCAAACTAGTGTGAGTCATTGGTCACCATCTCCCATCTACCGATCTCCGTAAAATCAAATTTTTTTTGTTCTTGCCGAGGGAGTCGAGATGGTCGACCCCCCATCTGATGACGAGGACACGGACGTGGGCGAGCATGGGGTGATACTGACAATTTGGAGGTGCAGAGCCTTTCAGGGACATCGGTGAGTAGAGGGCTCGGGTTGGTGGCGATCAGAGTGTTCTGGATGGCGGCGAACATGGCAGTCAGGATAAGATGGGACCGCTCAGCTTTTCGCTTCCGCCGACTCTGGATAATGAGCTCTTTCCTTAGACTTTTTCTTTGTAAACTCTGTGTTTGACTAGGATAGCCTTTTTTACTTGGCTGGGATGGCCGTTGTGAAGTTTCGACCCAAAGAAAAAGACAACCAAGAGCTGAGTGTTCATCTGCACTAGGCCGAAGAAGAGATCACCAACCTTGGTGTTAAGATGTCGAAGATGTTCACAGAAGATTATCATCAGGAGATGATCAACTTCTCCTATGCCCATGCTTTTTGCGGATGCCGCGATCACGCAACTTCGTCGTGTCTTTCCGGTCGACCAGCTCAAGCCATTTAACACCGATCTGAAAGAATGGTTGGTCGATTATCCTCCGGTCCTTGGTCGCGATCTCCCTTTTACCGACCTTCAGGACATTGTTATGGACTTCTCATTTTTACCAGAAGGGGTTCTGGTAGTTGATCCTCCTGAGGATGAGGCGATCAAGGAGCCAAAAAGGGATAACCTCAACACGGGCGAAGCGGTGGAGACAAAATTCGGTGTGATAAGCGAGTGCTTTCGGGATGGTGGCGAGCATAACGCTCTGGGTGGCGAGCATGGTACTCATGGTGGCGAGCAAAGCATTCATGGATAGAAAATTCCTCTATTGACCTCGAAGTTTTTAAGCTTTTTCTGGTTTGTTGTTTGAAGTTTCTTTGTGTTTAGGCTAGGATTACCTCGTTTCTATTTGGCCGGAATGACCTTTTTGATGTTTGACTCCTAGCGGGTCTTCTTGTATGTTTGGCCGTTAGCGCCTGTTTTTCCGTATAAGAACCCGAACCATCTAATGTGTACGTGTTTGACTTGACTTCGCTTTTATGATTGTCTTACGTTGGTGCAATCATGATGGTTGGCTTATTTTGGTGCAACTTCGTTCTCGTTCGCGATCGAAAACACGTAATTGGCAATCAACATGCTCGGTGCGTCTTATTTATGGTGCGACCTATGTACTTAATGTGTGCTTTGTTGCGAGCATGGTAAACACACGTTCTTTCGCCAAACAAACACAAACTTTGCTCTGTCCGATTCTTGTTGGATTCTGGTCGTCTTATTGCGATGCGACCCGATTGGGCATATGGTCAAAATAAACTAGATAAATGAATAAACACCACGCATGATGTTTTTAATCTTTGAGGCTCTTATCCATACTTGTTAAAACTCCTTTTTTGTAGACAAGACTTGCTTACAAATTTACACTCGTGTAATAACCTTATTGATGCCTTGATGTCTTTGCCTTTTGCCGGTCGAGCAGAGGTTTTTTGGTTATGTGTTCGACACCCCTTGCTCGGCTTTTGTGGTCGGTCTGCTTGTCTTGAGCGAGCAGAGGTTTTCTGACCATGTGCTCGTGACCAGGCGAACACAGGCTTGTGCTCGACCTTGGTTTTTCTGTTGCGCTCACCACTACTGATAAACACAGGCTTGTGCTCGACCTTGTTTTTTCTGTTGCGCTCACCATTACTGATAATATTTTTTCAAATTTGACGCATTCCATAAATAGGAAAGCGGAGTTCCATCCATCGTCTCCAAATCGTATGCTTCGTTTAGCAAGCGCTCCGATATTCGGTATGGGCCTTCCCACGCTCGGCCGAACACACCACCCGGGACCCCCGTTGCTCGCCTGAGGACGAGCTCACCGATTTTGAATCTGCGGATCCGAACTTTGGAGTTATAAAATTTTTCTGACCTTTGTTTATACATGGCATTCTTGAGGTCGGCCTCGTATCTTTTTTCCTCCAACAAGTCTGTGCTAAGGGCGAGCGCCTGGTCATTGGTATGTTTGCCAAAACACATAGTTCGGTGGCTCAGGATTTCGACTTCTGCCGGAATAACATCTTCCGTACCAAAAGCTAAAGCAAATGAAGTCTCACCCGTGGATGTTCTGAAAGTGGTGCGGTATGCCCACAAAGTTTTGGGTAGTTCCTCGGCCCATCCCCCCTTAGAATCACCAAGTTTAGCCTTGAGGGTATGCTTGATGATTTTATTGACCGCTTCAACTTGCCCGTTCGACTGGGGATAGTATGGAGTGGAATAGTGTTTTTTGATTCCCCAGCGAGCACAATTCTGGCGGAACTCACTCCCGTCGAATTGCTTGCCATTGTCCGTCACTAGCGATTGGGGTAGCCCGAAGCGACATATGATGTTTTTCCAGACAAAATTCCACATTTTTTGTTCCGTGGCTTTCACAATGGCTTCAGCTTCTGCCCATTTTGTATAGTAATCGACGGCGACCACAACAAATCTTACCCCCGAAGTGCCAGTGGGGAAAGGGCCGATCAAGTCGATTCCCCACTTGGCAAATGGCCATGGGCTGTAGACGGAAATAAGTTCTTCTGGCGGACTATGAATAAGCGGGGCATATACCTGACAATCATGACACGCACGAGCATAGACGGGTGAATCCTTTTTAAGTGTGGGCCAGTAATACCCTTGTCCGATCACCTTGTAGGCCAGAGAATGTCCGCCTGTATGATTCCCACATACCCCAGAGTGAATTTGCACGAGAACTGTAAGGCCTTCTTCCGGCGTTACACATTTTAACAACGGAAGAGAAAAACTTCACTTATACAAGTGCCCGTCCAAAATGGTGTAGTGAGCAGCTTGAAAGCGTAGGCGAGCAGCCTGTGATCTGTCCTCCGGGAGGACCCCCCTTTGTAAATAGCTTAAAATTGGGGTCATCCATGTATCTTGTTCGACCTCCATCTGGGCGATCACAGCTCTCGGGATGGATGGCGAGTATGTTGTGACGATCACAACATCTGTTAAATTAGATACATTTTCTGCGGTAGCCAATCGAGCTAAAGCGTCCGCAAATAAATTCTCCATCCTGGGGAGCTGTTTGATATATACCTGCTCAAATTGCTCAAACAATTCTTTGGCCAGTAATTGATATTGAGCCATCTGCTCGCCCCGAGCCTCATATTCGCCCAGAACCTGATAGACGATTAGCTGGGAATCACTGTAAATCATCAGTTTCCGAACACTCATTGCCATAGCCATGTGTAATCCGCTGATCAGAGCTTCATACTCGGCCTCATTGTTGGTGGCCGGGAAGTCGAAACGAATGGCCGTTGAGAAAGTTTGCCGAGTTGGACTGATGAGAACCACCCCTGCTCTGGCTTTTGTGCTCGTCGACGAACCATCGATGTGCATGTGCCATGGCTGGTCGATTTCTTTTTCGGGTTGTTGTGGGTATGTTAACTCGACCATAAAATCGACCATGGCTTGACCTTTGATTGTCGTTCGAGGTGCGTACGTGATGCTTGAATCGCCTTTAGCTCCTGACCCACTTTAGTAACCTCCGTGGGATCACGAGAACTTAAGCGTGGCGGGAAAGTGGTAAGAACCCGCGGGTTGGTTGAAGAAAATAAGACCGTAGTTTGCGAACACTCATAACAAGAGCGTATGCTACCTTCTCGAGAGGGGGGTAGCGAAGTTCAGCATCTTTCAATACTTGGCTGACATAATACACAGGCAAGTGGGTCGTTCCCTCTGCCCGAACGAGCACAACACTGATCACGTGCTCGGAGGCGGCCAGGTACAAATATAGTTGCTCGCCCGGTATGGGTTTGGACAAAATATGAGTGTCTGCCAGGTACAATTTTAAAGACTCGAAGGCACTTTGGCAATGGTCCGTCCATTGAAACTGTCCTTTCTTTAAAGCATCAAAGAAAAGCTTACATTTATCTCCGGTTCGTGATATGAATCGGTTCAGAGAAGCCAGACATCCCGTCAGTTTTTGAACTTGCTTCACATTTCTGGGAGCTTGCATGTCGAGCATAGCTTGAATCTTTGATGGGTTCGCCTCGATTCCCCGTTGGCTGACCATATGTCCGAGGAATTTTCCCGAATGTACCCCAAAACTGCATTTCTTCGGGTTTAGCTTCATATTATATGCCCGGAGGATATCAAACGTCTGTGTTAGGTGGGCGAGGTGGTCTTCTTTATGCTCGCTTTTGACCACAATGTCATCGATGTACACCTCGACCGTCCGCCCTATGTGTTCGCCGAACATCTTGTTCACCAACCTTTGATATGTTGCTCCGGCATTCTTTAACCAGAAAGGCATGCGCTTCCAATAGTACATGTTTTTTCCGTTGCAGAATGAGGTGCTTTCCTGATCGTCGGGATGCATAGGGATTTGATGGTACCCGACAAAGGCATCCATGAACGTCATAAGCTCATGCCCCGCAATGATGTCGACCAGATAATCGATGTGTGGTACGGGAAAATTGTCTTTGGGGCACGCCTTGTTTAAATCAGTGAGGTCTATGCATAACCTCCATGTTCCGTTTGGTTTTCGGACGAGCACAGGGTTTGCTAGCCATTCTGGGCATTTGACTTCTCGAATGAGTTTATTGTCGAGCAGCTTTTTAACTTCGGCATCTAGAGCTGCGTACTTCTTCGGACCGAACTTTCTTCATTTCTGAATTATTGGGATTTTTGTTGGGTTGATATTGAGGTGGTGGCATGCATGCTTAGGATCGATGCCGACCATATCCTCATGTGACCAAGCGAACACATCCAAATTTGTTCGGAGATACAAAAACATTTAGGTCCGGAGCGGTTCTGGGAGTTCTGAGCCGATAAAAATCTCCAAGTCTGGCCTGGCCGAGTCGGCCATGACGAACTCTAGCTGCTCAATAGGTGTTGCTCGTCTTTTCTTTTGTTTCCACTGGGGATCTATGTTCGACCCCCGGTGCTCATCTTCGACCTCCATAGGGTCGAATCCTATGCGAGGTTCTAAGTCCGATAACTCGCGATCAGATTGTCCATTTGGAAGATCTATACCCATGGGATCTGGGACCTGACTGACCGCCTCAGGTTCTGTGCTCTCCCGAGGAGTTAGGTTTGCTCGGAACAGTGTGTTCGCCCATTGACTTGAATCTCCGACTTCCCATATTGGTTCTACAATGTTGACATTATTTTTTCTTTTCTGGTACGCACGATAGTATGCAATATCGAACTTTTTTCTGATCGCCCTTTATGCTGCCCGTTCCATCAAGAGTAGGAAATTTAAGACAATAGTAGTAAGTCGAACAAGCTGCCTTAAATTCCTGGATGAACGGGTGACCTAAGAACCCGTTATAGGTAGATGGAGCATCGACGATTACAAAGTCTAGCATTCTAGTTCGTCGGATCTTCGAATTTAAAGTTGACTCTAGCTTCGACTCTAACTTTGATCGAGACCATAGGGCGGGTTATAGATTCCCCAAAACCCATGATGGTGTGATCACATGGTTCTATATACATACTTAGATCCCCAACTTGCTTCTCCATTTGGTGCGCAGTGTTAACGAACATAATATTTGCATATGCTCGGTTAATCGACCCGGGAGGCGATGCACCTTCAAACCGAGAAAGCGGCGATGGTTAGAGAGTCATTGTGGGGGTGATTATCTTGTCGAGATCATCTTTCGAGAACATGATTTGGTGAGAGGGTGGCGTCTTTGAGCTTGCCACATTCACGATGGATGTCTGCATGGCGCGCATCTCCATCTTCTTGTGTATGCATTTGATAGGGAAGGCACTTGATAACCCCCCCCACGTCGTGTGGTTGGACGGATCATGTTAATTTCTTGCCCTCCCTACCTTTGTTAAGTGGTTGGGGCCCTTTTCTTCTGTAAGTCCAATCGGTGTCGGTGGAATTCCTCTGATCATTGTCGGACACCTCTTCCTTCGCTTTCTCTTCTCGCCCGGGTTTCTCTTGGTTTTTCGGGCTTCTCTATATATTGGGTAAGTCGATTTTCCTCATATAACTTCCAGAGTTGTCGCATGATGTCACGACACTCGTCTGTATTGTGCCCGATAAACTCATGGAACGAGCAGAACTTGGAAGGATTTAGATGAGTTTTATCCCTGAGAATGCTCCGGGGTTTTTCCAACATGTCTCGGTCCTTGATCTGGTTATATACTGTCTCGGCCGAGACCCCGAGAATACTCTGAAGCGGATGTGCTTCAGCCCCTGCTTCAAATGGTTTGAAGGATCCTAGGGGTTTGTACCCCCCTTCGCCTGCTGGTTTCTTTCTGGCGATCACCTTCCTGGTCGCAACCTTTTGGCCTGCTCACGACTGGGCGAGCAGGTCTTACATCGTTATAATCTTGGTTGCTCGCTCGCGGAATTCGGCATATGTGTTTGGCCATTCTTGATGCATGACCTTCCACATGTCCGTATTCAGGGTCAGACCTCCGACCACCGTGAGGATCTTGGCATCCTCTTCGACGGGAGCCCCATCATAAAAACATTTATCGAACCTTTCCACGTACGCCCGATCTGACTCTCCCTTGAGTTGGGAAAAATGTGTTAACCGTTGCTTTAGCCCTGGCGAAAGCACACATAGATGAGAAATGGGGCGAATTTACATCCCCAATTGGAAAAGAAGCGTGATGGACCTGGCCAGTAGAAAACTACCTATGTGCTCAAAAACGACCAAAGTCATGGGGAATGATCGGCCTTTTATTGCGTCGGTGGGCGCCCATGGCGATCATAAAATCCAGTATTTCTTTGAGGTGAACATGTGGGTCGGACTCAACGCCGAACATAGGGATTGGTGGTCGGTTCTTTGCCACATTTTCTTGTACTTGGCCATGATCGCCGGTGTTAGTGGCGAAACGCGGTATCGTGCCGCCCGTGGAATCCTTTCGTTGCGTCGAGTCGACTGTAAACCCTCGATTGCTTTACGCATTTACGCAAATTTACATTGGGCCCGACAAACTTGGATTGGGGTTGTGTCCCATCACGAGGACCCAAGGGTCGCTCGTGATGGGCGATCCCCTTTCCATGTCGTCCTTGACTACCCAATCGATGATGGATAGACAATTTAGTTCCAAATTATTTCTCCGGTTCTTTCCGCCTTTCATGGTATGGGCGTCATGAGGAATGAAAAACCGACATGTTCGGCCGGTTGTTCCCCTCCGGGATCCTGGCGCTATGATGATCCGATTCGGTCTTTAACAGAGAGCCTCAAACGTTCAAACTCCGATTGTCTGGACCCTTGAGGCTGCTCGTCGTCCGACATATGATCAGCCTTTTTGTTGGCCTGCTTCCGCGCAGCTTTCACCTTAACTTGCTCGCTATCAAGTGTGTGTGAGCTTCGATCATCATCATTTTGAACCTTCAACTTGGCCAACTCTTTTTCTCCCCTCTCTTTCTGTGCTCGCAGCAAGAAAGTGATGGCCTTTGTAGTGACTGTCGGATCGTTGGCGATATCTTCAAAATTGATGGTTTCCACGGTCTGATTTTCGTGAGGCCGATGCTGAACCTCTTTCTGAGCGTGAGGTCGGCTCTATCCCATCCTTTCTATCTGAGTATTCCTAGATTGAGGCATTATATTTCTTTTTTCTGCCTCAGATTTTTAGGATTGTGTATGGGCTGGTTTTTTCTACCCTCCTTCTAGCGCCAATTGTTGTAAGTCGTATTTCATGGAAAATATGATGTGGCGATGTATGTTACGACTTAACAAACAAAATAATGATGTGTCAAATACTGTGTGTGTGTGACGAGCACAATTGTATGTAGGATGACAACAAGAGAATTTGATGACCCAGTTCGTCAAAGTTGACTACGTCTGGGGGCGTACCAAGCCAGGATTATATTATTATGGTATAGGGAGTGTGTCGATCACAATATGTTAGTGACGAGCACAATGGTTATGTGAGAGGGAGAATTGATACAAAAGTTATCTATGGAAAATTTCTGAACCTTTTTCTTGTTCTTTTTGGATCTATTTATAGTGTTTGGATGAGCTGGTGGTGTCATGGCTTGCTTGATTTGGTGGTGTCATAGCTATAGACGAAATGGCGATTTCTTAACATACACGAATCTATGTGGTGTTGCCACGTTTCTGTTAAATGCTTCTTTGGTTGACATTTGTCTTTACTTGCTTAAAAAATAACCGACTTGTCATCCGTGGTTATAATTATGGCGTCGTGGGTAACCCGATTCTTGTGCTCGCCTGGTGGTTATTCGCACTCATGAAACTCGGCCCTTGTGGTCGTTCATTGGGCGTGGCCGCAAACCAAATGCCACGGTCTTGATTTTGTGCTCGCCCTAGGGGACGAGCACACTCTTCTGCTCTCCACTCTTCCAGACCTTTGTTAACCATGTACGCGTGCTCGCTCCCCGATAGGTCGATTTGCTTGTTTGGAAAACGCTGCCGTAGGCCAAGTGTTTTGGTCATTGCTTTCTGATCGCCTTCGGAGCAAGTCCTCCCTTCCCTGTTTGGCTGAGTGTTGTCTGTCCTTCCCTGTTCGTCTGGGTGTTGTCTGTCCTTCCCTGTTCGTCTGGGTGTTGTCCTCCCTTCTCTGTTCGATTTTTGCTCGACCATTACCTGTGTTCATCTGTCTTGATGAATGGTCATTGGGTTTCCGGGAGAGCATAATTTTTGTAGTATGATGGCCTCTGGCGTTCAGCACCCTCTGGTCGTCCTTAGTGTGGTCGTGCTCGTCCGGACTGGTATGACCGTGCTCGCCCACACATGCTTCGTCTGACCGGGTGTGTGCCCCTGCTCGTCCCCAATCGGTGTATGGCCTGTGCTTTCAATTGCTGCTCGTCCGGGACCGTGTGGCCATGCTCGCCACACAATGCTTTCGTCTGGGCCGAGGTGTGGCCGTGCTTTCGTCCAATGTGCTCGTCTGGTACTGTGTGGCTTGTGGCTAAAACCGGACGGTGTGGCTGCGTGCTCGTCCACCTGTGCTCGTTTGGACTAGTGTGGCCCGTGCTTGTCCACCTATGATCGTCCGGACTGGTGTGGCCCATGCTCGTCCACCTATTCATTTGGTGGACACGTGGCAGGTAGTCTTTGATCGGTAGCTGATCGGTTACAACAGTATAAAACTCATACCATTACACTTATAAACTGCTACTATTACTCTTATAAACTAATACATATATCATTTAATGCTATGATCTCAATTTTTTAGTATAATGATATCAGTTGATAAATAAGTGATATTAGTTTGTATGTGTAGTAGTATAAATTTCATACAATGAACAAGTTTCACCGAAACCTATCCCTGAGATAAATATTAGGTGTGTATGCATACACATACCACATATATAATCGGTGAATGAGTAAAATATACGTCAGGTCTTCTATGAACTGGACTCACATGAACACTTTTTTCCGAATATCACTATTGTACATACAAATACTCATTGTTATTGATGTATTACTTCATTTTTTATATAGTATTCCTTCATTAGCTTTAGAGTATCACTTTGATGCGTAGCTTCCTTATAAGTTAATGTAGGTTGTTAGACTGTTAGTTTGTTAGGACTTGTGTCAATCATATTGCGACACCTGGCATTAAGTCTTCTCCCTTGTAAACATTACAAATAGCAGCCTCGTGCTCAGATCCAACTTTGAGTTTCAATATACGAATTTTAATTTCGTCTTGGTTTTATCATTCATAACAATTGTTGTACATAGTTCTACACTATTTAAAATCTGCTTAATTCTTAAATAGTGATACTTTGTATATACAATAGTAATATTTAAAGAAAAAAATTATATTGACTCTATTTCACAGAGAATTTGCCTAAAATATAACATCAATGTATATTAATTAGTAGCATTTTTTTACATGAAATTATTACTAGGAACTACAAGATTCCTAATATTAATTCTAAAAACTACGATAAGAAAAGGCACAATTATTAGTAGCCACAAAATGTCACTTAAAATATCAGTTTTATCCTTTAGGGGCAGCACGACTGATTGCAAACACAAGCTGACGGGATGTCCTGTAACACAATGGTGTAACATCTCATGTAACATCAATTAAATTTTGACACGTATAATATATGAGAACGATTATTTTTTTCTTAATTAAATTACCTTAACCAGAATTGCCAAAATAACTTTCAGAAAATCTTATTTTCTCTCACCGTATCTAAATTAAATAGTCTCTCAATCTCTTTCCTTCTCACGTCTTCATCTCTTTCATTGCGCCAGATTAGCAGAAACACATTCCGGGATGTTAAAAAAATAAAAAAAATCGATGTTTGCAGCTTAGGTATTGCAGAGAGAATACCTTTGATTCTTCTTATACATCTCCGTGATGGCCGATGTTTGAATTTGATGGCCTACAAAAGACCGTTTTGTTTCTATTTGGACATAGGATTTTTCAAATTTATTTTTTTATTTGAGGTTCAAGAATAAGACATTACAAATAGTTGCATGTTGGAATTTGGTGGTGGAGTTCATTGTGTTTTATGAGAATGTTTCCATATCATCCGCATCAATAGATAGGAGCCAATTTTTTATTTTTTTTAACATCCCGGAATGTGTATCTGCTAATCTGGCGCAATGAAAGAGATGAAGACGTGAGAAGGAAACAAATTAAGAGAGTATTTGATTTAAATACGATGAGAGAAAATAAGATATTCTGAGAGTTATTTTGGTAATTCTGGTTAAGATAATTTAATTAAGAAAAAAATAATCTCTCTCTTATATTACACGTGTCAAAATTTCATTAGTGTTATAGAAGATGTTATACCATTGTGTTGCAGGACATCCTGTCCGCCTCAGGCAGTGACTAGGAAGCGTCACCCCCACAGCCAAACTTGTCACCGTCGTCGCCTCACGCTGCCATGCTCCGTGATGTTGTAATATTTTCTGTTTGGGATGATGCAGTACTTGTGTTTCTCTCCTCATTTCATCTAGTGATTTTATTTTTTGGGAAGTTTTGTATATGTATCTTTTTAATATCATATCTCACTGTTTTTTATGGGGTTAAATTTTGCAAGGGACATGTTTTCGTTTTGAAGAATGATTGGTGAGTTTTTTAGTGTTTGTTCATACATAAACTTCTTCCACCCTTCTTGAGCCTCTTAAAAAAAATCATTAGGAAAGTATTAAGATTTTGTCTTATTTTCTTTTCATCCTCAAACATTGTGGTTTTTTATTTGAAAATGAAGGATCCAATTGATATTTCCATAAGATTTTGTCTAATCCTCCATCTTTTAAAATAATATGATACTAATTACACATATGTGTCATTGATAGATGATATTTGGTTTTGGACAGGTTGGACTTCCTAATGATGTTCTGAATATTGTGCAGTTTTTTCTGCACATGTACAGTTTATTATAGGCTTTGTGCAGTTTTTTCTTAGTGCAAAGTATAATTATAAGAACCTTAATGTATATTAGGCAAGGGTGCAGAAATCGGTAGGCGCCAGGCGGACGTTCGTAGGCCGCCTAATTTTTTTTTTTTTCAAATATTAATTTTACTTTGAATTTTTCAACATGAAAAATAAAAAATCACAACAATTAACATAAAATTATAGTCATAATTACAAAATAAGAACTCAAAAGTAGTGTTTTTAATTTTTAGATTTCAAAAAAAAAAAAAAAAAATCGGCGCTTAGGCCTGCCCAACCGCCTTGCCCGCCTAGGCGGCGTTCGCCGCCTAGAACGTGTGTTTGTAGAAGGAGGGGTAGTAAGGACCTTTTGTAGCTAACTGTAAACTTTTTTAAAAAATTGTAGTTTATAGTAAATTGCCTTTTTTAATAGGATATAGGTCATATTTTTATTTTTAAATTTAATAAGCGACATGCTTACGTCTGATGCCTAAACTATTCAAACGATTTTTCAATATTGTCGAGCAGAGATAAACAAACATTGCTCTACCTCCCTTCATTTCATATTGTTTGTCGCTTTTTGACATAAATTTTGTTTCAAAATCACTATCGTTTTTGCTATTTTTTCATAATTCTCTCTAATTTTCACTTACACACCCCCTCTCCTTTCTTTTCTTTTCATTGGTGGTCAACTTGTTAAAAAATATGTTCCTTAATTTTATACAAAACCTAAAAAAAAAAAAAAAAGAAATCGAGGGAGTAGTATTTTATTACTTAGGCCATTTTATTTTACATATGATATTATTATGTTTTAACTTTTGACATTAATTTATTCCATTTTTTGGTTGAATAATAAGAGATTTTATTTTCATGCAGCTCTAGTGACTATGTATGATATACTATATTATTTGTGTTATCAAATAATGAATTAATGCCTTCACTTAATTATATCTCTTAAAACACAATAGAAATTATTTGACAAGAAATGCTATACACCAGATTTATCATGGAACTCATGTGTAATTTAAAATGTATTATTTATTTAATTTAATTATTTAATTAATATTAATTATTCTTATTAAAAAATAGTAATTATTTTTACTGAAAAATATTAATTTGTTACATTAACATTCTACCACTGAGTGCATATGAGGCTGACTCAAATTATTTAACATTTATAAAAAAAACTCAAAATATTAAATATTGTTTTCTGGATTTTCCGTTACAATTTTCAAAGTCTGACCAATTTGCACTCTAGTGGTTTTTTTTTTATGCTTTCCTTTTTTTCTTTTAGGCTATGTGTTGTATACATCTAGCTACATTGTAAATTTATAGTGCATTTTAAAATCATGCAACTTATTATATTGAAAAATATAATTTATTTACATTGAATTATGCAACTATTTATATGAAAAAAATAATTGCACGGTTCAATATAAATAAATTGCATCTTTCAATTATAAAAAAAGTTATTAAAATGAAAATCTTGTGATTTATATGTAAAAAACTCATTCTTTCTTTTATAATAATTATTTGCTTAAATAATATACTATAGAACTTATATATTTTGATAATTTTTATGACTCTTGCATTGATTACTCTGATAACAATAATATTGATAGATCTTTTTTTTTTTTGAAAGAAAAGGAAAGTATCCATTGAGTATAGAATAACACTTAAAAGTAGAAGATACAATTCTACCCGAACAATCTCCGGGCTTACCCAATCGAGAGGATAAATAACAGATCATCAACATTCCTCACGCTAAGGATGCAGAACGACATGCAATGCAAGTCGAACAAGCAAAAAGCTACACCCGAACAAATAATACAACATACACCCTATTTACAAGCAGCTATATACACCTATTTACAAGCCAAAACACACACGCAAGTCTAACAACACGGTAAGACTTACTCGACCGTCAGTATTCCTGTGACTAGTGTTAGAGTTTTCTTAAATTCATGTAATCTTTTCATTAAGTTAAGTTGAATATGAATTAAAAGATCGCTTAGGTTTTTTCCCCCTTGCCTTGATTAACGCTTCTTTCGCCATGGTAGAGGAGAAAGATGATAACAGAGAAAGAAGAGATACAGGGATGATGGAGAAAATACAATAATCACAGCGAAAACTCGAGATCAATGAATAACTCGTGCTTAGCAACGCAGATCGGACAGAAACTGTTGATTAATCATAAAAAAGCACCCATATCGACAAAGCATAATGGCCACGCTGAGTTTCAGGCGTGACAAGTTTTATGACCAATGAGCATAAATGATAAAGATAGATCAACTTTAGCATGATTTTTAAATATATTGTTTAAAAGAAATTGGGATAAAATGCATAAATTATGTACTACACAACTGTAAAAATAAATAAATTGAAGGGTTGAAAATGTACAGTTAATATGAAAAGATTGTTAATTAATGCTTGTGACTCGATAGTGATTTACAGATTTAGTAGGGGATTAGTGTGTTTCTGAATTAAAATCAAGATGATTACCTAATTAATTATCCTTAATTTTATGCATATTAAATGCTACCCATATAGGCATCTGTCTACTCAACTGGTCAAACTTCACATGTCTCTTTTCATGTTCACAATTTCTGTGTAACTAAAGGAAAAATAAATTTCTCTAAAAAAAAAGGAAAAATAAATTTAAAATTATGTTAAAAAAATACAAATTGAAATTCATAAATTAGTCAATAATAAAGTTAAACCTAATGATAAAAGATCCTGTTTACCAACTACCAATTTTATTCTTTCTTTCTTTCTTTTTCTTTGCATTTACTTTTTTATTTATTAATATGGCTGAATTGCACGGTGAACTTAATAATTAAGAGACTAAATTAAATTAATGAATAAGTGGATATGTAATTTGTTATTTAAGTTGAATTAGAATGATTTATTATATTTTGAAAGATATATTTGCGGGAGTGAAGACAGTACATTTATATATTTTTTATCGGTAAAATAAACTTTAATAAAAAAAAGTAAGTACATGAAATACCTGTTTTCAAAATATATACAATTCAAATACCTAACACTGTTCTTGAATTGGTAATCAAATCATGATGTTACCAATCATGAAATCCAAAACTCACATATAATGATTTCTTAACAAGAGCATAACTCTTACTATACGTTTATACGTATTAAGTAATAAAATTTTGAGTAGGTCTTGTGCGAAATATTGCACACTAGTGTTATGTGCAATGTCACACAATTAAGGCAAAAAAGACTAAACTTCGTGGGTCATTGGCGGGGCGGGCGGCGCGGGCTAGTCAGGGGGGCGGGCAGGGCGGGTTGGGAACTATTACATTTCATGCAAGAATATTTTTATAAAAAATTGTTGTAGTCTAATGGTTTTGGTTTATTTTTAGTGTATTTGGTCGCAGGTTCAATTCTTGTTAAACACATAATTTTTAATTTTTTTTTCAAGTTAATTTTGTGTGTTACTACATGAACAAAAAGTGTTACGCTAAGAAGAAAAACGTGTTACCACATGAACAAAATCAATACAAGCGCGAAAATAAATCCCCAGTCCAAAATTGCAGATTTAAAGAACAACTTGATATGTTACTACATTAACAAAAAAGTGTTACCCTATGAGCAAAAGAATGTTACTACATGAGCAAAAATAAGTACAAGCGCGAAAAAAAATCCTCAGTCCAATTTTTTTTTTCAAGTTATTTTTGTGTGTTACTACATAAACAAAAGAGTGTTACCCTATGAACAAAAGAGTGTTACTACATGAACAAAAACCAGTACAAGTGCGAAAAGAAATCTCCAGTCCAAAATTACAGATTTAAAGAACAACTTAATGTGTTACTACATGTACAAAAGAGTGTTACCCTATGAACATAAGAGTGTTACTACATGAACAAAAACCTGTACAAACGTGAAAAACAAATCCTCAAGCCAAAATTACAGATTTAAAGAACAGCGTGAGAAGGGTGCATAAGGATCTGAAAGACTGCTTCACAAAATTGTAGGAAAAAAATAGAATGACCTGTAAATTTGTGATAATTAGAAAATTGAAGAAAACAGGAAGAATATGGAAGAGAAAGAGAAAAAGAAGAACAAGAAAAGAAGAGGAAAAATCTAGAGATGCGCCGCCATCAAAATCAATAGAGATTTGGTCGCGTTTGTTGCTACGCGAGAAGAGGAAGGAGAAGAACTCTTCCAGCGTCTGTGACTGCGCGAGAAGAAGAAGGAATTCCATGACCCGCCATCAATTTGTCCTAACCCGGCCCAACTATATGACCCGCAAAAAAAAAAAAACTCAATTGCACATATTACTTGTATGCAATATTACATACAAGTTTTTGTGTAAAATTTTATACCGGGAGGGTTTTTGCGAACACAATTTTAATTGAAACGATAAAATCTTTATGTAAATTATTACAGAGCAATTGATTTGAATTTTGTGTGCATTTTCTTTAATTTAAAAATATTAATTATTATACTGTAAAGTGAGGAGTAGTTGTAAACAGGTTGTATAATAAATGAGTTTTGTTTTTAGACCAAATCTTTACAATTTATCTACGCTGTAATTCAATATAAATTAATTTAATTTCATATAAAAAAGTTTATTTTTTAAAAATAAATGTTGTAATATATGGTACTATATCAAGGAAAAAATGTGTTAAAAACTTCTGTGAACATCGGGAACTCAATTTTTATTAAAATCTATTAATCGTGATAATTAAATGATATAATTCATTATTACATAAAAATTATTACTCGTGATACTGAAAGATCTGACTTATATTATAACATAATTATTATTAGTGATAACTGAAGAATATGATTTATACCTTTTCCTTCCGAAAATCGTTTAAACATTTTTAAAAAAGGTTCATCCCAGATTCAATTGAACATTTCTAAAAATGAACTACATCAATATAAGCTCTACACTCAATACATTTAAATATTACACATTAAAATCAATTTTATTCCCTTTTGTTTACATCACATGTCATTACTTTACCATTTAATCTTCAGTAAAAACAATTTATACTAATAAACTACTCTCACATTTAAACTACACGTAAACAATAAAATGTTCAAATGATTTTGGAACAGATGAAATATTATAGAAATGTATTAATCGCGATAACTGAATGATCAAATATATAAATATGAAATCAGTTTCACAAATACCTACTCAACATAAAAATATAACGACTTATATAAAAATATAAAAAATTATTTAAAATATTCAACAAGAGTAAAGTAATGATAATGGACTTATATCCATTTCCAAAAAAATAAAAAGATTACGAAGGTATTGACCTCATCATCTGACTGTAGACAAATTCTCACATTCTAGCAAGGACAAATTAGTAAATTCATTCAAACGGCCCTGGATTTTCTGTTCCCTACTTGCATTTGTTGACTCTCTTTCTCTTCTTCACAAATCCAAATTCTCTCTCTTCACTCCATTGCTATAAATGCAGTTTGCGTTCCTCACTTTTTGCTTTCTCTCTCTTCATCTCTCCCTCTCTCTCCTCTGGTTTCCTCCATTGCAAACCAAGCATTCTTTCAATCTTCTCTAATGCGCAAAACCCTACCCACCATTAACAAACACCCCTCGAATTTCTTCAATTTGTTCATAAGAAAGGAAAGAAGAAGCTCTTCGGCTTCGTAAAGATTAGGTTTCTTTTCTGGCATTGTTTCAGGAAATTTCGCTTTTGTCAATTTTTGCACTCATTCTTATCATTTTTCCCTTTTAGCCCACCCCACACTATAGGCTTCTACTTCTAATCTACTCCTCATTCAGCTGCGTGTCCTTTTTTTGTGCTGCTCTTTTTTTCAATTTTTCCCCCTTTTTGTTTTGTGGTGGGTTTTTTGTATTTTATATCTGCATTGGTGTGTCTATGCTAATTGGGTCTCTGTTGAGACACAAAAGTGCGATTTCTCTGCTTCTTTGGTTTCTCAAGGAAGAAGATCAGGGAGGTTAATTTCAGATCACTTGATTGAAGGTGAGTCAATCTGTTTCTCTGTTTCTCTCTCTATTCTTATTTGCTTGGATGAGAAGTCAGGAGGTTATTTGGTTTTGTCTTGTTTATCACCTCAGTTGTTTGTATTTGGATTGAGTTTTAAGAATATATATAATGGTGTAGATTAGATGGCTATTTAATTTTTCAGCTGTAGATTCTTGAAATGCTATGATTTCTCTGAAGAGGGGCGTTTTTGGATTGTTTAAAATATCTGTAAAATATTATGCTTACTTACTGATTAGCAACTGATATTCTGAAAAGCAGGAGAGATAAATGTGTTCCAATGCACTTAGTTTGCTTAGGAATTTCATCTTCCCGCAGCATTTTGAATTAATGCTAGATTATGATGAAGATGTGATTGAAGTGATACCATAAGTATAGGAACATATTATTTACATTTTAGGGTATCTGTTGATGTAATATGCTTTTGTGATCCAGGAATCAATGGATTAATCCTTGTTCGACGTAATACTGAAATTTCTTTCTAGAAGCCAAATTGCAGAAAATGTCATCTGAAAGCTTAAACACTGCATTATCAAAGAAATATGGGCCTCTGAAACTTTGGGTTCTCATTTGCATATTTGTGGGTGTATTCATAGTTCTAATTCTTGGAATCTTATCGATGTGGATTATGTTTCAAAAAAGATCTCGAAGAACGCTGGACAAGCACTCTGTTAGCCAAATTCCCAACGTTTCAAAAGATATCAGAGTAGATAAAGTTGGGGATCAAAACACACTCGACCATCCCGAGAGTTTATATTTAACCGTTAATGATAAACCTAGTGATAGGAACCCAGAGAAGATGTTACTTCATTTAGTTAGGAGTAAATCGAGTGATGCTGATAATATCAGCCAGTGTAGTTCAATGTATCATCATGAAATGGGCTGTAGCTCTCAATCAGGGGAGGAAGGAAGCTCTGGTCATGCCCGTAAACATTCGTCGATGTCTTATGGGCTTGCTATGGCATCTCCTTTGATTGGTTTGCCAGAAGTATCTCATCTTGGGTGGGGCCACTGGTTCACACTTAGAGATCTTGATAATGCAACAAACCGTTTTTCAGCGGAGAATGTTATTGGGGAAGGTGGTTATGGGGTCGTTTATCGGGGAAGATTGGTGAATGGTTCGGAAGTTGCCGTCAAGAAACTTCTGAATAACCTGTGAGTATATTTGCAACTTTTCATATAATCGTATTTTATGACGATGGTTGGTATTTGACTGACAAATTGCACTTTGCAGAGGTCAAGCGGAGAAAGAGTTTAGGGTTGAAGTAGAGGCCATCGGTCATGTTCGTCATAAAAACCTAGTGAGGCTTCTGGGCTATTGCATAGAAGGAGTTCAAAGGTTGGCTTTGTTAGTATTATAGTTGTGTTATGGCTTATGGTCCTAGTTATCCAATCTCTTTTTTTTCTTGACAAAAACTTATGCGCCGGAGTTGCACTGTTAAAACAGGTGCAATTTTGACCAAAATTTGACTCATTCAACAAAAAACCAAAAATATATAATGAGAAGTATTAATTCATATGAAGATAAGTATTAGTTCATTCAAAATAAATTATTAGCTTGTAGATTGAACAGAAGTATTAGTTCATACAAAAGAAAGTATTAGTTTGTAGGTTGAACAGTATAAGTATTTTTTCAATATTGCTGATACTTTTCATCACATAAACTAATACTTTTCGACCTCTTTTTTCTATGATTCATGGAAGAATATAAAAACATTTAAGTTGAAATTTTGTTAGACAAACTTGGTCAAAATTGCACTAGTTAAACGGTGCAATTGGCGTGCTAAAGTATTACTCTTTGTTTATTTTCTTTTATCATTTTATATTTTAAATTGATGAGATTATACGACTTTCTTGTGCAGGATGTTGGTATATGAGTATGTAAACAATGGAAATCTGGAACAGTGGCTTCATGGGGCTATGAGGCAACACGGTACCTTAACATGGGAAGCCCGCATGAAGGTTTTACTTGGTACTGCAAAAGCGTAAGTGGATTTTTATTATGAACTTCTTAGAGCGAATTATTGCTTTCCTCATTAGCCATTATGTTTGGCTAAAAAGTAAAATCTTCTGACATTATATTTACTAAGACTACTATGATGCACAGTTCGGTTTATTTCTCAAAGCGTCAAATGAATAATTTGATGAAAAATTGCCATCTGACATAATAAAATTGTTTTCTGGAATTGAATATGCAGGTTAGCTTATTTGCACGAAGCTATAGAACCGAAAGTTGTACACCGTGACATTAAATCAAGTAATATCTTGATTGACAATGACTTCAATGCTAAAGTTTCAGACTTTGGTTTGGCTAAGCTACTGGATTCTGGAGAAAGCCATATAACGACGAGAGTGATGGGGACATTTGGGTATGTATATGTGCTTTCTTGTATATTTTCAATTGGGTCTGCTTAATCTATTCTTCGGATGCTGATTTCACTCATAATAATAAGATGCTTTTGTTAATTTCAGTTATGTGGCTCCAGAATATGCAAATACTGGCTTATTGAATGAAAAAAGTGACATCTATAGTTTTGGTGTTCTACTACTAGAAGCTGTCACAGGAAGAGATCCAGTTGACTATGGACGTCCTGCCGATGAGGTACTGAATTAATTTCTTTGATTCCAGTTTGCGTTTTAATGGGGAAATAGTCTTTTTAGTCCTGTAACTTATTCCTATTTCGATTTTCAGTCCTGCCGATTTTCACGAATAGAAGAATATAGTCTGATAACTTTCAATTATTCAACATTTTAGTTCGGTAACCTGCTGTAAGAGGTGAAACATCCCGTTGATGTTGATGTGGCAGTACCTGATTTGTCCATGTGACATAGTCTTATTAGTCAACCGGGTGTTTTGCTCCTACAGCCGGTTACCGGACCAAAATGTTAAAAATGAAAGTAATAGGACTATCTTAAATTTATGAAAGTCTGCGGGATTGAAACCAAAATAATTTTAACTTACGGGACTAAAAAAACTAATTTCTTATAGTTTAACTGCAAAGCTGACAATGCCGTTGTTGGTGTCAGGTTAATCTTGTTGAGTGGCTCAAAATGATGGTAGGGAATAGGAGAGCAGAGGAAGTTGTGGACCCTACCCTTGATGTTAGGCCCACTACCCGTGCCTTGAAACGGGCCCTTCTTGTTGCACTGAGGTGTGTCGATCCTGATTCAGAGAAACGTCCTAAAATGAGCCAGGTTGTTCGTATGCTGGAAACTGAGGATGTTCCTCATCGAGAGGTAAGCATTTAGCTACTGCTCGAAATTAAGAATTAAAGAAAGATATTAGTTCATATAAATAAAAATATTAGTTTGTACGCTGAACAGTATTATTATTTTTCAATATACACCATGCAAACTACTTCCAAGAAAATGCAAAACACGTTTGATGTTGATAATTTATGTGTCAATATTGTACCAGTTGCACGGTGCAACTGGTGTGCTGAAATGTTACTCTCGATTAAAATCATTTTACATGATATTTGTATGCCCACTTATCTACTAAGTTTCTGATTCAATGATTTGCCTTAAAGCTAACCTACATTCATAAATTAATACTCCCTCCGTCCCATGATTTTGTTCACACTTTCTTTTTCGGTACGTCCCAACATTATGTTTACACCCTAAAAAAGGATAACCCTCAAATTCCACCCTCACAATATTCACAAATTTACACAAAATGTCATTACTTTTGGACCCACACATACACACAATTCAACACATCTCTTTACTTTGTACATAAAGGTTTACAAAATTACCCCGAAAAACCCTATTCACTATTCCATTTTGTTAATATGCGTGCCACTTCACATGTGAACAAAATATTGGGACGGAGGAGTAATTTTTATAATTGAACTACTACAGGAATATCAAAAGTAATCCAATAGATCCAGTGAATAACTAAACATTCTTTGATTAGATATGAGTTAAACAAACAGGCTATAAAATAGAATTACCAAACTGTTTTCCTTCCTCATTTTAACCCTTTTCACCGCTTGAAATGAAAGTTACATTGAACACTTTTAAGAAAATTATAGTAAAAAAGAAAAAAAAATCGAAGAATCCCATTTCAGGATTCCTAATACCATTGCCTGCAGGATCGTCGAACTAGAAGAAGTAAGATCAATGAGCTTGGAAATCGAGCCGATGAGGGAGACTAGCGTTTCAGCCGAGGTGGACCAATCAGAAATCTCTACATCAGAGACAATGGATAAAAACTAAACAGAATAAGAATAACATAACTTTGTGGGTGAATTTTATTGCTCCTGATTTTCAGAGCTTTCAATGACACTCTGTTCACATTTTCAAAGTTAGTTTTCTGGAAAGATTCCTGCATGGCAGCAGAATGATTGATGAAAAAAGGAGGGCCCATTTTGAAATCTTAAATCATTGGCATCTCTTTCAGGACATCACTTGTCATCTACCTCTAAGTTGATGAAGAAACATGTTGATGTACACAAGTCCCTAACTCCGAAAATCCTTTTATTTCGAGTTTCGTAAGTTTCTTTATCGTTGGTATTAACATGGTGGCAACGAGCTGATTTCACCGTTACCTATAGTT